>CAUYUJ010007825.1:235000-395000 GCA_963575745.1 Prorocentrum cordatum
CCGCTATCTTCGTCAACCGCCATCCACTGATGGCCGCCGCCATCGTCATCGCCGCCAGCAACTTCGTCACTCATCGAGTCCAGCATCATCAGCGCCGCCACCCTTGCCCCCCGCTCCGTGTCGCCACGCTCGCCATCGTCACCGCCGCGGCACTCGTCCTCGTCGAACATAGCCCGAATCAGAAAAGTATCTGTCGAGGCTGGACCCACACGGGTCGCCCACCTTTTCCATGCATTTTGCATACATGGCGAAAGGCCAAACGATAACAGAAAGCAGAATATGTCCCATGTTTGGTGGGGATCCTCTTGGAGCCATATTGGAGCGTACTGGGCTCCGTTGGGGCGCTACTTGAAGCATCTTGGATTGCATTCGAGCCGTATTAGATACATCTGGGGTCGCCTAGGAGGTCACATGGGACATCGCCGAGGCCATCTTGAGTCGCCTTGACAGGTTTTTGAGACGAGCTTTCTGGTCATTCTCGGCTCGACGCGGGGCCGGCGGGACGGGCTCAGAAACAGCCCCAAAGAAGAAGTGGAGGAGGAGGAGGAGGAGGCGGTAGCAGGAGGGGGCTGAGGCGGAGTGGCATCATTCTTCTCTCGCGCTCCCCCCGCCGCAGGACTCGGACGACGACGAGGCCGATGCACCACCTCTGCCTCCCCCACCTGAGGTGGTGGTGGAAGAGAAGAAGAAAAGAAACCGGCCTGCTGCTCGGACTGCGCCGATCCGATCGCATGTGCTTCGCTAACTCCAGTTGCCGTTGTGGATATTCCTGTTCCTCCTCTTCCCGATCCACCTCCGCAACCCCCATCGCCTTCCTCACCGTCATCCTCCTCCGACGCGCGCGACGACCCCCGAGAGTGCGAGTTCGAGCGAGGGCCCGTCCGAGTCCTGGTGGAATACGTGTAAAAAGGCCTGGGAGGCACGGCGGTGGTCCAGCTGAACTGCCCTGAGGTACCGAGGTGGAGCACAGACAGGTTGGGCAGGACCCCGTGGGAACCTCGAGCGGATCACGCCAGTGGTAGACGGGATCACCATCTGCAAGGGTGGCCTTGAGGTCGAGCGAGGTTTTGTGGCGGTTGCGGAGGAGCGGAATGGTCAGGCCACTAGGGACCCTGAGGAGATTGAGTCGGTCGCCGTGGACAGCAATTGCAGGGGCGGCCCTGAGGTCAACAGTGACTTCACGCTTGATGCCATGGTTGGTACTTTTGTTGAGGGGGGTCTAGAGGCTCGGGCCAACAACAACAGAAACAGTAACAACACCAACAACAACAACAACAACAATAATAATAACAGCAACAATCATGTTGCACTCATGCGCAATGTGTCCACACGAAGCATGCGACCATCATGATAACCATCCCCATCATAGGGGATTAATGTTCTATAATGGGGTCCGTTCTTCCCACTCCCAAATCTCCCGCCCAATGAGGTCTTGCAAACACCACCTCCGAGGAATTTCAACATATCCCGCCTGGAAAACACATGCCCGCGCCTTGCTGCGCCGATGCGAGACCGCCAGTGGAGCCCCAGCCAAAGGTAAAGCACAAGGAAGTATCGAGCGACAGGATTGCCTTGGTGGGGATGGGGGCTATCGGCGGCGAGGCAAGGACCTGGCCCTGAATAGAAAGGGAGGAAGTCTCGAGCAGGGCTGCTGTTGTTGCTGGGACGCCAATGCTGAAGAGAGTAGGGAGCTAGGCCAGAGGAAAACGGGAGGAAGTCTCGGGCGGGAGCGCTGGTTTTGTCGGGACAGCGATTTTCGGCGGCGAGGAGGAGCACCGCCTTGAGTTAACAAGTGAGGAAGCCTCGAGCGGGAGCCGTGGTTTTGTCGGGACGGAGGCTGTCGGCGGCGAGGAGCAGCACCATCCTGAGGAAAAAGAGGGGAAGCCTCGAGCGGGAGCGTTGTTCTTACTGGGAGCGGCGCCAATTCAAAAGAGAGTAGGGCGCCAGTCCAGCGTAAAATGGGAGGAAGTCTCGGGCGGGAGCACTGGTTTTGTCGGGACGGCGGTTTTCGGCGGCAAGGTGGAGCACCGCCTTGAGTAAAAAAGGGAGGAAGTCTCGAGCGGGAGCGTTGTTGTTGCTGGGGGCGGCGCCGATGAGAGAAAGAGTAGCGCGCCAGTCCAAGGTGAAACGGGTGGAATCTCGAGCGGGAGCGTTGGTTTTGTTGGGACGGCAGCTTTCGGCGGCGAGCAAAAGCACCAGCCCTGAGAAAAAAAAGATGAAGTCTCGAGCAGGAGCGCTGCTGTTGGGGGGCCGGTTTTGGCGCCCCCCCAAACCGTTTCATGCGTGAGCCTCAGTTGCGATGAAAATGTAGCCAGCACCGAGGCGAGAGCGCCAAAGCGCTCGGGGGGGTCCAACTATAAAAATTGTTGAGTAAGTGACACTCAACAGCAGCAACAGCAACAACACTAACAACGACGACGACGACGACGACGACGACGACGACGACGACGACTACAACAACGACAAAACAACAACAACAACAACAACAACAACAACAACAACAACAACAACAACAACAACAACAACAACAATCAGTATGAGACTGTTCGCTTTTACTGGCACGCGTGTCTTGCATTCTGTTTACCCTAACCCTCGATACCCACCCACTTCGTCTTCGATTGCACCCCATTTCGGGGGAATCTCTTCCTTGTGCCACTGACTGAAGTTCAAGGAACTCTCGAGCGAGAGCGCCGTTCCTGACTTCGGGGGCCTCTCTGGCCAGGGTGTCTCGGGACACTGGTGGGAAATATCGAGCGGGAACCCTTGTCGCCAGGCCTAGGCCTCCACCAACTTGCTTGAGTTAGGAGAAGGTCTCGAGCGAGAGCGCCACTCTTGAGTTCGAGGGCCTCTCTGGCAAGGGCCTTTGCGAAAATATCTTGAGGAAGTATCGAACGAGAGCCCTTGTCGTCGTAGTTGGGCCTCCACCAATTTGATTGAATCACGAGATAGTCTCGAGCGAGAGCGCCGTTCCTGACTTCGGGGGCCCTCTGGGGCCTCTCTGGCCAGGGTGTCTCGGGACACAAATGGAGAAATATCGAACGGGCACCATTGTCGCCGTGTCTGGGCCTACACCAACTTGCTTGAGTTAGGAGAAGGTCTCGAGCGAGAGCGCCACTCTTGAGTTCGGGGGCCTCTCTGGCAAGGGCCTTTGCGAAAACATCTTGAGGACGTATCGAACGAGAGCCCTTGTCGTCGTAGTTGGGCCTCCACCACTTTGATTGAATCACGAGAAAGTCGTTCCTGACTTCGGGGGCCTTCTGGCCAGGGGCTTTCGGAGTACACCGTGAGAGAGTATTGAGCAGGAGCCCTTGTCGTCGTAGCTGGGCATCCGCCAACTTAATTGAATTGCGAGGAAGTCTCGAGCGAGAGCGCCGTTCCTGAGTTCTGGGGCCTCTCTGGCCAGGGTGTCTCGGGGTAAGCTGTGAGGAAGTATCGAGCGGGAGCCGTTGTCATTGTAGCCGGGCTTCCAAGGGCCCACATTTACACTCAAGCCAACGCTCGCGCGGGAGCCTCGCTTTCAGAGAAAATGTAGCCGGCGTCGAGGCGAGAGCGCGCGGAACCGTTCCTGGAGATCAACAGTAATGATTTTAAGAAATGAGTATTATTCAACAAGAACAGCAGCAACAACAACAACAGCAACAATTAGTTTAAGACTGTTCGCCTTTATCTGCTCGAGTGTCCAATAACGCGTATTTCTCAAACCCTCGATACCCGCCCTCTTCGTCGTCGATCGAACCCCTTTTGGGGGTTATACTTTTCTTCCCTGCAGGCCGGGCCCCGGCAAGCGGCGGGGCGGCCGCGGACCGTCGGCCTGGCCAGCGGCAGCGCTGATCGGCGGGGCGGCCGCGGACCGTCGACCCGACCCTAAAAGCGACTGACAGGGGACCGACCACGACGACGACGACGACGACGACGACGACGACGACGTCGACGACGACGGCGACGACGGCGACGGCGACGACGACGAGCGAAAGCGAGAGCGAGAGAGAACGACAGCAGGGCCACAAGGACACGAAGTAGGCCACGAAGGGCGACAGCGGGGACACGAAGGGAATGCGTATGGGGCCACGAAAAGCGCGAACGAGCGGGGGCCACGAAGGGCTGATAACGCGGGGCCACAGCAAGGATGGGGCCACTGAGGGTAGCAACTGGGCCACGTAGGACAGTGAGGGGGCCACAAGCGGCGACAGCGGGGCCACGAAGGGCATGCGCATGGGGCCACAGAGGGCGCGAACGAGCGGCGGCCACGAAGGGCATACGTATACTGGGCCGCGGAGGGCAAGGACGGGGCCACTGAGGGCAGCAACGGGGCCACGAAGGGCAGCGAGGGGGCCACGGAGGGCGACAGCGGGGCCACGAAGCGCATGCATATGGGGCCACAGAGGGCGCGAACGAGCGGGGGCCACGAAGGGCATACATATATGGGGCAACGAAGGGCAGCGAGGGGGCCACGAAGGGACGCAACGGGGCCACGAAGGGCAGCGAGGGGGCCACGAAGGGCTGCAACGGGGCCACAAAGGGCTGCAACGGGGCCACGAAACAAAGCGACGGGACCACGAAGGGCTGCAACGGGGCCACAAAGGGCAGCGAGGGGGCCACGAAGGGCTGCAACGGGGCCACGAAGGGCAGCGAGGGGGCCACGAAGGGTTGCAACGGAGCCACGAAAGGCAGCGGGATCCCGATTCCGAGGTAATCTGCGAGGGAGTCCTAAGCGTGAGCGCGACTCCTGGGTGCCTGGGTATCGGGAGCGCGGCGCTTGAGTAAATCGCAGGAAGTTCCAACGCAAGGGCGCTATTCTTCAGTAGATTGCAAGCAAGTCTCCAGCGAGAGCGCGACGCCAGAGCGCCTGGAGAGCGATTCCTCAATAAATTGTCAGGAAGTCCCAAGCGAGGGCGCGATTCCTGAATGAAATGCGTAGAAGTCTCGGGCGGGAGCGGGGGTCCTGACTAAATTGTGAGGAGCTCTCAAGCGGGAGCCGTTGTTGTTGTAACCCGGGGGCCAGGGGCCCAGTTTGAGCTGCAAGATTCTTTTTGATTGGGAAAGACAGGGTGCGAGCGTCGAGGGGCACATTTTGATTCAGAAAGAACTGTATGCACTGGTGGGGGGGATCAACAGTAATTATTTTTCAGAAGTGGGAGTTCGACCATCATTTTACCCTCACGCGCGATGCTTTCGCGCGAAGCATGCGACCATCATGATAACTATCCCCATCATTGGGGACTCTTGTTCTATAGCGGGGTCTGTTATTCCCATTCCCAGATTTCCCGCCCAATGTGGTCTTGCAAACACCTCCTCCGAGGAATGTCAACATATCCCGCCTCGAAAACACATGCCCGCGCCTTGGTGCGCCGATGCGAGACCGCCAGTGGAGCCCCAGCCAAAGGTAAAGCACAAAGAAGTATCGAGCGACAAAATTGCCTTGGTGGGGATGGAGGCTGTCGGCGGCGAGGCAAGGACCTGGCCCTGAATAGAAAGGAAGGAAGTCTTGAGCAGAGCCGCTGTTGTTGCTGGGACGCCAATGCTGAAGAGAGTAAGGCGTTAGTCCAACGTAGAACGGGAGGAAGTCTCGGGCGGGAGCGCTGGTTTTGTCGGGACGCCAATTTTCGGCGGCGAGGAGGAGCACCGCCTTGAGTTAACAAGAGAGGAAAACTCGAGCGGGAGCCGTGGTTTCGTCGGGACGGAAGCTGTCGGCGGCGAGCAGCAGCACCGTCCTGAGGAAAAACAAAGGAAGCCTCGAGCGGGAGCGTTGTTCTTATTGGGAGCGGCGCCAATTCAAAAGAGAGTAGGGCGCCAGTCCAGTGCAAAACGGGAGGAAGTCTCGGGCGGGAGCATTGGTTTTGTCGGGACGGCGGTTTTCGGCGGCGAAGAAGAGCACCGCCTTAAGCAAAAAAGGGAGGAAGTCTCGAGCGGGAGCGTTGTTGTTGCTGGGGGCGGCGCCGATGAGAGAAAGAGCGCCAGTCCAAGGTGAAACGGGAGGAAGTCTCGAGCGGGAGCGTTGGTTTTGTTGGGACGGCGATTTTCGGCGGCGAGCAAGAGCTTCGGCCTTGAGTAAAAAAAGGAAGTCTCGAGCGGCAGCGTTGTTGTTGGGGGGCCGGTGTTGGCGCCCCCCCAAACCACTCGAGCGTGAGCCTCTTTTTCAACGAAAATGTAGCCGGCGCCGAGGCGAGAGCGCTGGGACGCCCGGGGGGTCCAACAATAATAATGGTTGCGTAAGTAACGTTCAAAAATCACAGCAGCAACAATGACAAAAACAACAACAACAACAACAACAACAACAACAACAACAACAACAAAAACAAAAACAAAAACAAAAACAAAAACAACAACAACAACAACAACAACAACAACAACAACAACAACAACAACAACAACAACAACAACAACAACAATAACAATAACAATAACAATAACAATAACAATAATAACAACAGCAACAGCAACAGCAACAACAACAACAATCATTTACATGTTCAAAGTGTCCGTTTCTATCTGCTCACGTGCCAATGAATACGTACATCCCAAACCTTCGGTACCCGCCCTCGTCGTCTTCGATCGTACCCCCTAGGGGGCAGATTTTCCTTAAATGCCACGTTTATTTAGTGTTGACCTTAAACCAAGGGAAGGGGGGACGGGTGGAAGGGGGAGGACGAAGAATGGAGCACGAGAGAAATTTGCAGGAGGGAGGCAAGGAGCACAAAACTAGTGGTAGAACCAGACGGGCAGATCGGGCGGGCAGACTCATAGCGGGCAGGTCGTGAAGGCGGGCCCAGGCGACCAGGTCGAGCAGGCGGGTTGCTGAAGCGTGGGTCTTGCATGAATCGCGAGGAAGTTTCGAGCGATAGCACGATTCCCAAGCAAATCGCGAGAAAAGCCAAAGCGAAAAAAGCGTGATTCCTGAGCGCCGAGGGCGCATCGTCTGAATAAATTGCGAGAAATTCCAACGCGAGAGCGCGATGCGTACATGAATTGTGAGGATGTCCCGCGCGGGAGAGCGATTTGGGAATACATTGTGAGGAAGCATCAGGCGGGAGCCGCTATTGCTGTAAACTGGGGGCCAGGTGCCCAGTTTAAGCCTGGTGATTTTCCCTGGTAACAAAACTGGGTGCGAGCCCTGGGGTAATCACTTCAATTGAAGAAAATAATGGTAACTGGAGGGGGGACCAACAATAATCATTCTTCAGTAATGAAAGCTCAGCGACAAGAACAACAAAGACAACAGCAACAACCAAAATAGCAGCGACAACGACAACAGCAGCAGCAACCACAACAACGACGACGACAACAACAATAACAACCGCAACAACAGAAAACAACAACAACAACAACAACAACAACAACAACAACCTCGACAACGACAACGACGACAACGACGACAACAACAACAACAAAAACAAGCACAACAACCACAGCAACAATAATAACAACTACATGAAGAATATTAACAAAAACAACAACAAATACAACAACAGCGGCAACAACAAAATCAACAACAACTGCAAAAATCACAACCACAACAACAGCATCAACCACAATCACAACAACAACCAGTTTCAGACTGCTCGCTCCTATCTGCTCACGTGCCAATCAATACGCATATCCCCCAAACCCTCGGTACCCGCCCTCGTCGTCTTCGATCGTACCCCCTAGGGGGCATTTCTGCCTTACCTGCCACGCGTATTGAGTGCAGCCCCTAAAACAAGGGAAGAAGGGACGGGTGGAAGGGGGAGGACGAAGAATGGAGCACGAGAGAAATTAGCAGGAGGGGGGCAAGGAACACAAAACTAGTGGTAGAACCTGACGGGCAGATCGGGTGGGCAGACCCATAGCGGGCAGGCCGGGAAGCGGGCCCAGGCGACGAGGTCGAGCAGGCGGGTTGTTGAAGCGCGGGTCCTGCATGAATCACGAGGAAGTCTCGAGCGATAGGGCGAAGTCCAAGTAAATCGTGCGAAAAGCCAGCGTGGGCCACGAAGGGCATTAAATCCAAGGCCACAGAGGGCAGCGACGGGTCTGCTGAGGGCAGCACCGGGGCCGCGAAGGGCAGCGAGGGGGCCACAAAGGGCGACAGCGGGGCCACACGGGATGCATATAGGGCCACGACGGGCGCGAGCGAGCGGGGGCCACGAAGGGCATTCGTATACGGGGCCACAAGGGCCGACAGCGGGGCCACTGAGGGCAACAAAGGGGCCACGAAGGGCAGCGAGGGGGCCACGAAGGGCGACAGCGGGGCTACGAAGGGCATGCGTGGGGCCACGACGGGCGCGTGCGAGCGGGGGCCACGAAGGGCTACATTGCGGGGCCACAAAGGACAGCGACGGGGCCACTGAGGGCAGCAACGGGGCCACCAAAGGCAGCGAGCGAAAGCGACCGCGGAACCAGTACGGACAGCGAGAGGCATCAAAGGCGGGCGAAGGGCAGCGAGCGGCGACTGCAGTCATTAACGGGCTGGTCGGGCGGGCAGGCCCCGACGGACGGGTCGAGCGGGCGGGTCGTTGAAGCGTGAGTCTTGCTTGAACCGCCAGGCAATGTGTAGCGGGAGCGCGATTCCTGAGAGTCGAGGACCAGCATCTGAGTAAATTGTGAGGAAATATCAAGCGAAGCGGTTCGGCGGTAAGTTGCGAGGCAGTCCCAAGCGAGAACGCGATTCTGCAATACATTGTCAAGAAGTATCAGGCGGGAGCCGCGATTCGGTGGCAGATTGCCCGGAAGTCCCAATCGAGAGCGCGATTCCATAAATTGCGAGGAAGTATCCGGCGGGAGCCGTTGTTGTTGTAGACCGGGGGCCAACAACACAGTTTGACCTTCGAGACTTTCCCTGACAAAAAATAAAGTGCGAGCCCCCGGGAGGGGCACTCCAATCGAAAAATACAATGTGCACCGGGCGGGGGGGAATAACAATAGCTATGATTCTTCAGAAGTGAGAGTTCAACGACAGCAACAACCGTATCACCACCAACATCAGCAACAAGTCACGTCGTGCTCGATAGTTGGTCCTCTAGGGACAGCAGGGAGGTCCGAGGTTGTCTCAAACGGGGGTTCGGACGGTGGATGCGCCCACGCATTCCGACTCGTGGGGCGGGAGATGATGCGAAGGAGCGAAGGAGGAGAAGACGCAGAAGGAGGAGGAGGAGGAGGAGTGGGAGCAGGGGGGGACGACGATTAGGCAGCGTGAGGCGAGGGGAGAGGAGATGAAGTCCCGCAAATAGTTTCACCCGAAGGCGGAATAGGAGGAGGATGAGGAGGAGGAGGAGAAGAGGAGGAGGAGGAGGAGGAGGAGAGGAGGAGGAGGAGGAGGAGGAGGAGGAGGTCCGTAGCCATTTTGGCCCAAGGCCGTTGCCCGAAGCCGCCCTCTTGTCGGTCGTTGGAGGGTGTACTCGGTTAGGGCCCAAGCTGCCCGCAGGAGGGCTTCCCCGCCTCGGTCGGAGACCGAGAGCTATCTGTTTCTTTCCACGCATTGCCAGCATCGCTGGCCGTACGATGAGTTCTACGACCCCCGATTCTCTCTCGGATGGACTCGCGCAGGACTGGGAGAGGGCGCCCACCTCCCCCACTCAGGAAACTGCTATTGTCGCCGCTGCAGAAGACGCGGCCAAGCGTCAGCGCGCGGCTGCCCACATGTCCGCCGACGAAGCTAACCACATCATAGAGTACGTCGATCTCACCGAGAAGAACATGCTGGCCGCGCTGGCCAGAGTTCAATCCTCTGTGGCCATGCTCTCGAACACGTTCACGACGAGCTGGGACGACATTGAGAAGCGTCTCGAGATCAGAATCAACAGCGTCGAGACCCGCCAGTCCACCCAGGAGGCCCGCCTCGACGCCCTCGAAGGCCAGATTCGCTCGCTGCAGGAGACGCTTGGTGACATCAAGTCTGCGCGCCCCACTCCTCCTGCTGCTGCTCCTGGTTTCAATCGGAACACCGACCCGACAATCTTGCTGGTTCGTGCCAAGCTGTCCTGCGCCAAGGCCGGTGTCCTTGCTGCGCTGTCCGACTGGCTCGGACGCGCCCAGCTCAACGACAGCGACTTCACCGTGGAGGATGAGCCTGTTGCCAACAAGCACGTGCTGCGCATCCATGGATCGGCCCCATGCCTCCCGAAAAGTCCAGCAGGCCCTCGGAGCTCTGCGCCGCCGCGATCAGACATGGGAACGGTTCCAGCGCCAAGCCCCCGACCTCAGCACGCAGGAGATCTTCATCTCTGGCGACAGAAGGTGGCCCAGGTCAAGCGCGAGCTCGGGCTCAAGCGCGCCCGTCGCGAGCTCGAACTTCGCTACAATCACCTCCATTTCTACAGCGACAAGGACAAGGGCGAGATCTCGTGCCAGTGGAAGCCCCTTGTCCACGTGGAGCCGCAGGCGGGGGAGGCCCCGCCCAAGCTCTCCTTCTGCCTCGCGAACCTCACCGCCCTCGGGATCAACATGGCAGCCGTCTTCGACGGCGCCATGGCAGGCTACGAGCCGGCCAGTGAGACCTCGTGGAGTGTTTAGCCCGCTGCTCGCGCAGTGGACTGACCAGCAGGGCGCCCCTTTGCCCCTTTTCGCTAGTCTCTTGGGACGCGCAGGCGCTCATTCACGTCCACTCCCTGCGGCGCGCTGGCTCGATCATTTCGCTCTAGGAGACCCAGGGCACGATGGCTGAGCTGCGGGATTGTGCCTACTTCTCTATCTCGGCCTTCTCCTTCGCCTCCTTGTTCTGCCCGAGCGCCCGTGCTGGCGGAGTCGCTACCTTGTGCCCAAATTTCGAGAAATGCCCCAAAAGGTCCATCAAGTTCAAAAACGCACGTTGGTTCCAGGGCGACTTTTGGAACTTTTTCATATCGTTCTCTGAAGACGCGTGGATCGCGAACTTCAACATTCACCTTCATGGGCTCTCGGTTGGAGAACGACGACTCGTAGCTCTGGCTCTTCGGGGCCGTCTTGCTGCCGCCTCTGCCGCTCCTACGACTAGGCTCGCGGCCGTCGCCGGAGATTTGAATCTGGCCGACATGGCCCCGAGAATGCTGGACGCAGACCCCCCCATCAACCCGTTGGCCACCCTCAGAGATTGGAGAGCCTCCAGGGATGCGATTCTGAGCCCAGTATTCAGCACGATGACGGAAATCGTGACCCCCGACCCCGCACACTACAGTCGAACTCTGGGAGTCCTGAACACCATAGATCGGATCTTCGCGAGTCTCCCAGGGTGGGTCTGCAACCAGCTCCTCACTAGCGGTCAGGTCAGCAAGTTCCCAGAGGTTCCCCATGCCCAGGGCCTCTCGGACCACGCGCCGCTCGCGGTCAGTCTTGCGGGCAGTCCCCCGATCCCGCCCGGCGAACGACCTACACCGCAAAATGGTTTTTTTCCGGCAACCTGAATGCACGGCGCATCTGGAAAAGGTTGGGCCCCTGGGCGACACCAGTCAACCCACACGCACACACACACACACACACACACACACTTCTTCTTCTTCAATACCAGACGAGGATCATGAGGGAGGCAGCTTTTGCAGCTAGGAACGCCATGATCGCGAAGCGCCCTGAGTCGTTAGATACAAAGTTTTGGATCATCAAGAGCATCTGCAGAGCGGTTTGGAGACAGGATATGGTTTTAGCTGAACGACTCAGAGCATCCCACTCACTCTTTGGCGCGGCACTTCATTGTCGTTGACACGCCGGGGAAAAGGGCGCCCCTCCTGCACGCATTTGAATGCTTGCAGGTGTCTGCGGAGCTCCACGGGAGCATCTCCAAGCGCGAGCAGGCTGAGATCAGGGCCAGCTTGTCCAGGGCGCACTCAACGAGCGAGACGCGGATGCTTAAGCGCTGCCTCCGCGCCGTGATTCAGCGCAGTCGTTTGCGGAGTCCGCTCGACTAGAGGGCTTCACTCCGCGGGGTCCGAATCGGGGACGGTGCACGCACGGAGCCCGGCAAAACGATGCAGGTCTTGCCCCAGCACTGGTCCTCAGTCTTCTCCAATAAGCAGATCGACTCCACGGGCGCCCAGAGGTATATCGAGCGGTTCGGCGTCTCCCCCGACCTTCTGAACATCGACCCTCCTTCTCTCCGTTCCATGAAGAAGTACATTCACGGTCTCGAACACTCTGCCCCAGGCCCCGATGGGCCCCCGTTCGCTGCTTGGCAAGGGCACCCCGAAGGGCACATTATCTTAGACAAAATGTTGTGGTGGATCCTAGATGGCAACCCCCTTCGTGGCCTCGTTCAATGACCTCCGCAAGGCGTTCATCCCCAAGGGCTCTGAGGCCTCCGACGAGATCGAGATTCACCGAGACCCAAGTCAAGAACGCCCCCTGGGGCTCAAGAATACCTCTAACAAAATAAGCACAGGAATCGCGTGCCGTGAGCTATGCAAATCCCTGGACTCGTTCATCACCCCGATCCAGCGCGGGTTCGTCGGTGGGAGGAACTCCGGGACAAACATACTCGAGCTAGATATATACTCCAGGGCATACGGCACGCAGGTCTCCGATGCCAATGTAGTTATCTCGCACAAGCCAGTTCTTGTCAGATTCGATTACGGCCAGGCCTTCCCTTCGATCACCCAGCAATGGTTGCTGTTGTGCATCCGTCGGTCACGCATCCCTCCGCCGCTGTTCTTCCTCGAGTGCCTGCATCGGTCGGCACGCTGCTCTGCGCGCGCAGACAACATGCTCCGATTCGCGCTCATGATCGAGAGCGGCATCATCCAGGGTTGCCCCGCATCTGGTATGATCTATGCCATCGTTTCGAACCCGTTCCTTGCGGACATCGATGCCTCTCTGCACCCGACGAGGAGGGCTTCGGGGACTCGGAGGCCTGAGAAGGGGATCGCTCGCGCTCGCGCTGATGACGTGGGAAGCGCTCTTCGACAACTGGCCGACCTTCGAGTTCTGAAACGCCCCCAATCACCCTGAGCAAGCGTCTAGTTGGCCCCACCCTCAAGCCGACGAAATGTTTCATTACCCTCCTCGGCGGAGTGTTCCCCAGAGAGATTGCTGAGGCGGTGAAACAATGGCTGCACGAGCAGCTGCCCGAGTGGGCTGCTTTCCAGTTTGTGCCGCTTCTTGATTCACCTCGGCTTGGTCCTCGGTCCAGGGACCGAAAATGAAAGCTGGATTAGCCCCATTCGGAAGTGGTTTTCGAGAGGCTGCGCGATCGCTCGCGCCAAGCCCCCGACTGCGGTCACACAATACCTGTATAACAAGCGCGCCGTTCCAACGCTGGGATACGCGGCCCAATTTCCCCCCCCCCTCGTCGGACCTCGTTCGGCTGACTCAGTCGGAGCACGCCCTCTTCGCCTCCCTCTTCCGCGTTCCTTACAGTGTTTTCCCGAGAGCGGGATGGTTCGCCCTTTCGTCCTGGGGCGGCCCTGCAGTCAACAGTATTATAGTGTTCTCTCTGTCCTCTTTAATGCGAACCGCCTTGGTTACCTTACCTGACTAGGAACCGCTTTGCAGTTTCTCAAGGAGACTGCGATCGACCACCTATCTCTACAGGAGATTGGCGAAGGAAAGCTCAGCCCGTCCTGGTGGAAATCCCCGCCCCCGGTGCAAAACTTGTCCCAGGCCGCCTCCGGCTTTGAAAGTCACAAATCGTGGGCTACCACGGGATCAGTTGCGTTCCAGTCCGCCCGCGAGTGTCTCAACGTTCCTGTTCCTGCGAATTCGGAGCCGGAGTTGCCCAAGCCTAAGGTCCAAAGAGTAATAGCCGCTCCCCTGCGGAGCGTTCTTTTTCCCGGCCCCCCCCCGATGATCCCCTCGCGTCTCCTGGGCTGGCCCCCCGAACGGCGGGCCGAGATCCAGGCCATCAATTGAGCCCAGGTAAAGTCTTGCTTGGCCGCCCTCCCAATAGGATTTAGTTCAGCGGTGCTCAAGACAATCGCTGGCGCGTGGCCGACGTCTGCTCGATTGCACGATGACACCCAGAGAGGGCGCATGATGGGCTGCGGCGGCCCAGACACCTTCCTACACTACTGGGCTTTTTGCCCCATCTTCATGTACACTCTCGCTCTCATCATCCAGCCTCTGCCGTTTCTCGGCTCTCCGTTTGCCCGTTTTGGTCTGCTCTCCCCTTGTCGTGCCGACCTCGAATTTGCCGCTGCTGGTCATATTCTTTTCAACGCTGCCTCTGCTTCTCGCGCCGCCCTCTCGGATCCATCAGCGCCCCTCGCTGGCTGCCGAATCTTTGAACTCCAGCCAGCACTGCGGTCTGCACTGGCGAGGCTCCGCGTAGCAAGCGCGGGCGCGGGCGAACGGATCGCGGCGCGCCTCGGCGACGCGCCAGGAGAGGAGGAGGAGGAGGAGGAGGAGGAGGAAGAGGAGGAGGAGAGAAGAGAGAGGCAAGCCAGGCGCGCCCTCGCTACATCTGACATCCCACACCTCCCACCCCACTTTCCATTGCGTTGAATCCTTGGCTATCTGCCAGCAAGGGTGCCCTAGAGGATCCTGATCTCCGAATGGCAGGTTGCAGGGTTTGGCCCATCGTCTGCGCAATCGGAAAAGAGGGGGCGCGTGCACATCGGAAGAAGAGGAGCAAGCGGACGAGCAGAAGAAGGACACACCTACACGTCCGAGCGCGTGCAGGAGTTGTTTCACCGAGCTGCGCGCACGCTGGTGATGCCTAGCACTGCCACGATTTCAACGTGGCGAGCTGTCTGATCATGCTTCCCGTGCTGGTGCTGCCGCACGCCTGGCAGGCCTATCCATTCACATGCCCGTGAAATTCCGAATGGAAGTTGGGATGACAACTGCGCTGCCTATGCACAGCTGTCCTTCCTTTGGGAGGCTACCTGGACACGAAACGGGGCGCACGGGGATCGCAACCATTCACGAAGCTGGTCTCTGTCCCATACGGCTAGTTTCTGATTGCGCACAGAGCAGAACATGTTCCTGGGCTGCGTGACATCAATCCCGCAGGATGTGGGGGTGCAACACACAGCTGATTGAATCGTCCGACACCAGCGCTATCGCTGACATGCTTGGCGGGGGGTGGTACAGACTGTGCACCGCCGCGGTTGCTTTCAGAAACAGTTCCCAAAGCTTGCAATCCGCATCTTGATCTCGTTTGCTTCGCTGTCAAGCCTCAGGACGGGTGTGTAAATCTCCCCCTCAGGTTGGCATCGAACTGATTCGTTCCTGGCGAGGCGGTCTGCTGCTCAAGTGGCCTCGGCCCAGAACGTTGGGACCCTGGCCTGAGCCGCCCTCTCAAGGGCGAGGTGGCCCTCGGTGTTGAAAACAATGATGTTGTTGGCACGACTGAGTGCGACAGAGCCGAGCTCATTCCACACCCATCTCCTTTGATTTCAGGTTGGCGAAGACCTGGTGTGAGTCGTCCCCAGCCGCTGGCGACATACGCAACGTCCGTGATGAAAGTAGTTGGCCCCTTGAATGGTCTGCAAGCAACCGATGAAGGCCCACGCCTCAGCACGGTGCATCGTTTGCTTGTTTCCACCTAGGGATACGCTTCTATTGAGGGTTATGTCTATATCTACGTGCCCCCTCCTCTCGAATGCTAGCCAGGCCCACGCGCATCTCTTAAGCGTCGAGTCCCCACTGCATGCTTCTCCCGAACCGTCTCCCGCAGCCCAAGTGGGCTCTGAACGATCTGAGACAAGGGCTCCCTCCAAGCTGCCCACCTCATGGGCCTCGAGCGGGTCGGGTACGGGTCCAGGGGTCAGGGATGGAGAACGGAGCCACAAAATTTGTGTGCTGGTCGGCTGCTAAGTCTGAACGCGTTCGGCCCCGAAGCCCTTGCCATGGCAGGCCGTCGACGGTGTCACCGCTTGCACATATATTTCCAGACACGGTGCCCGAGGGATTCTGGCTCTTCTTGGCACTTGGGGCACTCGGGATCTTGGCCAGGGTACGCCTCGGCGCACCGATGTCTGGGCCACCAGCCTGTACAGCCAATGGTGATCAAGGCTCCTCTAGGGGCGTTGTCCCCACGCCGCTCAACTCCATTGAGCTGCTGTCGAAAAACTGAAGGGACCAACCCCGAGATATTCTTTCGAAGCGTCGGGTCACACTTAATTCCGATATTCTTGCGCGAACGGCGGCTTAGAGGTTCGATGTATCAAATTGTTTACAGGCTTCAGCTACCGATTCGAAGCGGTCGATGTCAAGTACTCTGTCGAAGTCTTCGGGGTTAGTCCAGTGCAGGGGCTTGATGGGCTTACAACCTATATCGGGCATGGCCACGATGATGGCTGAGATCGGTCCTCGCACTTTCCTCCATCTCCTGTCGGCCTGCGCGTCATGAAGCCTGGCCCCGCTTGTGCCCGGGCTCTGGTTATTCTCTGAAGGGTTGGCAGGCGAAATCTTAAACCATTCACACACAATATTCCCATGACCGCAACAATCCCTGGATCCTTAGCTCCTATCTGCAGTGCAAGGATGGTGGTGAGGCAACTTCCTGCTTTTTCCCCTGGAGGATCTATCCATCTAACAGGCAAAGGTGACTTGCTGGGGCTGGCGCCGAAAAACTTAGCCTCGTACAGGCTCTGAGGGATGGCGCCTGTCTTGAAAGGCTGCATCCGCAACTTTCTGAGGATCATCTTACATTTGGTGAGCGATCGATGATTGTTCGGTGCCGGGCTTGACCTTCAGAACGTCGCCGGTTAGTTTGAGGATGCCGATATATTCTTAAGTCAGGTGTTGTTGTTGTACGCACTGATATGTTGTGTTTGCTGATGTGTTCCCACCTATTGTCCGATAGCTTGGCTGGGTAATTAATGATCATAGATTTGTCTGGTAGCTTGAAGTATAAGTTGTCAAGCCCTTGATTCAGCCCGATAAGAAAGTCGGTGGTGTAGGTAAATACGTCCTTGGTATGCCCCTCCACTCTAGAATGTACAACGTCAATCCAGCTTCTACCTGGTGACTGCGGCCAGACACGCCTCTTGGTGTGGTGCAAAAGGTCGTGTAGAATAGCTGTTGCGACATGCTGTGCTGCGCGGCACCCTGGAAGAATTTCCCAAGTCGTTATCATAGCGGCCGAACAATTTGGCCTACTTCTGAGGTGCCGCGGCCCTAAGTGCAATCTGTGGAGAGCGCCAAGATGGCGCAGGGACATTGATGATCCTGCGGCTTCATGTCCAGGTTGGGGTTGAGGGAGTCATAGAAATTTGGCACGTTCATCAGCGCCGATGCGTGAGATGTTCCCAACTCTACATTACACTCATCAAAAAAATGTTGAGGGCGGCCTGTGCCACCGAATCGCCAAGAACTGCGTCGTCCCATGGTGCCTGCTAAGTACGCTGCTCTGCTCATTCGTCCGTCGTGACTCCTATGAGCTGCTCCCACAGCCGGGCTATCGACGCGAACATGGCAATAAATATATGTTTACTTTTGGGGGGCGAGGGAAACCCAAGCTCGCAATAACTGCCACCGCTATGCGAGCGTCGCTCCTATCTCGTGGAAGATCTCGGTCAAATCCTGTCTGGCTTCTACGGGGAGACGTAAGGCGTCCTTGGGCTTGACGTTGAGGCAACGTCTCGATTTCCTTCGGGGGTCTTCTGGAGCACGTCTTCCAGGAGGGCGACCGTGATAGGCTCGAGAGTGGTGAGGCTCTGTAGGGCTCTTTTCCTAATGGTGGTGAGGCACTCAGCTACATTAGAAACGGCGTTCTTCTGGATCCACGCTAACTCCCAAACCTTAGTTCGATTGTTCATGAAACCCACGGGAGACACCGAAGGCAATTGGCTGAGGCTCCTCCGCCTTGTGTGTGTTGGCTTTGGCTTAGTCTACTTTGCACTTTGCCGAGATTGCTGGAAGTGTATGCCCGCACCCAAAAATCCTTCAAACTTCTGGCGGTGACGATGCGGCTGGCCTCATTGAAGTTTCTCTGCGTGGTGTCCGAGAGGTCCTGCAATTGTACCTGAGATCACCCGTCTCCCTGCTCCAGAGCCTTCTGCGAGGACCTTCTAGCACTAAAAGTAAGTGATGGCACGGTCAACTTGCTCGCTGTGTGCGCTAGCTTCCGTACTGTATCAACGACTTGTTGGACGACGAGGTTGTTCTTGGAACCTTTATTCTTGATGCGAGCGAGAATGCCAAGATGAGAGTAGGCTATCGACCACCAATCACAGTCGCCGCTCGTCGAGTGCTGGGGCGCGCCCTTGAAAGAGACAGGGAGAGGCGCTTCCCGAGTATTGTGGTCTGTTTGTGGCTGGAACCTCGCAGGCTGTGCGGTAGAGAACCTCAACATTGGACAGCCACCTCCCACACGTGACAGTAAGTTCCTGCGACTGTCTGGCATTGACCTAGCCGAGGGCGCATTGTGGGACATCCTGAGGTGCTCCCTTGTGGATCTGTTTGAGGTCCTACATCTTGGGATTGGTCTGCTGCCAGAGGTCCCGGAGGGTCCTGGCATCCTTGCTGAGGTCGGACTCCTCTTATGTGTTTTTCGTTTTGGGGGTTCTTGCTCAGGCTCCTGCTGCAGCTGCTCCTTTTCCTCCTCTGCCTGCCGCTCCTCGTACGCCTCCTCTATCTCGTCCATGGGGTCAGGGCACGGCTCACGTTGGAGGGGGCAGGCTGTCCTTCGACTGGCCTTTTGGTGGCACCTTGGTGATCCTTTGGGCACTCGTCAGTGCGGGGGCAAGTTTGTAGATCCACCGCACACTGATTCGGAGATGTTCCCGACCCAGGTAGCACGACAAACGACTGAGCTCTGTGGCAGGTCTGTCTGGATGCAAGAAGAAGTTTCTTTTGCTGGGATCCTTTGCTGTTGGGGTCGGCTTTCTTCGGGAGCGCCGGTGGATGGAGAATTGTCAGAGTATCGAGCACGTTCGAAGTTGAGCGTCTGTTGCGTCAACCCCTAGCCTGCACGGGCTGTCCATTTGCCGTTCCAAGAGCCCTCGACCGATCTCACGAAAGGCAGCATGTCGACCGCAACTACAGCGACATCAAGCATCTCTTCACAACCATCAGTAGTGGTGATCTGCATGTTGCTAGGTTCGCGCACTGTCGCCTGCCTCACCTATGCCCACGGATGAAGCTCTTCTGGGGTAGAATTCCAGCCACTTGCAAGAATTCATGGAACAGTTTGGGCTCTCAAGAAGTCCCCGAAAGTCTTGAGCTGCATACGTAAGGCTGCTGCCCTGCATGCCTGCGCACGGATCCATGTAGACCTGTTCGAAAATTATTTGCATCCAGGCGGTCTTCATCGAAACCGTTGTGATATCCAGGAAGTCGACGGGCCCCGAGCCTTATTTCCCCGAAGTCTTTCCTGGGCTTGTGCCGCAGCACTGGTCAGCGGCATGAGCAGATCTTCTAGTGGTTGAGCTGCCTGGCGAATGCCGTCATCAGTAGCCAGCCTCCCGCGATGTTGAGCACTTTCTCATCTTGCTGGCTCGCTGAGTGGTTGGCTGCTTGCCCTTTGGCTTCTTCAGCTTCAGGTGGTGCCGCTGCTGCTGATGCTGTTCCCGCACATCCTCCTGCTGCGGAAAGTTCCGTGCCGACTTTGCGCTTCTTGCCCTCCAATCGGGCGACCTGCTTCTCCTGCTCACGCGAGAGAGGCGGTAGCCGCGCTGGACGCATCTGGAGAGAGAAGAGTGGTACTCACATTGGTTCACCGTGGAGGGTGGAGAGGAGAAGGGAGACAGGAGCAGGAGGCGGAGGAAGAGAGAGAAAGAGAAGGAGTGAAGGGGCGGAGGTAAGAGGAGGAAGAGTGAGGAGGGAGGAAGGGAGGGAGGAGGGAGGGAGGGAGGGAGGGAGGGGAGGGAGGAGGGAGGGAGGGAGGGAGGGAGGGAGGAGGAGGAGGAGGAGGAGGAGGAGGAGGAGAAGGGAAGAGGAGCAGGCAAGAGGAAGAGGGAAGAGGAGGACGTCGACGAGACACGTTGGGGGATGCGCG
Organism: Prorocentrum cordatum; assembly: GCA_963575745.1. NCBI lineage: Eukaryota > Dinophyceae > Prorocentrales > Prorocentraceae > Prorocentrum > Prorocentrum cordatum. Next base: position 254,820 of record CAUYUJ010007825.1, read on the forward strand.
GCAGGTCAGAGGAGGCGCGCGCGCGCCCCGTGTGCGGCCGAGGCAAAAGAGGAAGAAAGAGGAGGAGGACGAGGAGCCGGGCCATCTGACAGCTCATGCCCCTCGCTCTGGCCCTCCTTGCCCCCTCCTCCTCCCTGGCTCCTCCTGCTCCTGCTCCTCCCCGCGCTGTCCCTCCTCGTCCCGCTCCCCCCACCCCTCCCTTCGCCATACCCCTTCCTTGGAAGTGCCCTGCCCCCATGGGTCAAGGGGGCGTGGACTAGCGACGGGTCCCGTTTCCATAGGAAACCGCGGATTTCCGCCGCCGAGCGAGGCGGCACCGGCCTCATTTTGGGGAGGGCACTTCCCCCGATCCGTGGATTTGGCGACCTCGCGCCAAATCCATGGATCGCTAATCCATGTTTGCGCGCCCCCGATTGTCGCACCACCGGACGCGTCGTGAGGGCGGGCCGGGCGAGTCAGTCGCTTGAGACTTCCTCAGCGTCTGCCGCACGGAGACTCCTCCTCCTCCCCCTCCTCCTCCTCCTCCCTCCTCCTCCTCCTCCTCTCCTCCTCCTCTCCTCCTCCTCCTCCCTCCTCCTCCTCCTCCTCCTCCTCTCTTTCTCCTCCTCTTTCTCATCCTCGTTCTCCTCCTCCTCCTCCTCCTCCTCCTCCTCCTCCTCCTCCTCCTCCTCCTCCTCCTCCTCCTCCTCCTCCTCCTCCTCCTCCTCCTCCTCCCCTCCTCCTCCTCCTCCTCTCCTCCTCCTCCTCCTCCTCCTCTCCTCCTCTTTCTCCTCCTCCTCCTCCTCCTCCCTCCTCCTCCTCCTCCTCCTCCTCCTCCTCCTCCTCCTCCTCCTCCTCCTCCTCCTCCTCCTCCTCCTCCTCCTCCTCCTCCTCCTCCTCCTCCTCCTCCTCCTCTCCTCCTCCTCTCCTCTCTCCTCTTCTCTCTCCTCTCTCTCTCCTCCTCCCTCCTCCTGCTCCTCCTCCTCCTCCTCGTCCTCCTCCTTCTCCTCCTCCTCCTCCTCCTCCTCCTCCTCCTCCTCCTCCTTCTGCTCCTCTTCCTCTTCCTCCGCCTCCTCCTTCTCCTCCGCCTCGTCTTCATCCTTCTCCACCCCAGACGACCCGGTAGTCGAGGTTCAACGCTTTGCAAGAGTTGCACGGATGGAGGACGTCTCTTTTTTGTAGAGGGTGCCATTTGCTAAGTTCGATCTAGACTTGAGCAAAGAGGTTCCAACCTGCGCCATGGAGGGTGGTTCCTTCTCGAAGCGAGGGCGAGGTGGTCGCTGAAGACTTCAAAAGTTGTTTAGGGTTCGCGAATCGCCACCAGCCCGTTCAGGTGCCCTGTCCATGAGAGTTGACGGGAAAAGGGACGAAGAGACACATATAGTGAAACAGAGCGTGCAAGGAGAGGAGAGGAAGGAGGGTGTTGAGCCACCTTGGAGGCTATCTTGGAGCATCGGAGGCCTTCTTGGAGCTACGGGGCTGTATTGGGGGATAGTGGGGTCCTCTGGGAGCTCTTTTGCGGCATCTTGGGGCCCTCTTGGGGCTCTTTGGGGGGTCTTGGGATCCTCTTGGGGCTCTTTGGGGGCGCCTTGGGGCCCTCATGGGGCCCTCTTGGGGCTCTCTTGGGGCCCTCTTGGGAGCTATGGAGCGCCTCCTGGGGCCATCTTGGAGGCCATCGATCAAAGGAGGGGGGGTCCTCGATTTCCCTCCCCCCTCCAGGGCCATCGAAATAGCCTCTTGGGGCGCTATTGGGGCCCTCTTGGGGCGAGCTTGGGCGCTCTTGGGGCAGTCTTGGGAACCTCTCGGGCCCTTCTTGGGGCTCTCTTGGGCCATCTCAGGGCCATATTGAGGCCTCGAAAGCGCATCGGAAGCGAAAGGGCGAGAAGGCAATGATATGTGATGTTCCTTCGGTGTTGAAGGATTTTGGCTTCTCGGAGAGGTCCTGAGGGGTCGCCACAAGCACCTGGAACCGTCTTATGACCCTCTTGGGGCCTCTTGGAGGCATGTTCTTAGCTATCTTGAGCCATGTTGGGCTCTCTTGGGCGATCTATGGGCTCTCTGAGGCCCTCTTGGAGCCATCTTGGGCGAAAAAGATTCTCTGACACCTTGCGGCCCCCCCGTCCAGGTCCAGGGGAGGGGGTATGGGCAAGCTAGGTGCGCTCGCGTCATATCTGACATCCTACCCCTCCCTCCCATCCCTTACCATGGCGCAGATCCCCTCTCTACTCGCACAGTCGGATGTCGAGCAGGGCAATGATCCCGAAAGGGTACGCGATGCATTGTAGAGCACGGCATGGCATGGCGTAGACGAGCACCGCGAAGCGTAGTATCAACCTAGCATTGCATTGCATGCCGTGGCATGGCACGGGAAATGACGCCAGCGCTGCAGCGGGAGCACGAGTCGAAACGAGCGGAAGCGCGGAAATGAGGCCAGCGCTGCAGCGGGAGCACGATTCGAAACGAGCGAAAGCACGACAGAATCGGCCCGGGAGGCTTCCCGGGCGCCAGAAGCAGAAATTCAGCATTTTCAAAAAAAAAAAAAAAATGTGTATTGGAATGGCCTTTTTTCGGCGCCGCCTCGGAACTCGATTTTCCGGCGCCGGCCGGAACCGGCTCCGGACCTGGCCCGGGCGCCGGCCCGGGCGCCGGCTCGGGCGTCTGGCCCGGGCGCCGGCTCTGGCGCCAGCCCAGGCGTCGGAATCGGCCCCGGAGGCCCCCCGGGCGCCGGAAGCAGAATTGAGCATGCTCAAAAGAAAAATGTGTATTAGAATGGCTTTTTTTCGGCGCCGCCTCGGAACTCGATTTTCCGGCGCCGGCCTGAACCGGCTCCGGACCCGGCCCGGGCGCCGGCCCGGGCGCCGGCTCGGGCGTCCGGCCCGGGCGCCGGCTCGGGCGCCGGCCCGGGCGTCGGAAGCGCCGCCTCGGAACTCCAGTTTCCGGGGGCGGCCAGAACCGGCTCCAGACCAGGCGGCCCGAGCGCCGGCCCAGGCGCCGGCTCGGGCGTGCAGCCCAGGCGCCGGCGGAAATGAGGCCCGCGCTGCAGCGGGAGCACGATTCGGAACGAGCGGGGCCCGAAAATGAGGCCGGCGCCTCAGCGAGAGCAGCATTGTGGAAAAAAATGCAGGCGAAAACCCAACTCCGGGGAAACTTGTGCAAAAAAACAGTACGCGGGGGGGGGTCGGCTACTCCCATTCCGTCATCAGGGGAAGAGGGAGAGTAGTATTCAGATTGAGTAATTGTGTAGGGGTAAACCCCTCCCCGAAGGAGAAAGGGAGAATTTGGAAGAGGGAAGACAGATCTCGTTAGACCACCTGCGCCCAGAGGGCTGGTTGGATTATGTCTTCGCCTTTTCGCATTCCGAATGGCCGAAACATATTGGTCAGTTCTCCCGCCTAAAGTGCGGACCCATGTCACCTTGTCTTTCAAGGGGGTCTTCGGGCACTGAAAATGAATGCTTGCAAACACGTACGAGGAGGGGACTTGGGACCAGAGGGTGTGTTGCAGCATCTTCAAAGCAGATTGGATGTATGATGGTTTCTCCCTTCTTCTTCGTCCTGCTCCTCCCGCCCGTCCCTCCTCCCCCCTCCTTCCTCCTCCTCCTCCTCCTTCTCTCCCCAATCCCTTATCATCATTCTGATCCTGGTCCGTACCATCATCGGCATCACCATTATCATCACATTGCTGAGTATTGGCCACCTGTGCCAGTAACAGCAGCTCTCGTCATGCTTCTGTACTACAGGTCACCCAAGCCAGAGAGCGATTTTATGTTCACAGGCCCGGCAAGGGATCGATGAGACCAGACCGGCTCGTGCCAAAGAGAAACTGGCAGTGGAGGAAGAGAGGGAGCAGGAAGGAGGACACAATCACCGACCAGGAGCGGAGGGGGTAGGAAAGAGAAGGGAGGCAGGGCGAGAGAAAAAGCTACGGAGATGGTCAGTGTGCCGCCAAAGCGGGACAAGAGCTCGAAAGAGGGGTGGGGAAGATTATGTACAAACCGACCCGTTTGTCAAGAATTCCCCTCGCCCCTTCTCCAGGCTGGGGCATTGCCATCTGTGCTGATGACCAGCGGCTCTCCTGCTTCTGGAACAAAGCTCAAGAACGCCCATCCAGAGCGCCAACCACGCCAGAAAATGATGTTCTGTTCGCAGGCCAGGCGAGATGTCGATGAGCACCGACCAGCTCGTGCCAAGGAGCAATCGGCATTGGAGGAGGAGAGGGAGCAGGAAAGAGGACACCACCAACCACCAGGAGCGGAGAGAAGGGGGGACGCACCCGAGTCCCAGGAAGGCTTCTGGCCGAAGGCCGAAATCAATCGATTCGAACATTACGTAACTGCTGCACTCGGGCCAGGTGCAAGGCTTGAACGGAGCGCATGATGGCAGCAGCAACACAGTTGGCCATTCTCTTGGGATAGCTCTGGGCGACCTGAGTCCATAGCTTGCCAGAAACCGGGCCCATGTGACGCTTGTGAGCGTGAGCACAGGCCCTTCCCCGAGAGCGGCAAAGTTTGGGCAGATGGATGTCGAAACCGCTACCCCACACCTGGACGCGAGCGCGTTTCCCACAGCGGGCTCCGAACCCGCAGACAGCAAAGACGAGGCCCTGGGAGCTGGGGAGCGAGGCGAGCTCGACAAGAGGGCGCGGGCCACAGGAGGGAGGAGGCCGGGCTCTCGGGGAGGGCGGGGGTCCCCAGACGCTGACAGGCCCGAACGGTTCTGGGAGAAGGGATCTCAGGAGGGAAAAAACACACAGACACAAGTAATCGTCGATTCCCTAGAAAATATGCGAAAATATGGGAAGTGGGGGGGGAAGACAAAAACCCAAAAAATATACAAAAATATGGGGAATCCTGTGATTTTGTATATTTATTTGTGTGTCCCAGGGCCCCTTCAGGTCAGCTGGCTGCTGCCGTGCTGGGCAGCGGCCGGGGCGCCGCCCTGGAGGTCTGGAGGCCCCCACGATCGAGGGGGCCGAGCGGGGCCTGCACCACCGGGAGTCCGCGGGGCCGTGGCAGGCCTGCGACGAAGCGTCCTGGCTCGCCCGGGGGCCCACGAACGAGTGTTCTGAGAACCTTTCTTAGTTTGCATTGAATGTTCCTAGGGCATTTCTGATTGAGACTGTTTTGTTTTAACGCATCGGGCTAAATAAGCCCGATGCGTTCTAAGAACAACGCTTTTGTTCTCAGAACCTTTGGGGGTTTTAAGAACATGTCGTGGTAGGCCTCTTGGAGTGCCAGGACGGTCGGTCCCTGCTCAATGACCAGGAACTCCCAGGGTGTGCCGAGCCGCACGGCCAGCACCACACCCGAGGAGACCCAGCCGAGGAGGGTTCGCTGGATCACTGGGCGACCCAAGTCGAAGCAGGGACGAGAAGCAGCAGAATGCAGATTCTTGAGCCCTCGGCTAAGCCCCTCGGAGCCCGCAAGGAGTTCGAGACACATCTGTCGTTCATTGCGAGAAACGGCCGCCATCATGGCTCTGAGCAGAGAACGTACGCGGTCTGTTATCAGCCTCTCGGTCGGGCTGTCGCCATCTCCCCCCAGGCAATCAGCTGGCCTGGCAGGTTCGGCAGCGAGGCCGAGCCGGCGAACACGGCGGCGAGCACGGCCGAGACGCGGCTGCCGCAGATCACCATTTCGTGCGGCGCTCGGCTCAGCTCCGTGATCACGCGCGTCTGCTTCGCATAGCGCTTCCATGTGGTGACCGACGCCACTCGCATCCCGAACTGCGCCTCCAGCGGGGTGCGGAGGCGGTGGAGGATGTCGTGAGGCACTTCTCCGTGGCTCAGCCCGTACAGCGTGACTCGCAGGTGCGTCAGCTGGAGCTCCGCCGCGGCCTCTGCCAGCTTCGCCGAGAAGTCCCCCAGGAGGGTAGCTCCAGATGCGGTCTGTCGGCAGCCGGCAGCGTCCCTTCAAGGCCTGGAGGGAGGGGTAGTAGACGTACGAGATCGAGTCCACGAGAACCGCGTCGTCCCAGCTTCTCGTATTGCCTGGGCTGCCCAGCTCCACGGGCGCCGGCAGCAAGCCCCAGACGTTCGCGGCCCCTTCGGCCACCTAGACGGGGGCGACCAGCTGGGGCGACGTGAGCGAGTCGCACTCGCTTGGCCGACGGTACGCCACGAACGATACCAGGAGCGCCACTGCATGTTCCACGAGGCCCCGGCGGACCAGGGCGCCGACGACCGCCGCCAGCAGGACCCAGGGCAGCGGCATCCGCGTCTTGCGCGGCACAATTTTGCCCCACCAGCCAGGGCCCGCGACGTGCGCGGGAGCGCCCCCGCGCCCAAGCATTCAAGGCCTGGGTAGAAGAACTTCACAGCGGCGACCAGCTTGTTCGCGTCGTCGCCCGCGAAGCCTCCGAAGAAAAGCCCGTCCAGGAACACGACGAGGCAGAGGCAGAGGTCCAGCTGCTCGTAGCTCTCTCGCGCCATGCGCGTCGCCGTGACCCACTGGAGGCAGGCTGAGACCCCGCGGCGGAAGTCCTTATACGTCGTTGACTTCACCTGTCACCCCTCCAGGTGGGCCAGCTGCTTCAAGGTCGGGAGGGCGACGGGCGACGGCGGCAGCGGTAGGCAGCGCCGGCGAGCCGCCGTCCAGATCCCACTGGGGACTGCCGTCTGCCCCGCCTGCCACGGCGAGGACGTCTGGCACCGTGGTCCGCGTCAAGGACGGGCCAATTGTCGCTGAGGTTCGGGAATGACGGGACGGCTGGCAGAGCGCCGGCATCCCTGTCAGCAGCCATAACAGCAGCAGCAGCAGCAGCGTACACGGCGTCCGAGTCGCCCGCACACTTGATGAAGAGGCGCCCTCGGGAAGGACAGTCTGAAGGATTGCTATGCAAATATGCGTGCAGCATGTCTGTCCATAAACAACGTGTTTGTGATGGTCCCACATGGCTCGCAGAAGGGCTCGGGGGGGCCTTTGCCGGCTCCCAGAGTCGGTGATTGGCTGGTCTTCTGTATGGTCTCCCGGGGGGGGGCGGGGGCATTGCTGGCCCCAGAATAGGTGACCTGATGGCCTCTCGTATGGTCCCCCGTAGGGTCTCCCGTCTCCGCCATCTGATCTCGCGGATGGCCTCCCGTAGACGGTCTTCTTTATGGTCTCCCGTATGGTCTTCCGTGTGGTATCCCGTATGGCCTCCCGTGCGGCTTACCGTATGGATTCCCGTATACATTCCCGTATGGTCGCCCAGCTTCCCGCACAGTACCCTGTATGTTCTACCGTATTTTATCCTCTGTTATGTATTGTGCGTTCTCTTTCGCGCACAGCGCAATATATTGTGCTATCCAATATTTAGGTGCGTTGTCTAGGGCCTTATGCAGCCAGCGTGCAATATAGATGCTGGCCTTCCACGTCGCATTGCTGGCCTGAAAACTCTTGCAATATTGTCTGGAACGGGGATGGTCCCCCTCACCCCATTCACACACGAAGAGAACGCATCCAATGTCTGGTGGTTCGTTGAATCCCCTTCTACTGGATTGTCTTCCAGAAAAGCGATACGATGCGATGCGATGCGACCACCGTTGCGGACAGCGTCTGGGCCTACTCAAGACCGGGTGGGCGAGGCCGTGGCCTCGGGAGTCTGGCGTGTCTGGACAACATGCAATGCGAGACGAATGCGCCAAAAAAATAGGAGGAGGGACGGAGGGAGGATGGTCCTTGGGGTCGGTCGTGTCAGCCTGTGTGGGACGAAAGGAAGTGGGGAGGAAGGGGAGGAAGTCCTTGGTGTCGGTGTCGACGTGGGATGTCTCGCTGGGCGTTCGCGTCATTGGCTTCGGTTCTGGGTGTCTGCTGGTGTGGGGTCGACGTAGTGGTGCTCGAGCGCCGTCCATGTTTCGGTGTCCTGTGCTTTTTGAATCCATGTAATGTCGTTTGGTTCTCCTGTCGAGCAGGTATGTGCGGTCGGTCAGTCAAGGTCTAGTCTGCGTTGGCGTAGAGAAGTGTTGCTTTCGTCGCCCCAACGTTTGTGTTGACGACCGTTATGTCTCTGTCCTCGCTGCCGTGGGTTGAAGTCTGGTCGCCATTGCAACACTTGCTGTGTCCAACGTGTTTGGTTGTGGTTCGCGACTCTTGAAGCCATTCGCCATACTTTTCGCTTGTGAACCGTCTCCCAGTAGTCGATGTGGTGGAGCTTCGTGAGGTGTTCTGCACGTCGTGTCGCTCGCTGTATATACTCTACCCAGGGTCCCTCCAGGTCTGTTGTAGTGCTGACTTCGCCGTCTTCGCTGTGCACGTCAGGTGTGGCAGGCGTGTCGCGCTGGGGTGGGTTGCTGTTTGCGTCGTCGCTAGTGCTGTTGTTGCAGTGGTCGTTATTTGGTGCGTCGTTCTCTGGTGCTTCGTTGTCCGGTGCTTCGTTGTCTGGTTGTCGTTGGCTGTTGTGAGGGTCAGTTTGTGTTGTCGTGCGTCGTCTCGGCGTTATGATGATCGTGCGGAGCATGCGTCATTGTGTCCGTCGCAGGTGCTGCCGCAGGGGTTCCGTGAGTGTCCACGTGTTTCTGCTCCGTATAGTGTTGTCGGTGTTACTGTCTTGTTGAACAGGCGGAGTCGGTGAGCCAGTGGGTAGTACTTGCTAATCAGCTCTTGTTTGCGATAAGTATACGATGCCCATGCAGTTCTCATGCGGTGCTGAATTTCCGTGACCATCAGTTCGTGGAAACTAATCAGTTGGCCGAGGTACTTGAGATTGCCCTCGTATGGGATGACTTCAACACTCATGTCTTGGGCACGTGCTGTGCGTGAGCTCGCCCTTCCGTTCCTTCTCGTCTGATTGCTGAGTATTTGGGTTTTGTTTGGGTGCAGTTCGAGCCCATGTAGCTCTGCCGCACACACAATGTCGTCAAGCATCGAGGTCAGACGCGGGAGAGTTTGGCTGGTCAAAAGCACGTCGTCGTCGGAGACAAGCGGACCAAGGATGTGTTGGAGAAGCGCGTTGAAAAGTATGGAGCTTACTGGATCGCCCTGCGTCGTGCCCCGCAAAAGGTTGAAGGGTCGGCTGCTGACGTCTGTCTTCACCGTGACAGTCTGTCCCTCATAGAGCTGTTGGAGTAGAGCAATGTATTCGGGTTGGACTCGCTGCGCCTTCAGTGCTGTCCAAATGCTCTTGTGCTCAATTGAATCGAAAGCTTGCATGAAATCGAGGGCTGCGACCCACAGGTTTTGACCCCATCCGTTTGCTCGCTCGCGTAACAAATGGAAGGTGAAAAGGTGGTCAGTAGTCGAATGACCTGGTCTGAAGCCCGCCTGGTCGTCAGTCTTGTGGGAGTCAAGCGTTGGCTGTAGTCTGTTGTATAGCAGTCGGCTGAACAACTCGTACAAAAACGGTATCGTGCAAATCGGACGGCAATGTTGTGGAAGCGCGAGGTCTCCACCTTTGGTGTGATTGTGATGACTGTATTCGTCCAGCTTGCCGGCGGCGGGGCTTCGCGCTGCAAGATGGTGTTGTAGAGGTGGAGGATGTACGACTGGAAAACAGTCCAGTTGTTCATGAACACATCAAGGCCCTGTCTGACATCGACAAGGCGCGGGTTGAGGCACACCGACAGAACACATCATTGCATTAGACACTACACTGACCCATTGGGGATCTTCTGCATATTCGGAAAGAATTTGTTAAATCGCATATCCTGGCACAGTGGTGATTACATGTGTATGAGATCGCTTGTGCATGTGGCATCGGGAGGAAAGGGACAGCTGCCTTCTTACAGATACGCTCGCATTCGTTATGTTGCCAGGGGCGATTGAATTTGTATCGTCTTGAACGCAGATTCCACGCATGTTAAAGAACATACCGGTGTTATACAAGTCACAAACTGTGCCCTACGACAAGCTGCTGGAGGCACGGGGCGCGTTTTGGGGGATGACGTACGGGGCGCGTCTTTAGGGATCACGCAGGACATCTTGGGCAGGGCTAATTTGCTTGCCACACCGCCTGCTCCAGCTCACTCGTCTTCCCCTTCGTCATCGACGTCTGGCGCCGGTGGCCCTGGCCCACGGCGCGGTGGGTGTGAGCGGAGCGCCCCGAGCTCTCACCCATCATGCCTGGAGGAGCATCGCGGCAGAGCTGCCCCTGACTCGGCAGCACTGCACTAGGTCGCCCGCGGGGGCGCGCAGATCAGAGCGAGGCGCCCCCAACTCGCGGCCATCGTGCCCGGAGGGGCATCGCGGCAGAGCTGCCCCGTGACTCGGCAGCACTGCACCGGGCCACCTGCGGGGGCGCGGAGATCCTCGCGCGGCGCGGTCTGGGACGGAGCGGCGGCCTTTCGTGGGGGCGGACGGCCCCGAGGGCGCGGGGGCGCGAAGACCATCGCGCATCGCGGGGCGCGAGGCGCGAAGGCTGGTGACCTGGAGGCGCAGGTTTTGGAAGCGAGCGCTGGCTCGAGCCCTCCGGCGCAAAGGGCGGGGCGCCCGCGGGCGGAGCGGCGCCCGCGCATCTCCCCGGGGCCGGCCTGTCCGATGCTGCCGACCCTTCCGAGGGCCTCGCCGCCCCGCCGCGCCAGCGGCAGTGGGCCGGAGGCGTGGCTCCTGCGCCTGGGCGCGGTGGCGCCCGTCGAGTGCAGCTTCGCGGAGAGTGCCGCCTCGGAGCTGTCGGACGACGCGGCCACCTCTGGCGCTGGGTGCGCGGCGCGCGCGGCCGTCTCGGGCGCCAGCGCTTCGGAGACACGGCTCTTCATGAGGCGGGGCTTCCAGCGGACGGGCGCCGGGGAGCCCGGCCTCCGGAGGCTGCCGGTGGGTGCCGCTGTGGCGGCCGCGGTTCTGATCGGCTGCGCCGTGGCTTGCGCAGTGCGGCCGCCGGGCAGGGCGCTACTGGCGAGAGCGCGGGCTGCAGGGCTGATGGCCGCCTTCGAAGACGGCCGCGCGCCCGTGGACTCGCGCGCGCCCGGCAGCACGGTCTTCCACGAGCGCAGGCCCGAGGAGAACTTCGAGGAGGTCTGCGAGTATCTCCCGGGCCAGCCCGGCGCCGACGTCTGCCCCAGTGGCCTCAGGCCGTTGTCAAAGTCGGAGTGCCAGGACATGCCGTATTTCTATGGCGGGGCTTACGACGAGAGCGTCCAGGCGGCTGGCCCGGTCGGCTGCTACTTCTCCGGGGGCCAGTACCGTTTCAGCGAGGGGGGGGTACCGCTCGAGCAGGGCTCCGAGCAGGTCCCGTATTGCAAGCATTGCGAGCTCGTGTCCATGGACGAGGTCGCAGATTGGACCACTTGGAGCCCCGAGACGGCCCCAAAGGTCTCCTCCCGCTTCCGGAAGGTCCCCGTCGGCACCTGCCAGGACGTCGGGTGGGAGCCCATCCCCGACGAGGAGTCTTGCCAGGACGCCACGAGGGAGCTCGGCCTCGCATGGGAGGAGGACGAGGTGGCTGAGGTGCATGTCTCGACCGTGGCCGAGAGACCCGAGGGTTGCTACCAGCTCACCGACTACGAGGCCCAGAAGCAGACGGTCTGGTTCAACACCAACCCGTACAGCGAGGGCTTCGGCGCGGAGACTGGCGAGCCCCGCGTTGGGCTGCTCAGGCAGCCAGTTTGCCAGAGGTCCGGCGCCGAGGCGGCGGACCTGGACGCCTGGCTCGAGTTCTACCCCGCCGCCGAGGACCTGGCGGCCTCGGAGGAGGAGGCGTCGACGACCGCCGCCGTCACCACCACGGCGAAGCCGCAGCGCTTCCGTCGCCTGCTGACGGGGAGCTGCGCCAGCTCTGGCGGCAAGCCGGTGGCCAGTGTGGAGACGTGCGAGTCGGCCGCAAAGGAGCTGGGCCTGCCGAGCTTCACGGCGGTGGTGCGGCCGATGCCGGACAGGCCCGAGGGCTGCTACCTCGAGCGGAGAAGGGGGGACACCACCGCGGCCCTCTGGCTCAACTCCGACCCCGAGGCGGCGGGCAAGGGGGCGGAGACGTCAGAGGGCGGCACGACTCGGAGTCCCATCTGCGAGATGCTGTAGTAGCCAGGCGCTCTGCCTGGGAAGGGGGCGGCTGCCGCGCAGCAAGCGAAGCTGCTGCATGTGCAGACCTCCGGCAGTGCTGTAAATGACATCACGCTCCAGTAGGACGCGTGCCACCTTTTTCCACGCCGGGTTACCCGCCAGTGGCGCTCGCCCAGCAGCCCTCTTGGAATTCGAGCTTTAGTTAGTCCCTTCCCTGTCCCCCCGCCTTCCTCCCTAGATATCCTTGTGTGCGGCGACTGGAGCAATCGCCACCAGCACGCCCACAGCTCCTTGTGCCGACTCTCCCTGCAGTGCGCCAGATCTTTTTTGTGCATGATGCGACATGGAGGAGAACGGGCGGGCGCGAGGAATTCAGAATTCGAGCCGGCGGGAACGCCTCCGTTCGAATTTCAAGAAGCGACATGTGGATAATGGACCTTTTCTTTATTGCGAAGACGCCTACGGCGAATCACCGCCGCCCCCTGCCTTTTGGCATACGCCTGTGTGGCCAAACGTTTGGGCAATGATTGGCCACGCTATTGGACCATACGTTCGCCCAGCCGTTCTGGAAGCCCTTCGGGGAACGCGCAGGAGAGGAAGAGGATGCTGAGGAGAGGGAGGGAAAATGAGGATGAGGAGAAGGATGGGTCATTATTGGGGCCTCCTGGGAGCTTCCTGGAGGCCTCTTGGGAGCATCCTTGGGCCTCTTTGGGGGCTTCTTAGGGGGCACTTTGGCCGTCTTAGGGTGTTCCTGGCCCGTTGACGCCGTCGGAAGCCGTCTTGGGGGCCTCTCTGAACCGACTTGGGGCCTTCTTGTGGTGCTTCAGGGTCGTCTTGGAGGCCATCTTGGGCGCCTTGGGGCCCTCCAGGGGCAGTCTTGGGGGCCTCTTGGGCCGTCTTGATGCCCTTGGGGGGCCGTCTTAGGAGCCTCTTGGGCCGTCCTGGGAACATCTTGGAGGCCTCTTGGGTGATCTTGGGGGCCGTCGGAAGGCCGAAAAGAAGCAAATTCCAAAATCAACTGAATGAAAATCAATGAGTTGTACATCTTCGGGCCTTCCTGGAGGACCTTCTTGAGGACTCTTGGGCCGTCTTAGAGGCCTCTTGCGGGCCTCTCGGGCCGTCTTGGGCCATCTTGGGCCATCTAGGAGCCATCTTGGGCTGTCTTGGTGGCTTATTGGGCTGACCTGGAGGCATCCTGGACCCTCTTGGGCCGTCTTAGAGGTCATCTTGAACCATCTTGGGCGAACTTGGAGGCCATCGTGGCCGTCTTGGAGGCCATCTTGGGCCGTCTTGAGAGGATTATCGTTGAGGTGCCTGTGCGTCCTTCCGGGTGGCCGGCGAGATCGGCCGAAGCCCCAGGGGAAGGTTTTAAAGGAACCAAAAACCACCAGAACCTTAGCATGCCAGGCACCCTTGTGATAAATCAACAGAGGGCGGCGGATCGAAGACGCCTGCGGCGAATCACCGCCGCCCCATGCCTTTTAGGATACGCCTACGTGGCCAAGCGTTTGGGTAAAGTTTGACCACGCTATGGGACCATGCGTATCCCCAGCCGTTGTGGAAGCCCCTCAGGGAATACGTGGGGGAGGAAGAGGAGGAAGAGGAGATGGAGGGGAAAGGAGGATCTGAGGATGAGGAGAAGGATGAGGCGACTTCTTGGGAGCTTCTTGGATCATTCTTGGGGCCTCCTGAGAGGTTCCTGGATGCCTCTTGGAGGCCTCCTTGGGCCTAGTGGAGGCTTCTTTGGCCATCTTATGGCGTGCCTGGCCCGTCGGAAGCCGTCTTGGGAGCCTCCTTGGGCCGTCTTGGGGCCTTCCTGTGGCGTTTCGGAGTCGTCTTGAAGGCCATCTTGAGCGTCGTGGAGGCCTCTTGGGCCGTCTTGAGGCCCTCTGGCGGCCGTCTTGGGAGCCTCTTGGGCCGTCCTGGGGCTATATTGAAGGCCTCTTGGGCGGTCTTGGGGCGATCTTGATGGCCTCTTGGGCCGTCTTGGGCCGTCGGAAGCCCGAAATGGAGCAAAAGCCAACATCTTCGAAAAAACAAAAGAAGATCAATGATTGTGGCCTTTTCGGGCCTTCTGTGGGTCCTGGATGCGCCTTGGGGCCTTTTTGGGTCCGTCAGGGGTCATCTTGATGGCCTCTTGCGGGCCATCTTGGCCGTCTCGGAGGCCATCTTGGCCGTCTTGGAGGCCCTCTTCGGTCGTCTTGGGAAGATTATTTGTGGACGTTGAGGTGTCTTTCCGGGTGGCCAGCGGGATCGGCCGAAGCCCCAGGGGAAGTTCCAAAAAGAACCAAAAACGACCTGAACTTGAGCACGCCAGGCACCCCTGTGATAAATCAACAAGAGGCAGCGCATCGAATGGCCTCCGATCAATCCCGCCACCGTGCCTAAGTACTGGATCAGAGGTGTCTTGGATGCTTGTCGGGGTTTCTTGGCATGCCCTTCGAAACTTATTGGGATGCTTCCCTCCTGGATGCGAGCTGTGTGTCTCAAGTGGTTCCCAAGTGGTACCAGTGTGGTCATATCGAACCCAGCGGACGTCGATCCCTCGAGCCTGGATTGTGGCTCAGGGCCTCATGTGGTGTGCTCCCTCTCGGATGACTCCTGGGAGCCTGTGGGGGGCATCTTGGACGCATCGTGCCTCGTGGGGGCATCTGGGGGACTCCTTGGGCCATCTTGGGGGCCTCTTGGGCCATCTTGGGGCCCTCTTGGGCCGTCTTGGGACGGTCTTGGAGGCATCTGGGGCCGTCTTGGAACGATCTTGGGAGCCTCTTGGGTCGCCTTGGAGCGTCGAGGGCCCGACAAAGCGAGGACGCTCGAATCCTCCAAAATTAAAGGGGAGAATCGCTTCTCGGGGCCATCGTGGACGTGCTCCTGGGGCCACCTTAAACGTCTTGGGCCCGATCGTTCGGCGACTCGGGCCCCTCTTCGACCATCTCGGGGGGCGTGGGCCCTCTCGGCCCGTCTTGCGAAAGAGGCACGCGACAAGACTCGGCCATCCCAGGAGCGCCCAAGAGCGCCCGAAAGAGGCCTTTTGGGAGCGAGGGCTCAGGACCCTCTCGGCGGCCTTCAGCCGCCGGCCCCCAGGCTGCCCGTGGCCAGGGCCCCCCGCCTGGCCGCGGCGGCCCGTTTGGCTCAACCAATCGACCCGGGGCTGCGCGCCGCCGGCGCGCCGGCGGAGGCAGGGCAGGGCTCCAGTCCAGCGCGCCTGCCTCCTCCTCCTCCTCCTCCTCCTCCTCCTCCTCCTCCTCCTCCTCCTCCTCCTCCTCCTCCTCCTCCTCCTCCTCCTCCTCCTCCTCCTCCTCCTCCTCCTCCTGTGCCTGCCTCCTGTGCAGCCCTCACTCGGGGACGCTGCGGCTCGTGCTTCGGGGCACGGCGGCGGATCTTCCTGCTCGTGCCGCTTCTGGCTGTGCTTCCGAGGCCTGGCGACCCCGAGCCTGCGGAGACTGCCAGCTGGAACTCTGGAGAGGCCCCAGCGCAGCAGCACGGAGGTATTGCCCTGAAGGGCGCGTCCGCAGAAACAGTGGCGATGAGCAAACGCATGCGGGATTACTTGGACGAGCCAGCGCGACAGAGTTCGAACGATACGAAAAGATTCCTCACTGGTGTCGTCATGTCGGTCTTTGCGCAGGAGGTCAACCTGTTATTGCGTTCGTGTTCCGGTTGCAACCCATGAGTTCGAGCCTTGTGTTCACGAGTTGGACGGCAGAGCGTTTGCTATGGAAGTTGTTTTTTCATGAAAGTAGATGTACGTGCTGTTGAGGAACGCCCTGGGTCCTGCGAGCGGCTTGTTGACAAACGTCTTGAATCCTGTGAGCTGCAGGTGTCTCGGGGCCGATCGCCGGACCATGCTGGGGCCATGCGATCTGTAAGGCCGTGGACCGACGGCTCCGTCGCCTTCGTTCCCCCTGAATGCAATGGTCTGTCAGTTTCGGCGCAGCTGTTACCGCAATGGCTGTGCGCTTGTGCACCCGGAAGGCAGAGTCGCAGATTTGACTGCGGAGCGCGAGGTCCACCTGGCGGCGACACGATCACGTCACATGTTGTCCGCACCAGCGGCGACATTCATGACAAGTGCAAGAGTACCGCGAACCCTGTTCGGATGGAAGGAACAAACGTTCAGATGCTGGCAGCGCTATGAAGATTCGGGTCCCGAGGTCCCTGGATCTGACATTGGTCATTTGTTTGTTCTGGGATGCTGGGTATGATTCCAGTACTTGTTCCAGGGCTTCAAGCTCAGAGTGTCGATTGCCACACACACACACACACACACACACACGCAAATACAAAGGCAGCCCCATTATTATTCGACATCCTTCAACCGCCTCCTCCACCCGCCCCTTCTATACTCTCCCTTCAAACCATGCGTCACAGTTCTATTTTTACCATCGGCATTTCGCATAACTACTTGGAAGCCGCAAGTTGGTTGTACAGGCCGCTTGGCAGTACATGATGGTGTTGGATGCGTATGGGCATTGTTGTTAGTCTCCGAAACAGCTAGTCTGCAAAGGCTCGATGTCTTTTCCGAGAAATCAGTATGTGCGGTGCCAGATTCGGAATCGGTCGGGCGACGTTCTCTCCCATGCTTCACATTATCTCCAGCTTTCTGCCTTTGTCTGCCATTGTCTCTCATTGCATCTCATCGTCACACGTTGTCTCCCAGAGTCTATCCCTATCTCTATCCTTATCGCTCTGCCTTTATCCCTATCTGTTAAACTTATCATATATATGTATATACCCAACCCTATATCCATATACCTATCCCAGTCCCTCCATCATGCCCCCCCATCGTGCCCCCCCATCGTGGCCCCAATCGCAATTATGCAAAACTATTCAGGACCTTCTGCCCCAAGGGTGTCATTGCGTTACGCGCGCCTGACGTGATATGCATGACTGTGAGCGGGTCCTTTTACGTCGTCACTGCTTCCTCCCTTCCAGTGACCTTGCCCGCGCGGGGCATTCCATTTGTGTGTACACTGGCGGCCCAAGGCAGACGGCGTTGGCGCTCGCGCAAGAGCAATCCCTATGGCCTGTTCTTGCTCAACGGTCATTTTCCTTTCCCCACTGCGCCTCCTCCTCCCTCCCTCGGCCGGACGAGGAGGGCGACAGCGAGGACGACCTAGACACGAAGAAGAGGCGGAAGCTTGCAAAGGCCAGCCGCCCTCGAAATCAGGGGAGGGCAATGGCTTTCGGCCACACGGAAGAGCGGCCCTTCGATTTGCTAGTTTTCCACGCTTTCGGCGTCTGGATGCCGCTCTCGGGCCCCTGGAGCATCGAAAAGTTACCGGGGGGGGGAACTGCCTCGGGCTGGACCCCGGGAGGGGTCTGGGCACCGGTTTCAAGCGGATCTCACAGAGCACATCCATTCGGCTGCACGTGAGAGCGACCCTTCGCCAGAGTGACCTGTGGTGCCCGGCTTTCGGGGGCCGCGGGGAGGGGGGTCGGGGGCGGCCAAGAGGGGGGTGAGGAATAGGGGGGGGATACCATGGCGGGGACCACGATATCTCCCAGATTTCACGGCCCCTCTCCTTATTTCAATGCGTTCCCTGCCCTCCCCCCCCCCCTGGGCCGCGCACATGGCGCTGGCCAGGATTTGCCCCCTCCCCTCTTGGACGCCGCCCCCCTTGGCCGCCCCTAAGGGGGGGCGGGGGAGGCAAGCCCAGGCCCGCAGGCCGCCGTTGTCGCATCGCACGCCACAAGCGGCAAGCCGCGCACCAGAAGCCACCTCCCGCCTAGGTGTCACGCTTGCGTGTGGCTGGCTCCTTCCCTTCCCCCTGTTAGCACGTGCGCACGGGACGACCGACGGCAACGCGACCACGGGCTATCGATTCAGTCGGCCAGGATTTGTCCTCCGCATTTCGAAAGATGCCCGCAGCCCAGCGCCACCGCCTAGCTTCTCATCATCATCATCATCATCATCATCATCATCATCATCATCATCATCATCAGCATCATCATCATTATCCTAATCATCGTCTTCACTATGATTCTCATCATCACCATCAGCAGCATCATCTTAATCAGCAGCAGTATCATCGTCATCATCATCATCATCAGCATCATCATCAGCAGCAGCATCAACAGCATCAAAATCCTTATCATTGTTATCATCATCATCATCATCATCATCATCATCATCATCATCATCATCCACAACAACATCCTCATCAGTAGCAGCATCATCATCATCAGCAGCAGCATCATCATCGTCCCTTCATCGTCATCGGCATCATCAGCATCACCAATTGCAGACTTCACATCATCATCATCATCATCATCATCATCATCATCATCATCATCCTCATCATCATCATCACCATCACCATCACCATCATCATCATCATCACCACCACCACCATCGTTGCCATCATTATCCGTAATGGCTTCGCCCCCTGCCGCTGGCCCCCTCTCTATCACAATGGGATATCTGGAAGCCTCCAGACTAGAGGTTTTTTTTTAAATTGGGTCACCGGGTCACCGGGTCAGCTGACCCAGCCCACCGGGTCACCGGGTCACCGGGTCACCGGGTCAGCTGACCCACCCCACCGGGTCACCGGGTCACCGGGTCACCGGGTCAGCTGACCCACCCCACCGGGTCACCGGGTCACCGGGTCAGCTGACCCACCCCACCGGGTCACCGGGTCACCGGGTCACCGGGTCAGCTGACCCACCCCACCGGGTCACCGGGTCACCGGGTCACCGGGTCAGCTGACCCACTCCACCGGGTCACCGGGTCACCGGGTCAGCTGACCCACCCCACCGGGTCACCGGGTCACCGGGTCAGCTGACCCAGCCCACCCACCGGGTCACCGGGTCACCAGGACCCACCGGGTCACCGGGTCACCGGGTCAGCTGACCCAGCCCCACCGGGTCACCGGGTCACCGGGTCACCGGGTCAGCTGACCCAGCCCACCGGGTCACCGGGTCACCGGGTCAGCTGACCCACCGCACCGGGTCACCGGGTCACCGGGTCACCGGGTCACCGGGTCAGCTGACCCAGCCCACCGGGTCACCGGGTCACCGGGTCACCGGGTCAGCGACCCAGCCCACCGGGTCAGCTGGGTCAGCTGACCACCCACCGGGTACCGGGTCACGGGTCAGCTGGTCACCGGGTCACCGGGTCAGCTGACCACCCCACCGGGTCACCGGGTCACCGGGTCAGCTGACGGGGTCACCGGGTCTGACCCACCCCACCGGGTCACCGGGTCACCGGGTCACCGGGTCAACTGACCCACCCACCGGGTCACCGGGTCACCGGGTCACCGGGTCAGCTGACCCACACCACCGGGTCACCGGGTCACCAGGTCAGCTGACCCAGCCCACCGGGTCACCGGGTCACCGGGTCACCGGGTCAGCTTTTTATTTTGGACCCAGACCACCGGCGTCACCGGGTCACCCGGGTCACCGGGTCAGCTTGACCACCCCACCAGGGTTCACCGGGTCACAGGGGCAACGGGGTCAGCCTGACCCACTCCACCGGCGGTCAACGGGTCACCGGGTCACCAGGTCAGCTGACCAAGCCCACCGGGCCCAGCCCACCGGTCACCGGGTCACGGGTCACGGGTAAGCTGACCCAAGCAACCCACTGGTCACCGGGTACCGGGTCAGCTGACCCATCCACCGGGTCACTCCGGGTCCACGGAGTCATCATGACCCAGCCCACCAGGGTACGGGGTGCACCGGGTCACCGGGTCACCTGACCCACCCCACCGCGGCACAGGGTCAACGGGTCACCGTGTCAGCTGACCCAGCCCACTGGGTCAAAGGCGTGCTGGCATCCCGGGTCACAGGGTCAGCTGACCCACTCCACCGGGTCACCGGGTCACCGGGTCACCGGGTCAGCTGACCCACCCCACCGGGTCACTGGGTCACCGGGTCACCGGGTCAGCTGACCCACCCCACCGGGTCACCGGGTCACCGGGTCACCGGGTCAGCTGACCCACCCCACCGGGTCACAGGGCGGGTCAGCTGACCCAATCCACCGCGCCCACCGGGTCACCGGGTCACCGGGTCAGCTGACCCACCCCACCGGGTCACCGGGTCACCGGGTCAGCTGACCCACCCCACTGGGTCACCGGGTCACCGGGTCACCGGGTCAGCTGACCCAGGCCCAATGAGTCACCGGTCACCCGGTCACCGGGTCACCGGGAACGCTGACCCACCCCAAACGGGGTCACAGGGTCACCGGGTAACGGGTCAGCTGAACCCAGACCACCGGGTTCACCGGTCACGGGTCACCGGGTCAGCTGACCTCAGCCCACTGGGTCACCGGGTCACCGGGTCAACGGGTTCAGCTGACCCCAGCCCACAGGGGTACAGGGTCACCGGGTCACGGAGGTCATCAGGGTCACCGGGTCAGCTGACCCAAGGCCCACTCACCGGGTCACCGGGTCAGCTGACCCAGCCCACCGGGTCACCGGGTCACCGGGTCACCGGGTCAGCTGACCCACCCCACCGGGTCACCGGGTCACCGGGTCACTGACGGGTCAGCTGACCCAGCCGGGTCACCGGGTCACCGGGTCACCGGGTCAGCTGACCCAGCCCACCGGGTCACCGGGTCACCGGGTCAGCTGACCCAGCCCACCGGGTCACCGGGTCACCGGGTCACCGGGTCATCGGGTCAGCTGACCCAGCCCACCGGGTCACCGGGTCACCGGGTCAGCTGACCCAGCCCACTGCTTCGAGAATGGTGGCTCTTACGCTAGTTGCACCCTATGTATAAGTATCGCAAGTAACATAGCTACTTACATGAGCTACTTATGGGTACTTACTAAGATACTTATAAGTAACTTAAGTTGATGTTCTTAAGTTACTTAAGCTAACACTATAAGATACTTATAAGTTACTTAGGGAAATGAAGCGATCGCGATCGCTTGGGAGGAGGAGGAGGAGGAGGAGAGCGATGTCGATCGCTGTGAGGGGGGGGAGGGGGGGAGGAGAGTGATGAGCGCGGCGGGGCGCGCGGCCTCCTCAGCGCGCGCGGCCGCGTCCTCAGTGCACGCGCGGCCTCCTCACCGCGCAGGGGGCTCACCCTCAGGGGCCGCCTCGCCGCCCTGCCCGTCGCGGAAGGCGGTCAAGCAGATCGCCTCCGCCTCGCTCAACGCCTGCAGCTCGGCCTGCTGTTGGAGCCGCCTGAGGACGCTGGAGTCGTTCCACCCATCCCCGCCCAGGGACGCGAGCAGCTCCACCAGCTCATCCTCGGTGGGAGGGCGCACGGTGGCGCTTTCGAACTCCCACGAACGCTGGACCTCCATTGCCTGCTCCCTCTCGGCCGACGGCTGCAACCTCGAGGCGCGGCCGCTTGGGTGGCGGCGGCGGCGCCGCGTCCTTGGAGGTGGCCGCGACGAAAGCGGCGGGCGACGGCATCTTGAAGAACTTCGCGTTGGCCATATTCGGCCACGGGCCGCCTCGCGGCAGCGGGACACTGGACGGCTTCGCGCCGACCAGCCCAGGTGGCAGCGGTTCCGAGGGGAGATCGTCCATGACGCGCCCCCTCCTGCGCGCGCGCGCGCCGTCGCTTGGCCGCGAGCGCCCCGTGCGTCACTCGCGAGGCGAGCCGAAACGGCTGAGCAATCGCCGTCATCGCGAGCCCATCGTCGCCAACGCCCGCCCGAGCGATCGCCATCGCTCCACCCATATTCCCACCCGCGCCCGAGCGATCGACATCGCTCTCCTCCTCCTCATCATCGTCATCCTCCTCTTCCTCCTTCTCCTGCCTCCTCCCCCTTCCAAGCGATCGACATCGCTTCGCCTCCCCCAGCGATCGGCATCGCTCTCTTGCTCCTCATCCTCCTCCTCCTCCTCGCGGCGATCGAGATCGCGAGCCCCCCTGGCTGCCTATGCAAATCCCGCGGCCCCACTGGCTGCCCATGCACATCGCGATCGGCATCGCTACTCCTCCTCCTCCCTCCGCAGCCCCCTGGCTGCCCATGCAGATCCTGCTCCTCCTCATCCTCCTGCTCCTGCTCCTCCTGCTCCTCCTGCGCCTCCTGCTCCTCCTCCTCCTCCGCCTCCTCCTCCTCCTCCAAGCGATCGCCATCGCTACCTCCCCCAAGCGATCGACATCGATATCCCCCCCCAAGCTTCTTGTTGGCGCGCGCAGCCTCGCGCCGCCTCACTGCGGGGGCGCAGGCCGCGGCGGCGGGGGCGGCTCAGTCAGGGCGTCCGTGGACGACCCTGGGCGCCCGTCGCCGCCCGCGAGCCCCTCCTCACGGGGGGGCCACGGCGGCGGAGGCGGCTTCGTCAGGGCGTCGGCCATGACCACCGCCGACGCCATGGCCGCCTCCGCCTCGGGGGCGTCGTACAGCCTCTGCAGGCGGATGATCGCCATCGCGTCCTGCTTGAGCTGCGCCAGCGCCGCCGCATGCACCGCGGCGCGGCGGCGCGCGACGCTCAGCAGCTCGGCGGCCCGATCCAGCTCGACGTCGCGCATGTCGATCTGGAGGGCCAAGTGCCGCGCCACCTGGGGGGGTCGTCGTCGTCGTCGTCGCCGCCGCCGCCGCCGTCGTCGTCGCCGCCACCGTCGTCGTCGTCGTCGTCGTCGTCGTCGTCGTCGTCGTCGTCGTCGTCGTCGTCGTCGTCGTCGTCGTCGTCGTCGTCGTCGTATCCGCCTCCTCCTTCTCCGCCCGCAGCTGGGCGTTCGCCGCGCGCAGCTGCTCGACCTCCCCGCGCAGCTGCTCCACCTCCCCGAGCAGCCGCTCGGGCAAGCTCGCCTCATTCGTCGCCGTCTTCGTCGCCGTCGTCGCATCGTCGTCGTCGTCTCGTCGTCGTGCGCGGCCGCCTTCGGCCAGCTCGAGGCGCGCTTGCGCGCGGCCGCCAGGGGCAGCATCGCGCCTGCCCCGCGCGAGCCCAAGGGGCAGCAGCGCGCCAAAGCTGAACGGTTGCGCGCTGCGCGCAGTGATCTTATTTTCCTCCTCCCACCCCCCGCCCGTCTTCCAGCGATCGATATCGCTATCCTCCCTCCTCCGCCACCTCCTCCTCCTCCTCTTCCTCCTTCAAGCGATCGACGTCGCTTCACCTCACCCAGCGATCGGCATCGCTCGATTTTCTTTTCCGTCCCCCCCTCCTTCCAGCGATCGGCATCGCTTTCTCCCTCCCCCTCCTCCTCCTCCTCATCCTCATCCTCCTCCTCTCATCTCCTCACCCAAGCGATCGGCATCGCTTCACCTCACCCAGCGATCGACATCGCTCCCCACACACACACACCGCGGCGCGGCGCATGTTTCCATATGTTTCTCAGCGCGCGTGCGCGATGACATAGTCACCGTTGCTCTTCACGCGCCACGCCCAGACAGCGCCATCCAGGTCAGCGTCGGACATCTTGATGACGAGGAGCTCGTTCACCACGCTGCCAGTGCTGAGGCCGCACGCGCCCGTTGAGATCTCGATCCCGCGGGCGACGATGTGCAGTTCGCCAGAAATCTCCGCGCACGCGTCGATGATAAACACCTCGCCGCCGCGCGAGCGAACCACCTGGCCCACGTTGTAGGCGTTCCCTTCCCAGCGCAGCCCCCTGGCCACGGAGACGTCGGCGGCCCCGACTACGGAGCGCAACCCGTCAGATTCGGCACGCGCTCCCACCAGCGAGTTGCCCGTCGGCCCCATCTTCTCGAGTTGCCGCACTTGCTGCAATACGCAGCCCGCGAGCGTCGTGGCCTCCATGCGCGCGGTGTTCTCCACTGGTTCGGCCACCGCCTTTGCCACCTTATTGTGGCGCTCCGTCACGAAGCAGTCGAGCTCTTTCGGCTCCTGCTCCGCGTTGTGAAACACGTAGTGGTGTTTGGGCTTCACGTATTTGGTGCCGTACGCCTGCTTGTGCAAGTTGAGATGGACTTCAGCCGCTGCAATGAAGTCACTGCGAGGGGGGGCACGCCCGCGCTTGACCTTCAGGAACGCGTCCGCCAGCAGGCCGCACGCCCGAAGGGACGCTATTTCGCGCTCGAGCGACCCGATGCGGACGGCGCGCTCCTCGGCGAACGCCAAAAGGACGAAGAAGGTCGAGATCAGCTCGCTGGCGCCTGCTTTGAATGATTTCTTGCACGCGGTCTCGTGCCCAGGCGTGAACATATGTTTTGCCGTTCTGCCGTGCGACCTCGGGAACTGCCAGCGCCGCGTGAACGCGTGAAGCTCGGGCCATCCGATGCCAGCTTTTCTCTGGCACGCCTTCACAAACGCGAACACCTCCCAGCCAACGGTGCCATTGCTCCATAGGTTGTGCATGCTGTCATACGTCATGGCGGACGGCTTCATTATCGCCCGCAATTCCTTATCCTCCAGCAAGCCATTGGGATGGTAGTTGAAGCCGCTGGCTTTGTCGAGCTTCTGGAAGTTGCCCTTCGTCATGTGGCCAGGCTGTCCCGCGGTCGCCGCCGCTGCGGCGAGGTCGTCCCACAGTTTCCACACGTCGGCGTCTGAATGACGATCGAAGCGCGCGTGCTCGTGACAACAGGTGTCGACGAAGTAGCCGCCGTCGCCGTCGACGGAACCGCCCTTCAAGATCACGTTCTTGCATCGCAAGCAAGGCCTCCAGCCGTTGGCACCCCGCAAACGCAGAATGCCTTTGAACGCATCCATGTCTGCGAGAAGATTGGAGAGGCGCGCCCGCACCAGCATCGGAGTGCCGTTGGCCAGCTCCACGCGCGCGCCAGCTCCCGCGAGCCTGGAGGATCCGAAGAACATCTCCCTGATGAGGAGTCGAGTGGCACAGGAGATGCCGCCGTCCACGCGATTGCTCGCTTTCGTTCGCAGACACCCCAGCGGTAGCCACAGCTCTTCCCTCCATAGCATGTCAGCCCCGAACTCCAGGAACGTGAAGAAGATCATCCAGAACTTCCGATCGTGCCTCAGGGCCAGCGCGTCGCCTGGTGTCACTTCGTCCATGTACAGCACCAGCGAGAGCGGCGCGCCGCGGACGCGGTTCGCGACCACCGCGAGAAGCTCACTGTACACGGGGCTGGCCTTGCAAACATACCGCAGGAGCTTGTCGATTCTGGCGAGCTTCCAAGCGAAGGGCGGCTCGTTATCTTGCATGGGCAATTCGATTGTCGCCCCGACGTCGTCGAATACGCCCTCAATGGTGGATTGGACCGCGTAAGCCGTCAGCTCTTGCGCATGGCCAGGCTCCGCGAGCTTCTTGGCGATGCGAACGAGGGCCTTGCCAGATACGCCATGCGTAGCGATGGCATCGGATAGCCGACGCCGCTTGGCCGCCTGAGGTCGCGGACATCGGATACCCGACTCCGCTTCGGGGCCATCGCGCCGCCGCTTGGGCATCGCACCGCCGCTTGGCCACGAGCGACGCGCGTCACTCGCGAGTCGAGCCGAAACGGCTGAGCAACTAGCCCCCATCGCGAGCCCATCCTCGCCAACGCCCGCCCGAGCGATCGTCCTCGCTTCACCCCAGCGATCCCCATCGCTCCCCTCTCCCTAAGCGATCGCCATCGCTTCGCCCCAGCGATCCCCATCGCTCCCCTCTCCCTAAGCGATCGTCATCGCTTCACCCCAGCGATCCCCATCGCTCCCCTCTCCACAAGCGATCGCCATCGCTTCACCCCAGCGATCCCCATCGCTTTTTTTATACACATGTGCGCCACCCACCAGCTGCGGGGCGGGGCGCGAAAGCGGGGCGGCGAGCGGCGTCAAAGCCTGCTGCTACCGCACGGCCGCACGCTGGTCCCAGCGCTGTAGCTGATGGCGGCGGGCCCTCACGAGGACTTCGCAGTCACAAGGTACGCCTTGGCCATCGACATCACCAGAGTGCTCTGCGCCGCCGCCTGCGTCGACATGTCGCTGACATCCTGGGCGGACCAAGTGAACTCCGAAGGCG
The DNA here is from genome assembly GCA_963575745.1 of Prorocentrum cordatum. NCBI lineage: Eukaryota > Dinophyceae > Prorocentrales > Prorocentraceae > Prorocentrum > Prorocentrum cordatum. The sequence goes on from CAUYUJ010007825.1 coordinate 280,529, forward strand.
CGACCTTGCCACTGCTGACTTCATGGGCGACCTTCTTCATCTTGGTCAGCGTGTCCATGAGCTTTTTCGCGTGAACCAGCGTAGCCTCGGGGATCTTCCCGACCCCGTCGCACTTGAGCGCCGACTCGAGCTTGTACATGGGCGCCACAATCCTGCTCAGGGCACGCGCGGCCAGGAGCTTCTGCTGCTGCGCCTCCTTGTCTTTCTTACTCTGCTCTTTCCTCTCCTGCTTCTCGCGCGCCGCGCGCTCCTTGGCGGTCTCGCCGACGCGCGGGTGCGCAGGCGACGAGCTCCCCGATTCGATGTCGCTGCCGCTCTGCGAGGAGCTGGTCGGTGGCTTCTGCTTCTTCATCTTCTTTGTCGAAGATTCGGCTGCCCCTTCGTTCGCCCGCTTCTTGCCCTTGGTCTTGCCATCGACCTTGGCATTGCTCTTATCCTTATCATGTTTATTGCCCTTGCTCTTGTCCTTACCGTCGGCCTTGTCGTCGGTTTTGTCCTTGTCTTTTTTCGTGGCCTTATGCTTGCCCTTATCTTTATCAGGGCCATTGCTCTTGGACTTGTCATTGTTCGCCCTCTTGTCCTTATCATTCTCCTTATATTTATCTTTGCCCTTGCTCTTGTCCTTATCCTTGCCCTCACCAGCGTCCTTATCTTTATCGGCGCCCTTGCTCTTGGCCGTGACCTTTTCCTTGTCTTTATCCTTATCCTTAGCCTTGTCTTTGCCATTGCTCTTGGACTTGTCATTGTCCTTCTGCTTGTCCTTATCTTTATCGGTGTCCTTTGTCTTGGACTTTCCCTTGTCCTTATCAGCGTCCTTATCTTTATCGGCGGCCTTGCTCTTGGACTTCTCCTTCTCCTTATCCTTGTCCTTAGAGCTCTTGCCCCCCTTGGGCTTGTCCTTGATCTGCATTTTTCTGTTCTGGGGGGGTGGCGTGCCGTCGTCGCTGCTCTCATCGTTCGATCCGCCAGGAGTCACTGGAGGCGGCTGTCCGCCGTACGACCCGTCGCCGTCCCCCATGGAGTCCTCGCCCGAGGTCTCGAGGCCAAAACTGTCCGAGTCACCGCTGCCACTCTGCAACTGCTCCGAGCCCTCGGTGCTGTCGGACTCCCCGGCATCATCGACATCAGCGGTGCTGTCGGGGTCCTCGGCGCTCTCCCCATCGCCCTCCTCGGCGCTGTCGTCGGCGATCTCGGCCCCCGCTTGCGCGGACGCGGGCGTCTTTCTGGTGCAGGGCTCCTTGTCGTCTGAGCCTGAAGCCTCGAGCCCGTCTTCGGCCTCGGCGGCGCGCGATGCCCCATACTCATTCTCACGCCGCGCGATGTTGGCCTCCCACTTCTCGATCTCGTGGATGTCCACCTTGTAGCACAACCCCATCACGGCATGGTTCAACGTGTCCGTGCACGTCTTCCTGATCCTTCTCCACGGGAAGCCCTGCCTCTTGTACCAGCTCAGCGGGTAGTAGCCGCCTCGCTTGCCCGCCCGCGTCCCTTTCTCGTGGATCGCCTTCAAGGTCGCCTGGACCATGGCCTTGACGCTTGATTGGCCGCTGCAGGCGCGGATCTTCTTCCAGAACCCGACCCTCTCCTCAATGCTGAAGTCCTTCAGCTTCACGGCCATCTCCTTCCACTCGGGCGCCCGATTCGCTTGCACCCCCCGCGTGCTGCACAACGCGCACCTGTAGATCTGGCCCTTCTTCGTCATCCGCACTGGGTACGCCTTCATGACGTCGCACGGCTGGTCGCACCTGTCGCAGAGGAACTCGTTCTCGACGGCGTCGAGCGAGAGCGGTGCTGCGCGCTTGTCAGGCGAGCTGAGCGCCGCGAACGATCCGACTCGAAACTTCGGCGAGGCGCCTGCCGTCGGCTCCTCGCCCATGCCCGCCGACGCCTGGGACTCGGTGTCCGAGGTGCACCTTCGCGGACGAGACGGCGGCGACGACAACTCTTGCACCGTCGCCTTCATCTTCGACTTCGCCTTCGCCTTCGCCTTGCCCACCTGCAGCGCCCCATCGCCGTCCTTCGGCGAGGGCGCACTCTCGCCGAGCCTCAGGGTGGGCACACCACCGCTCGCCTTCGCCCTCGAAGTGGGCTGCATCCACTTCGCGATGTCGGCGAACTTGGGCGGCGCCTTCTTGGCTGCGGCCACTGCCATTGCCTTCTCCTTTGCCACGGCCTTGGCGTTCACCTTGGCCGTGGCCTTGGGCGGCGGGCCCTTCGGGCCTGCGTACTTCGCCCTGACCTTCTTCGGCTTGCGCCTGCGTCTGGCGGCGGCTGGCCTCCTCATCGGCCCCCGCTCGGCCGCATCCTCGCTTCCCTCAGCATCCACCTCTTCTTCCTTGGACGCCTCCGCCTCCGCGGCTCCGCCCCCCTCGGTCGCCCCCTCGCCTTCCTCAGCCGCCACCTCCTCTTTCTCGGGCGCCTCCGCCTCCGCGGCTCCGCCCCCCGCGCCCGTCGCGCCCTCGAGACCGAGATCCACCGCGAGAATGTCCAGCAGCCCGGCGTCCTCGGGGACGCTTGCGCCCGCGGCGCCTGCCAACTGCAACGTCGCCTGGCTGTCCTCGCTCGCCGCCGCCTCATCGACCGCGCTGGTCAGCGCGCCGCCGCATCCCGCGGCCATCGCTCGCAACGCCCCGCGACCGTTGGCGGTGCGCTCTCACCGATAGTCGAGCGACCTCGGTCGCTGGCTCTTGAGCCGCGCATGTTGCGTAGTGCCGTTATCAGGTAAGCTACGCGCGTCAGCGATCAGCATCGCTCGGGGAGGCAGCGATGAGTATCGCTCGATGTCGATACTTACTCGAATAAGTGGCATAACTATCGTAAGTGGCAACCAATGTTATCATTTTGTTATCCTTTTGTTATCCTTTGTTATCCTTTGTTATCCTGATCCCTGGGTCAGTTAGGATAACATGTTATCCTATCTGCCCCATGTTATCCTATCTGACCCAGTCAGTTAGGATAACAAAAGGATAACACTGGGTCAGTTAGGATAACATGTTATCCCATATGACCCAGTGTTATCTTTTTGTGATCCTTTTGTTATCCTATCTGACCCAGTGACCAGGATAACAAAGGATAACAAAGGATAACAAAAGGATAACAAAAGGATAACATTGGTTGTAACTTGCGATAGTTACGGTAGTTACCAGGGTAACTACCTCCCCACGCGATCACCATCGATGCCTCTCCTGCTCATTATCATCATTCTTCCCTCAAGCGATCGGCATCGCTACCTCCCCCAAGCGATCACCATCGCTTCCCCTCCCTCTCATCATCCTCATTCTTCCCCAAGCGATCGACATCGCTACCTCCCCCAAGCGATCGCAATCGCTCCCCCTGTTCCTCATTCTCCCCCAGCGATCGGCATCGCGATCCACCTTCCCCCACCCCACCCCACCCCCGCTACCCCCCACCCCCCAGCGATCGACATCGCTATCCTCCTCATCCTCCCTCTACTTCTCCTCATCCCCCTCCCCCCAGCGATCGGCATTGCTACCCCCCCTCACCCCCAGCGATCGACATCGGTATCCTTCTCCTCCTCCTCCTCCTTCGTCTCCTCCCCCCAGCGATCGACATCGCTATCCCCTCTCCCCCAGCGATCGACATCGCTATCCTCCTCCTCCTTCTTATCCTCCTCCAAGCGATCGACATCGCTACCCCCCACCCCCCACCCAGCGATCGACATCGCTATCATCCTCATTCTCCTGCTCCTTCTCCTCATTTCATATTCATAAGCATGCGGCGGCGCGATCCGCGGCCGCGGCCGCAGGCGGCGAACGCCACAGAGCGCCAGCGAGCCGCGACGAAGATGATGTCGGGCTCCAGGGTCGCCTCCCACATGTCGCTGGGAAGCGCCAGAGCCCGCTGAGCAGCGCCAAAGCCCGCTGCCACTGTTCAGAGCCCGCTGAGCTGCACCGACGCGCCCATCGTCTCGGCGACCTGCTCCCTCGCCGCCCTCAGGGACGTCTCCTCCTGCTCGAACGCCTGAGACGCCTTGAGGCACGTCTCCTTCGCCACCTTGGCGCAGCGCTCCGCCCGCTTCAGGCAGTCCATGAGCGCATCGGCCCGCGCCTTGCTGAGCCTGAACTCGGTCTCGGGGGGCACGTCGGGCAGCGAGACGTCTCCTGTCATGGGCGCCATGATCAGGTTCATCGCCGCGGGCGCCACGGACGGCGCAGCCTTCCCCGTCAGGCCTGCAGTCGATTGCACCCGCAACTGCATATGCTGCTGTAGCTGCTGCTGCTGCTGCTGTATATGCTGCTGCTGCTGCCGCATCTGCTGCTGCTGCTGCTGCAGCTGCTCCGCCGTCTGCTGCAGCTTGTGCGCCGCCGCAGTCGCCAGGCTGGCCGCCGCCGCGGGGGCGCGGTCGTCTCCGCGGCCGCGGGGCGGCGTGCGCGGCGCGGGGCGGCCGCGGTGGCTGCGGTGGCTGCGGCTGCGGCTGCGCCTGCGCGCAGGCGATCGCGCGCGGCGATCGCGCCCGCGACTGCTGGCGGCCCCTGCGCTGGCGGCGGCCGCGGCGGCGGCCCCTGCGCTGGCGGCGGGCGCCGTCTTGTAGGGGTTGGCCGCGGTTGCCGCCGCCTTCTCGGCCTGGTGCTTCTGCCACGCCGCCACCTCGCTGTCGCTGAGGCGCTCCGCGTTGGCGTCGTCCAGGAGGCGGTTGATCTCCTCTAAGTTGGGCCCGCTCGCCGTCTTGAGAAACTTGTGGCTCTCCGCCGTCGACGTCGCCAAGTGGTTGAAGAGCCACTCCAAGCACTCCGCGTGGCTCTCCTTGTAGCACTTGGCCTTGCAGTTGCTGACGGGGCAGCCGACCGTGTACCACTCCTCCTCTGTCTTGACGGGGCAGGCTGCCGCGACGTCGGACGACATGGTCGGTGCTGGCGACGGAGCTGGCGTCGGTGCTGACGACGGCGCTCGCGTCGGCGCTGGCGTCGGCGCGGGCGGGCGCCGATGGAGACACGCCCCGCTGGGCGCAGGCGATCCGCTCCGATGGGCGCGCTGCGCGTGGAGCCGACAATGGCCATGCAATGCGTGCAATGATGCGTGCACTGTGAGCACACGGCCAGCGATCGGAATCGCTCCCCCACCCAATTTTGTCGTCGTCGGTCGTCGCCTTTGTCAGTCGTCGCCAGAAGTCGTCACATCCCCTCAGCCAGCGATCGTAATAGCCATCCCCATCCTCACATCCCCATCCACACATCGTAATCGTTAGTCGTCGGTCCTCATCCTCACATCCCTTCAGCGACACCTCCCATCCCCTCAGCGATCGTAATCGCTATTGCACACACAAGCGATCGCAATCGCTATTGCACACACAAGCGGTCGTTTTGCCACAGCGCCTGGAGCGGCAGGCGCATGTAGATCGCTTATGCGCGCCCACGGCGCGAAGAGGCGCCGCGCCTGGGCGCCGCGCCGATCACGTCAGCGCGCCGCGCCTGGGCGCCGCGCCAGGGCGCCAGGGCGCCGCGCCAGGGCGCCGCGCCAGCGGCGCGCACAGGACGCCAGCCAGGGCGCGGCGCCAGCGGCGCCAGCGGCGCCAGGACGCCAGGGCGCGCACGGGCCAGCGGCGCCGCGCCAGGGCGCCGCGCGCCTCACGTCAGCCGCGACGGCGGCGGGACGGCGGCGGGGACGCCTCTGCGCCACGGCGGCAGCGGCGCTGTCGATGGCCGCGGCGCTGCCCCTGGCGTCGGCGCCGTTGCCAGCGGGCGCGCGGGCGACGCCATGCGCGGGCGCACCACGCGCGGCGCCGCGGCGGGCGGGGGCGGCCCCGCGGGGGGAGGAGCCAGGGACTCGCCCTTGCCGCCGCCATTGCCGCCGCCCTTGACGCCGCTGCGGGGGTCGGGGCGCGACCCAGCGGGGGCCTTGCCTGGCGCGCCGCCGCCGTACTTCTTCGCGAAGTACCCCCTGTTCCTCCCCCCGCGGTTGGCCCACTGCTCGGTGTTGGCGCGGTACCGCTGGCCGCGCCACAGCTCGGGCCCCCCCTCGGCTGGACCAGCAGGGCCGCGCTGCCACCACTGCAAGCCGAGGGCCTTCGCCGCCGCAGCCTCGCCGCGCAGGTCGGCGACCTGCTCCTCGGTGTAGCCCGCCCCCTGGCCAGCCGCGCGCTCCTCGTAGACCCTCGCCCACGCCGCCGCGGCCACGGCCTCAGGGGGGGGCGGCACCAGAGGCGGGTGGGGCGGCACCCGAGGCCATTGCGACCCCTTGGCGCGCGGGTCGAGGGCGCGCGGGCTGCGGCTCCGCGAGCGCTCCGCGGCCGTCGGCGCGGGCGGCGCGGGAGCCGCCGCTGGCGGCGCGGCCGCTGACTCCTCGGCCGCCGCAGCCGATGCCGCCTGACGCACGGCCGCCAAATCGCGGCGCGAGACGCACGGCCGCGGCGCGCTGAGCGACAGCGACGAGCGGCCCGACTGGCCGCCCGACGAGCGGCTGTCGCGAGGATCGCGCGCCTGCGGCGAGGACACGACCCCGACGAGGGGCACCTCCTCGCGATGCACCGCCTCCTCCTCCTCCTCCTCCGCCGCCTGCTCCTCCGCCGCCGCGGGTTCCTCGACCTCCGCGCCCTCCTCGCCTGGCGACGCCGCAATCTCCAGGAGCACGTCTGGCGCATCGTGCGTCTCGACCTCCGCACCCGCCTCGGACGCCTCCTCCTGCCCCTCCGCGGCCTCGGGCGGCGCCTCCTCCCCGTGCTCCTCCGCGGCCTCGGGCGGCGCCTCCTCATGAGCAGCCAACGCCCCGAAGACGTCCGCGGCCTCGTTCGCGAAGGCGAAGAACTCCTCGGCGGCATCGCGACGGCCGCGGCTGTGGGGCGGCGCCATGGCGGCGCTGGTGCAGGCGCAGGTGTAGGCGCTGGGCCTGGTGTAGGCGCTGGCGCGCCACCTGCTGGGCCCCAAATGGCTAGTGTGATGCATGCAATGATGTGCGCAATGTGCGCACATGCCCAGCGATCGCCATCGCTCCTCCGCCTCTTGCTCTTCCACCTCATCCACCTCCCCTCCCATCACCACGTCCACTCTAGCGATCGCCATCGCTGCAATCTCCATCACCATCTCCACGACAGCTGCAATTCCACTCGCTGAAATCCCCAAGCGATCGCCATCGCTGCAATCTGCACTCGCTGCAAACTAATCTACAATCCCTGCAACCACAATCGATCATCATCGCTGCCCTGCCCAACCGACCTCAAGCGATCCCCATCGCTGTCATGCAACTCCATCCCTGCACCCCCCCGAACAACCATCCCTACACCAAGCGATCATCATCGCTGCCCCTCCTCCACCACTCCCTATTCATAGCCATAATCGGCTATCTAGTCGTGTGCGAGCACACGCATGCAGGCTGCATCGTCGCAGCACCCCTGCCGATCAAGTGTGGATGCCGAGCTTCTTCTCCTGTTTGCGCACCCACTTCTTAGCCGCAGCGATCGCCTTGTCGCTGCTGCCGCCGTGGTCGCTGAACTTGATGGCCGTCGACTGGCCTGGGCCTTTCATACCCGTGCGGCACATGACCTGGTTGCGGGACCATTCCACCGCATATGCGGGTTTCGGTGGTTTCTTGACCCCCTTTGCGCCCACGTGCTTGGCCTCAGTCTTCTTCTTCTTTCTTGTTCTTCCTCTTCGCATTGGCCTTGGCTTTGGGGGGCGCGGGGTGGCCGTCGCCAGCGGCCTTGCGCTTCTTCTTCATCGGCGGCGGCGGCTCCGCCTCCTCCACGCCGTCGGCGCTCTTGTTATCGGAGTCGCCCCCGTCGCTGCCCTCCGACTCGTCTTCGCTCGGCGGCGTCTTGGCCACATCTGGCAGGCATTGTTTGCCGCCGAGCTTCGCGAAGATCTTGTCCCTGGCCTCCTCCACGCTGTGCGTCGTCGGCGGCGGCGCCGACTCCGTGTCGCCGATCGGAATCGCGCCGTCCGTGGCGGGCGCAATGGGCTGCGGAGTGTAACGCCTGCATGGCACGCCGTCTCGCGCACCTTGGCGGCCGCCACCCTGCATCGTCATCGCCCTTTCCGCGAGCTGCAACGCCATGTCGACGGACGACCGATTGCCATCGGACGTGGCCTTGAGGCGAGCCTTGGACTCTCGCATCGGGACCGCGTCGCACAGCACCATCAACATGGTGCGGTCCAGCGGGCACTCGTTTGCTGGGGCCTCCCCTCCGCCACCATACGCGCGCGAGTACCACTCGGGGTGCACCTTCGGCATGTCAGTCGGGTCCGCAGGGAGCTCGCTGACGAAGGACGGCTCGGTCGCGGCAAGCTGCTTACACAACTTCCACGGCAGGAGCTTCTTGGCGTATGTTTTCGCCCGCTTGAAATAGCCCCACTGTGCCATCGGACACATGCGCATCGTCCAATCGAAGCCGTCCACGAGGAGGGCGACGCACGCCGCCAGTTGAACCGTCGGCTCATGCAGCGCGCGCCACCCGAGGGATTTGCAAGCCTGCAGGACGACCGCAACCCGACCCATGAAGTCGTTGCGCTCGTCCAGGATCTTGTCCCACTGCCTCTTCGTGAGGTAGGCGAGGATGGACGAGAAGTCCTGCATCGGCGTCCTGCCCGACCCCGCCAGCTCCGCGCTTGCGGCCGCGTTAGCGGCCAACATTTGCGCTGAGGCCGTCGCCAACGTCGTGACGCGGCCGAGCAGCGTGGCAAGCGCCCTCTTACCGAAAGGCATCTGGCCGATCTCCAGGACCAGCATGGCCGAATCCTCAGCGGAGATGAAGGCCCACGGCGCCATGATGGCCATCGCCATGGCGCTCTGCGCCTCCGCGATCTCCTTGTACGCGTCGGACTTCTTCCCGATCTGGGCGAGGACCGACTTGGCGGCCTTCAGCTGCTTCACCAGGTCGGCCGCCATGGCGCCCGCGGGCGTCACTCGCGTCGCGCACGCGGGCGTCACCCGCGACTACAAAGCCGACAACGGCTATGCACAGCGACCGTTCAAAACGATTGCCGCCTACTTAAGTTAGCGATCGGTATCGCTTCTCTGCTTCTCCCTCCTCCTCCCCGCCCTCCCCCAAGCGATCGCTGTCGCTTCTCCTTCTCCTCCTACTCCTCCTCCAAGCGATCGCCATCGCAACCTCCCCCCATCCCCCTCCTCCTCACACAAGCGATCGCCATCGCTACATCCCCCGTCCCTCCCCCTCCTCCTATGATCCCTCCTCCACCTCCTCCTCCTCCTCTCTTGTTTTTGCAACCCGTAGGGTTCGGTCCGTGCACGTCCTACTCCCCCCTCCCCCCCTCCCCCAAGCGGTCGCCATCGCTGTTCCCCCCGTCGCCCCTCCTCCTCCTTCTGGGGGAGGTGAAGCGACGGCGATGACGATGAGGAGAAGGAAAAAAGATGAGGAGAAGGAAAGCGATGTCGATCGCTGAAAGGAAGGTGGATGATGATAAAGGAGATCACTGAGCGCCGCGCGCAGCCGCTCTGCCTCGTGGAGGCGCGCGGGGCTCGCGCGCGCGGGGCGCGGCGGCGCGATGTGGGGTGCTCCGCGCGAGCTCGCGCAGGGGGCTCGCGCTTTGGCGCTCAGGCGCCAGCGCGACAACCTGCTGCAGCAGCTCGCGGAGGCGGATACCCCCTCCTCCCAGCGATCGCCATCGCTCTCCCCCGAATCCTCCTCCTCCGCTTCCTCCCCTTCCTCCTCCTCCTCCACCTCATCCTTCCCCCTCCTCCCCCTCCTCGCCCCTCCCCCCACCCCCTCCTCCCTTCACTCCACCGCCCCTCTCCCCCTCCCCCCGCCTCTGCAGACTGTCAACGCGGAGCAGACAGAGCGCGCCGTGCAGCTCTCGCTGTGGCTGGAGGAGGCGGGAAACGATGACGACGAGACGACGACGACGGCGGCGGCGACGACGACGACGAATGAGGCGGAGCGCGAGCTAGCGATCGCGATCGGCGAGAGGGACGCGGCGCTGCGGCGGGAGGCGGAGCTGAAGGCGGAGAACGCGCAGCTGAGGAAGGAGGCGCAGGGGGCGCAGCTGCTGCGGAGGGAGGAGCAGGCGCGCCTTCAGGCGGAAAATGCGCAGCTGAGGGCGGAGAAGGCGGAAAAGAAGAAGAAGAAGAAGGAGAAAAAGGAGAAGAAGGAGAAGGGGGCGGCGGCGAAGGCGAAGGCGGCGGCGAAGGCGGCGAAGGCCAAGGCGGCGCGCGCCGCGGCGAAAGCGCCAGCGGCGGCGAAGGCGCCGCCAGCGCCGCCAGCGGCGCCAGCGGCGGCGAAGGCGCAAATGCCGCCGCCGTCGACTCCGCCTCCGCGGTGAGGCCGCGCGCCCGCAAGCGCGGAGCGCGCCGCGCGCCCGCAAGCGCGAAAACAAAAGACCAGCGATCGTAATCGCTATCCCCTCGTCCTCTTCCCCCCACCCCGCCCTCCCCCAAGCGATCACCATCGCTTCTCTTCCTCCTTCCCGTCCTCATCCTCCTCCTTCCAAGCGATCGACATCGCTTCACCTCCCCCAGCGATCGCCATCGCTTCTCCTCCTCCTCCTCCTCCTCCTCCTCCTCCTCCTCCTCCTCCTCCTCCAAGCGATCGCCATCGCTACCTTCCTCATCCCCCTCCTCCTCACCCAAGCGATCGCCATCGCTTCTCCTCCTCCTCCCCATCCAAGCGATCGACATCGCTACCTTCCCCATCCCCCTCCTCCCCACCCAAGCGATCGCCATCGCTACCGCGGCGAGCACCCACCAGGCGGCGCCGCGACGAGCTCCAGGTCGATGGGCAAATCCCAAATCCTGAAAAACCTCTTCAAATCCAGGCAACCTCCCCAAATCCAGAAAACCTCACCAAATCCAAAAAAAGATTCCCCCAAATCCGAAAATCGTTCCTGAAAACTACATCCACCTCCTCCTCCTCATCCCTCCTCCCCCTCCTCCTCCTCCTCCTCGTCCTCATCCTCGCCCTCCTTCTCGTCCTCTTCTGCGTGGGGGCCGCGGGCCGCGACGTCCCTGCGGCGCGGCGGGCGGGCGCGCGGCGGGAGGGGAAGAGAAGCGAAGGAGGGATGGAAGGAAGTTATAAGTTACTTATAAGTAACATATATGTTACTTATAAATATTGCATCTCAGCACGGGTAAGTAACTTAGCGGTAGTTATAAGTATCTTCCAGCGTCATTAATAATCAGCGAAATACTTATAACTAACCTAAGTATAGTTATGCGACAAGACAAATACTTAAGGGCACATAGAAATAGTTAGAAATACTTAGGTACTTATCCCTTGCTATAAGTATCTTATACCTAGCTGTACCTATGGTGCAACTAGCATAAGAACCACCATTCTCGAAGTGGGTCACCGGGTCACCGGGTCAGCTGACCCACCCCACCGGGTCACCGGGTCACCGGGTCAGCTGACCCAGCCCACCAGGTCACCGGGTCACCGGGTCACCGGGTCAGCTGACCCAGCCCACTGGGTCACCGGGTCACCGGGTCACCGGGTCAGCTGACCCAGCCCACCGGGTCACCGGGTCACCGGGTCACCGGGTCAGCTGACCCAGCCCACCGGGTCACCGGGTCACCGGGTCACCGGGTCACCGGGTCAGCTGACCCACCCACCGGGTCACCGGGTCACCGGGTCAGCTGACCCAGCCCACCGGGTCACCGGGTCACCGGGTCACCGGGTCAGCTGACCCACCCCACCGGGTCACCGGGTCACCGGGTCAGCTGACCCAGCCCACCGGGTCACCGGGTCACCGGGTCACCGGGTCAGCTGTCACCTCAGGTCCCACCGGGTCACCGGGTCACCTGACCCAGGGTCACCGGGTCACCGGGTCAGCTGACCCAGCCCACCGGGTCACCGGGTCACCGGGTCACCGGGTCAGCTGACCCACCCCACCGGGTCACAGGGTCACCGGGTCACCGGGTCAGCTGACCCAGCCCACCGGGTCACCGGGTCACCGGGTCACCGGGTCACCGGGTCACCGGCCACCGACCCAATTTAAAAAAAAACCTCTAGTTCACACGCACTCGGATATCTCAGTGTCGCGTCGGTGCGTCTCGGCGCTCCCTTGGCGCATCTGAGAACATCATGTGGGGGCGCATAGTAATCATCATCACGTATTGATACGCTACGGCGAATCACCGCCGCCCCCTGTCCTTTGGAAGCGCCTATGTGGTCGAAAGTTGGGCTAGAGCTTGGCCGAGCTATCGGGCCAGTTGTTCCCCGAGTCGGTTCGGAAAGCCTTCGAGGAACGCGTGGGGGAGCAGGAGGAGGAGGAGGATCAGGAGAGGGAGGAGGAGGAGGATTAGGATGAGGATGAGGATGAGGATGAGGATATGGATAATGGGGGAGGAGGAGGAGGAGGAGGAGGAAGAGGAGGAGGAGTAGAAGGAGGAGACTTCTTGGGAACCTCTTTGGAGGCCTCTTGGGAGGCCTCTGCGGAGCTTCCCGGGAGCCTTTTGGAGGCCTCTTGGCAGCTTCCTTGGGCCTTCTCTTGGAGGCCTTCGGGGGCTTATTGGGGGCCTCTTTGGCCGTCTTAGGGCGTTCCTGACCCGTCTGACGCCGTCGGAAACTGTCTTGGGGGCCAGTCTGAGCCGATTTGGGGCCCTCTTCGGGCGCTGGAGGGGCGTCTTGGAGACCATCTTGGGCGTCTTGGAAGCCTCTTGGGCCGCCTTGGGGGCCGTCTTGGGGGCCTCTTGGGCCGTCACGGGGCCATCTTGGAGGCCTATTGGGCGAACTTGGGGCGACTTTGGGGGCCTCTTGGGCCGTCTGAACGCCGAAAAGGCGCAAATAACAAAATCCGTCAACAAAAACTTAAGAAAATCAATGATCTGGGCCTCTTCGAGCCTTCCTGAGGCCTCTAAGGTCTCTTAGGGGGCCTCTTGGGCCGTCTTGGGCCATCCTGAGGCTATATGAGGCCGTCTTGGATGTATTTTGGGCCGTCTGGGAGGCATCTTGGGGCCATCTTAGCTGCCTTGGAGGCCATCCTGGCCGTCTTGGAGGCATCATGGAGGCCGTCTTGGGCCAACTTGGCGATCTTCAAAGCCTTCGCGAGCCGTCTTCGGAGAATTTCCTCCGAAAATTGTGGTCCCTTGTGTGGCCTTGCGGGTGGCCGACGGGACGGACCGAAGCCCCATGAGAAATTTTCTTGGAAAAAGAACCAGAACCAAACCGTCTAGGATTCAGCACGCTGGGCACCCTTGTGGCAAGACCACAGGGGGCGTCGGCTCGAAGACGCTTACCGCGAATCACCGCCGCCCCCTGCCTTTTGAAATCGCCCATGTGGCCAAGCGTTGTGGCAAGAGCTCTGCCAAGCTATCGGACCATGTGTTCCCCCAACCGTTGTGGAAACTTCGGGGAACATTTGGGGGAGGATGGCGGGGAAAATCAGGAGGAGGAGGACGACGATGACGAGGAGAAGGAGGAGGAGGAGGAGGAGGAGAGGAGGAAGAGGAGGAGGAGTTGGAGGAGGTGGAGGAGGAGGAGGAGGAGGAGGAGGAGGGGGCATCTTGGGAGGCCTCTGGGAACACTCTTGGGGCCTCCTGGGGGCTTCCTGGGAGCATCTTGGAGGCATCTTGGGGGCCTCCTCGGGCCTCTTGGGGGCCTTTGGGGGCTTCTCGGGTGCCTCTTTGGCTGTCTCAGGGCAGTCCTGGCCCGTCTGACCCCGTCGGAATCCGTCTTGGGAGCCTTTCTTGGCCGACTTGAAACCCTCCTGGAGCGCTGCAGGGCCATCTTGGCCGTCTGAGGGCCCTCCTGGGGCCGTCTTGGGGGCCTCTTGTGCCGTTCTGAGGCCATCCTAGAGCCCCCTTGGGCGATCTTTCGGGGCTCGTGGGCAGTCTCGGGCCGTCGGAAGGCCGAAAAGAAGCAAATGCCAAAATTCTTCAAAAAACTCAGGGAAAACCATGATTTTCGCCTCTTCGGGCCTTCCTGGAAGTCCTCTTGGAGGCCTCTTGGGCAGTCTTGGAGGCCTCGTGGGGGCCTCGTAGGCCCTCTTGGACCGTTTTGGGAGCTTCTTGGGCCGACGTGAAGGCATCTCGGACCCTCTTGAGCCGTCTTGGAGGCCATCTTGGACGAACTTAGAGGGCATCTTGAGACATATTTGGGGATTCGTTCGGGACGTTGAGGTCGTTTGTGGTGCCTTTGTGGTCCCTTGCGAGGCCTTCTAGGTGGCCGGCGGGACGGGCCGAAGCCCTAGGGGAGAGTTGTTTGGGGAAAAGAACCAAAACCAAAAGCGGTAGGATTTAGCAAGTTCGGCACCCTTGTGGCAAGCTAACAGAGGGCGGCGGATCCGAGTGGCCTTCGGCCCATCCCGCCGCCGTGCCTGGGTTGTGGGTCTGAGGCCTCTTGTATTGGGGTGTCGTGGGGAGCCTCTTGGAGGCGGTTTGGGCGCCTCTTGGGGGCCTCTTAGGGCATCGTGGGGTATCTTCTGGGCCTCTTGGAGGCCTCTTGGGCGCGTCTTAAGCGCCTCTTGGGGCTTCTTGGAGCCTCTTGGCGATCTCTTGGGGCCCCCTGCTGGGGTGGTCTTGGGGCCCTCTTGAGCCGTCGTGGGCGCTTCTTGGGCAATATTGGAGCGCTCTTGGGGCCCTCTTGGAGGCCTCTTGGGCGGTCTTGGAAACTTCTTGAGCCGTCTTGGAGCGTCGGAAAGCCTAAAATGCGAGAATCCCAATTCGTTTCAAAAATTGTCGTAAGCTCTACGATTTGGGCCTCTTGCGTCTCTCTCGGGAGGCCTCTTGGAGCGCTCTTGGGGCCTCTTGGGCCGTCTTAGAACCATCTTCGAGTGCCGTGGAGCAATCTTGGCCTCGGCAATGGCACAAAAATGTATAATTTGCGAGGGTTAGTGGCCTCGGGGACGCGAATATTGTGTAATGTACGGGCTTCGGGGGCGCGGATCTGATGTATTTCTACACGTCCCAGTGGCAATCTTTTGTAGCGTGGTGCGTGCGTGAGCCCCCTCGCTTGGCGCCCTTGTGCGGCTAGCCCGGCGGCAAAGTCATCGCCAAATATTGGCGCTCGCAACCACCGCCATCATGCTACATCACCCTTGGCCGTTGTGCGGTTTCTGAACCCCGATGCCACTTTTTTGGGGGGGGGTAGTCCTTGAGGATTGCTGGTTTGGTGCTCCCTCCCTCGCGCGGACTGAAACAAATTGCAGCAGGAAGCAGAAAGCAGGAGTGTAACATTGGAGACTTGAAACTGCAGCTGGCGCAGGGAGCAGCAACTTCGCCCTACAGCCTGGTGGCCTCAAAAGGGAGCCGGCGGATCATTTGCGGTATATTCGGCTCCTCCCACGGGGCTATAGGTGCATGGTTGGAATCGCTCTCCAGTCGCCGGTGCCCAAACTCCCGCGCGGCGGGGTGCGGCAACATCAGGGAAATCAGACTATCGGGCGGTTGCCTCGTCTGCACAAGAACACGCCACCAGTCACGACCAATGTCTTGCATCATGGTGCAGGGGTCAATGTGTGTTATTCGTTTGTTCTCGTTTCGTCCTTCCACAGCGCGTGCGTTGGGCATCTCTCGCCTGCAGCGGCTCGCTAACGACGAGCCGTACGCGAGCAGCTCATCGTTGGTGCGTTTTCCGCCCTGTGCCCCGCTGCGCGTGGGAGGGGCGGACTCACGGCCCCCTCCCAGCGTTAAGTCGGGCCTGTCCCTCTACAGGAGGGAAATTCAAAAATAGGTACAAAAATTGTCTGGGGACGATTGCTTGATTATTGTTTGGCCACTTTGGGGCATTCTTTGTGTATTTTTTCATTTTTCGTCGAAAATCCCCCTGTAGGGGGACACGCCCGACTTAACCCCAGCGCTGGCCTGCGCGCCTGTCTTCGGCATGCCCGCGGCCCCCGAGAGCCACGCAACAGAGGGCACTCCTTGCCTGGGGCCACTCCTGCGTGCAGTCGGTGCGCACCTTCACACGCCAGTCGTTGGAGGCAGATATCGTCGGATATCTTGGCCCCAATCTGCTTAGGCGCCTTCCTACTTCAAGAGTCGAGCGGTTGTCCCTCTTGCCTCCTCTTCAGGGGGCGGGCGGAAGCCCAATCTGCTTCCCACGCCTTCCTGCTTCATGATTCTACCCACTTCTTCCGACCGGCGTGTACCTTTTATCAGGGGGTATCGGCATGGCACGCCCCTGGCCGCCTGCGGTTGCCGAGCGAAGTGTTGATTGGTGCCTGCAGTGTTGGGAACGTCCATTGCTGCGCCCAGGCTGCGCGGTCTCCCAGTGTGGCAATCTTGCGGACAACCAAAAATACGTTCATGGTTGGTGTGCAGTCTCTCGCCGGGTGAAGGTTCTGTAGGTAATGTTTTTTTGCCTGGCTGGTGCATGTGGTCTCGCTGCCTGCGGTTTCTGGGCGTTCGTGGTTGTCTTCTTCAGGGTGCTCGCAGAATGCGTCTTGCTGTTTATATGGTTTTCGAGGGGCTCGTTGAGGCACTCTTCATGAGGGTACCCGTAGAGGTGTTCGTCAAGGTATTCGCGGAGGTGTTATTAGTTCTTGTTTCGGGCGTGCTTCTCCTGCTGTTCGCGGAGCTTCTCTTCGTCAAGATTGTCTTGGAATTGCTATGTTGGATGTGTGTGGCCATCTTCGTTCGGGGGTTCGCGACTATCTTGTTCAGGGAGTTCGCGGGGCGTTTGTGGAGGTCTGGTCCTGCGTGTTTCTCGTTCTCGTGGGGTCTCTGCTCAGGTGTTGATGAAGCTCGCCTTCATTAGGGAACGTGTAGGCGTCATCTTGTCTTCTTCAGGGTGTTCGCGGGAGTCTTCTTAGCAATTGGAGGTATTATCCCAGCTACTTGCGGAGGTCTTCTTCATGAGGGTGGTTGCGGTATGCTTCAGGGCGCTCGCGAGGGTCCCCCCCAAAGTCGCGATCTCTCATTCTAGCAGTTCGCGGAGGTCCTCTCCGTGCGGGCGCTCGCGGAGATCTTCCAGGTGTTCACGGAGGGGGCGTACAAGCTTGCTCGGGTCGTGCGCTCGAGAAACGAGACCGCTGGTGGGTCACATCTGCGCCGGCCTGCAAGGCAGGCAGGGAGCAGCGGGAGCGCTGTGGGGGAATGGGCGCGCTCCTTCAAAATAACACGGAGGGGAGAAGGAGGACGAGGAGGATGTCTTCCAACCAGCGCGCCACCCTAGACTGGTGATCCAGTATTGCGCGAGTCGGCTCGTGGCCTGAGCGCCACGATGTGTTCAGAGCAGGATCGACCAGCATGTGCCCGTTGCTTGATTAGGGGGGGATTCTGAAGCCTGTGGGTTTGGCCAAGGGCCGGCACTTCAGGCCCTGGAGCCTGGGGCTGCCACCAGGGCTGCCGTTTGGCAAGCCACGGACGTTAAGACATGGCGTTCCATAAGTGTGTCGTGGCGTATGGCCGTCGGCGGCCGCAAGTTCTGCTTCGACATGAGCTATGGGCGATCAAGAAGAAGGTGAGGAAGAAGAGGTGAAGAAGACGGGGTTTGACACAAGCCAAGCGCGCTACAAGTACCAGTGCAGTGGATCAAGGAGCAATTTGCGAATGCGTGCAGAAGGGTGGCCATGCCGCGCTCATAGGACAGGACAGGTAGCGTTTTCCTTCCCCGTCAGGCGTGGCGACCAAGAAAGGAACCTCCCCTCGCCGATGCGGCAGTCGCTGCAGCGCCTTAAGGCTGCGAGTTCACTCCACGTCGGCTCATGTCAGTGCGGACGTGAATGGCGCGCAGGGGCATAGAAGAAAGGACACATCGGTCTCCGTCCGAGGACCTTGCGCCCGCGGCGACCTCTTCAGAGCGGGCGGGAGGGGGGCAGAGGAGGAGGCTAAGGGTCACTGCGCAGCGCATCGGCCGGCGCGGGCTCCTTTCCCGCAACACCTCCTCGACGACGACGACGACGA
Organism: Prorocentrum cordatum; assembly: GCA_963575745.1. Taxonomy (NCBI): domain Eukaryota; class Dinophyceae; order Prorocentrales; family Prorocentraceae; genus Prorocentrum; species Prorocentrum cordatum. Next base: position 298,277 of record CAUYUJ010007825.1, read on the forward strand.
CGACGACGACGACGACGACGACGACGACGACGACGACGACGCCGACGCCGACGCCGACGCCGACGCCGACGCCGACGCCGACGCCGACGCTGACTCCGACGGCTGCGGCGGCGGCGGCGGCGACCAGAGCCTTGGCGGGAAGCCGCCCTGGCGAGCGGCGCAGCCTCCTGCGCGCGCGCGCCGACAGATCCCCCCGCCAGGGCGTGGAGCGCCGCGTAGACCCCGCGGACGGGCAGGCCTACAACCTGGAGGAGCGCCGCCCAGTGATCGACGGGGAGCGAGGGGGGAAGTGAGAAGGAGAAGGCCTTCTCAGAAGGCGGCTGCACTTCTCAGAAGCCTTCGCGCCTCCCTAGAGGTTGTCTGCGTCGTCGGGAGAGGCTTAGCAAATTCTCGGAAGGCCGGGGGCCTTCCGAGCCTTCTGAGAAGGCCCGCCCCTTCTCACTTCCCCCCAAGGGGCCGCAATACCCGCTGGTCGTTGAAAGTAGGTTCGCTGGATTCCCAGGTCCCACTATACTCTTCGGCGCCCTCCCACTTCAAGGGTCGAACGGTTTTCCCTTCTCCTCTTGAGGGGGCGAGCCTTCTGAGAAGGTCCTTTCTCACTGCCCCCCCTCGCTCGCCGCCGAAATGCTGAGGGCGAGGGGCCGCGGCTCCTCCGCCTCGGCACTCCGCCACTCCGCCTTGGCGCACCTCGCGGCGGCGCCCTGCGCTCCCCGGCGATCTCCACAGGCGGGGGCGGCAGATGGAGGGGCCCTGACTCGAGAAGAGGATCGAGGAGGGGGGCGACATCGAGGGTCGAGGTATACCTCGCGCCTCTGGCGGCCGTTCGGGACGACCTGGGCACCCTTGGAACGCCTTCAGAGCCGCGCAGCTGCTGGAACGCACACCGATGCTGGAAAGCCGCCGCCGCCGGGTCGAGGAAACGAAAGACACGAACTCGCCGGAACGTGGGTCTGCCAGCGTTGTTTAGCCAGCACGTCCTGCATTTGACAATCCACGTTTCGTGGACCGTTTCTATTGCAAGGTTCGCATGTCAGACCAGTTAGATCGCGACGTCAAGATGGTGGCGCTGGAGTGGATGCCTGGACTGTCTAGCCACAGGGCCGTCCTATTCTCTCGCATGGCTCCCCGGTGGGTCGGCTCTGTGGCGCGCGGTTTGTCAGCCGCGGCAGTCCAGCATGAGGATTTCGCTCGTCGGACGTCTCTGGCGTGCTACGCGGCGGCGGCGGCGGAGCCTGACGCGTCCGGTCTGCGTCGCCTACGGCTGCTTACGCAGGCCATGTGCGACGTGGGGCAGCAGCTGGGGTTCGCGGAGGGCCAGCGTGAGGCCGCGGTGCACCACGATAACAGGCTGGGCCTTACAGTGAAGTATCTCCGCGCGTTGGAGACGGGAGCCATGGGAGAGATTTCGGCGTGCTTGGTCGGCTACCCCGTCTTGGCCACCCTCGTGGACAACCCGCACGCGGTGGACGGCCACCTGGAGCGCCGGCTGCGCCCTTTCAGGGACCACGCAGTGCAATTGGCAACGGATCACGCCCTCGACGAGCTTGGGAAGGCGTCGGAGGCGGCCAAGTCAGAAGACGCGGCACGGGCAGCCCAGGCAAAACAGAAGTACGCCAGGCTCTTGTACAAGCTGGCGCCCGGACGCAGCGCGAGCGTGAAGGCGGTGAAGCTCGAGGACGGCGGTCACGCAACTGCTCTGGAGGACATGGCTGCAGCCCTCCTGAAGCATCGGTCGCAGGTTTCCCGCCGTCGCGGAATCGACCAGGGCCTCTTGGCGGAGCGGTTCAGGGAGAACGCCGAGAATCGCGCATCAGCTGACGCTACCGCCGTGGACGGGGACGCGGGCCGGGCTCCGTCGCACGAGGGCCTTCGACGCATTCGCGCCAGGCGGGGTCACGTGAAGCGGGATCTCCAGCAATTCCGCGCTAGGTCCGAGCGGGGTGCCTTACGCTGCTTGGCGGCGTCTGGGCCCTCTGGCCGCGGACGTCCTGCACGGGGCGCTCGCGGATTGCTGCCGCGAGGACGCCCAGATTCCTTTTTGCAGATTTTGGGGACTTCAGCGCGAGCCTGCACAGCTTCCTACCGAAGTCGGCCGCGGACTGGACCAAGGAGGGCGTTGGGTCGTTCGCCCCTGGCGGCGCGCGACCATTGAACATCGCGAACACGGACAACCGCCTCCTCGAGAGCGCGGTCCAGCTTGCGATTTAGCTGAAAACACAAAACGGGTCGAAACTTTCGCAGCGCCGATGCATTCCGCGAAGTCGGGTGGCCGGCGCGACTCCTGAATTTCACCGGCAGTTTAAATTGGCACAGCTTCTGTCAGATAGCGCCGGGCGGATCGGCGCACGCTGGCATGTAGATTAGGAGGGGCATTCGCCAAGGATGTCTTTCATCACCATTGTTATTCGCTGCTGTGTCCCACCTCTACCAGCGCAGACTCGCCCGTCTCTTCCCCCGCGCCACGCCGCGCTTATGCCGACGACCTGGCCATGGGGCTGCCGGGGGCGCTGCTGAGGCCCCCCGCGCAGCAGGCAGTCTTCGCAGATTTCGCCCGGATATCGGGGGCGGGCATCAACGCCCCCAAGACAGCGCTGGCCCCCCTCGACCCCTTCACGGAACTCGACTTCGGGCGGGAGCCTGCGGCGGCAGTACCACGGCGGGGCAGCTCGGGGGTTGCCGGCTCTGCCTCGCCCTTGACCGCGGGCATCACGCGCGGGTCGCCACTGCCACCAAGTGCGCTGAGAGGGCGCGCATCTGGAAACTGATCGGCGCCGCGGCCTTCCTCGCGCCACGCGCCCTCAGCATCTACGTGGTATCGGTCCTCCTCTTGGCGGCGCAACTCGACGCAGCGCCGCCGACGTTCGCGGCCGCGGAGCAGAGCGCCCGCTGCCGGGGTGGAAAGCTACCGACTGCTTGAAAAGCCGCAGGGGTCTCCACATGTCGCGGCAGCGATAGAACCTGGAGGCGACCGCGTTGCCGCCAAGGCTCGGGCGGCCCGGTCCGAGGACGGCGGGCGCTTGGACGCGCATCGGCGCGCAGCTCGAATGGCCTCGCTGGCCAGACAGGGTGGCGACCAGACGCTGGGCTGCTGCGCTGGCGCTCGCAATGTTTCTTGCTCTAGCTGTCCGAGGCAGACCTCCAGGCGAAGGCCCAGTTGTCGCGGCGGCTTGCGCCTGGACGGGCGGGCGGGCTGGCAGCGCTGGGTGGCCGTCGCGCGCTGGCAGGCGGCAACGATCTGGCTCGGCGGCATTTGCGGCGCCGCCTGAACCACTGGCCAGTCGCCGCTCTTCCCGGGCACCAGTCGCACCGGGCTTTGGCGCGGCTCCAGCGCCTGGCGGCGGGCAGAGCGCCTCGGGCCACTAGTGTTTATTTGCAGACATTCCGCGGGCGCCGGTGCCCCAGTCGTTGCTCTCGCGGCCAAGCTTCCAGTCTATTCGGTTTCAGTGGCAGGCCCGACGGGGCGCTGCATTCCGCCCACTGTCCAGCGGCGCACCGGCCTCCGGCAGCAGGCGCTGGGCCGACGCCGCCGCGCGCGAGGCAGGGATTGGAACTCCCCCTGGGCTTCTACTGGCCAGACGCGGAGACCATCGGGCGGAACAGGGCGTTATACGCCCTGCACTGGGCCCACAACTCACTGCGCGGGCGCGTCGCAAGCGAACGCGTGGACGGGGCCTTCCGGGGAGTTCTCTGAGAGGCGACGTCGCGCACAGGATAGCAGCTCAGATCATCTGCATTATGCGACGTGGGATCTCGACGCCATATGCGAGGAGGTCCGGGGGGCGGACGGGGGCCGGGTGGAGGGCAGCCCCCCTAATGGCACGACTGTCGCGTCGGGGCCACTGTCGGCTCTGGGCCCCCTGGAGTCGCTGCCCCCCCTTGCGTTGGAGCAGCTCGACCACGCCCTGGGGGCCTACTCGCCACCTGCTGGACTCAGCCGGGATGTGCTTCACCCTCGGCAATTGTTGCGGCCGCCCCCATTGCACAGACAGGTTCTCTTTGACGTCCTAGTTGCATGGGAACGCCAGCCCCAACCTGCGGCTGCTCCTGGTACGTTTTTACAGTAAGCCTCGGACCCCAGGAGGCGCGCGGCCGATTGCCCACCTCCCTCTGCGTCGTCGCTGGGAACGCCTCCTGGACAATCCTGCCTGCCGGGGTGACGCTGGACACGCGCGCGACACGTCTGGCCATGCACACAAGATTATGCAGCGCTTTTCTAGGCTGCAAGGGTTCTCGGCCACGAGTGGAGTGCTAGACCTCAGGAAGCACAACGCATTTTTTTTCCCCCGGAGGAGCACAAACGGGAAGCGGTTCGCATTGGATGTCCCCTGCAGTTGTTCAAGTGCCTCTGCGCGGTGCATAGGCTCTTCGACGCGCTGTCTGGGAGGGAGTAGTCTCGCCAACCCTGCAGGCCAACGGCGCCGTTGCCGCAGGGTGCTCCTGCGCCCTTGTTATGGCCAGGCTGCTAGGGTACACGCTCGTCGTCAAGCTTCAAAAGCAGTTCCACGTGGTCCACTTTCAGGATCTTGTGGGTGATTTTATGTTGCAGGCGGTCGGGGCCTTGGACCATGTGGTTAATCAGCTTCCTGACGCCATGATGGGCCTTGTCCACGGCCTCGAGGCGAAGCACCTTCGTGCAAATCGGGACACGACGGGCTTCCTGTCCAGCTCTCGGAAGCTCTCGGATGCGCGGCCTGCCAGGTGGAGCCGCAAGGAGGAGGACCGTCTGATAGGCACCAGGTGCTTGGGCACCGATGCGAATGATGGCTCGGCTCGTCGAGTTGGCGAGCAGAGCAAGCGGCCGCCGAAGGCCCGGCGCGTGGCCGGTGCTCAAGTTGGCATTGTGATGAAAGAGGGTCTCCTACGGCGACGGCTGCGCGGGGCTTGGCGGCGACTGGGATTTGGGACATCAAGCTGCATGGCCCTCGTGTCACGTCGCTGGCCTCGGGAGGCCTGCTGGACTGCTGGTCGGTCTCTTCTGGCTCGGCCCCGCCCCAGTGCTAACGCGCGGGGACCCAGCTCAAGCGGCACTTCAAGCCCATGCAAGAAGAGGGGGCAGTTCCATGCCCACTGCCTTCAGCATTGTAGCCAAGGATGAAGAGCATTACGTGCTCGAGTTCTCTCGTGGTTTCTGTTGCGAGCGAGTTCGGCCGATGGCCCTCGATGCCTCTGACGCCCTGTCTCTACGGCGCCTGGAAGGCGCCCGGCATGCCCCTCTGCACTGGGCGCCAGGTCGTTGCCTTCCGGGGAAAAAGAGACTGAGACTTGGACTGCCCACCGCAACAATGCCATTCGCTCCCTGGTGGGAGGACCGCGCTGGCCTCAGGCTCGCCTGCATGCTCGCGGCAAGAGTCAGCACGCCGAGTGCCCCCTGCGCAGCATGAGGGGGGCCCTGTTTCATCGGTTCCACGAGCGCCCCCGTTCGCAGCACACTGTCCGCGAGGAATGCCCCCAGTTTTTCCCGGAGGCGGCCAAGAGAGTCAGGGACAGAAGCGAGTGTCACGGCGAGCTTCTGTCGCTGTCTCTGCCCGCCCCCCATCCACATGCTTCCCGAAGTTAGTTGCGAATCCCGAGCATCTCAGACGTTGGGTTGGGGCCCCATGGGGGCGGGTGCTTTCGGTGTTTGTCTTCGCCGACGACAGTGCGTTCCACGCCACCCTGTCGGAGCTCGCTAGGCATGGCCGGTGCATTGCGCAGACTGGTCGCGTTGGCAGCCTCGTGCGCACTGTCCACGGGATTGTGACCCCATCTGGCCCCAGAGCAGCTCGCCGGCGACGCGTTCTTTGTCTTAGTTGAGCTTGCAGAGATTGATTATGGTAATCTTCTTGTAGCTTACATTGACTGCAAGAGCGTTATCAGCTGAGCCTCCCATTTAGGTGTCGCCCTGGATTTGGCTAACCCTCGTTGGTCGAGTTGCGGTGGCAGGTCAGCCTCTGTTAGGAAAGTCAGCGCCCACGTCAGCTTGCAGTCAACTGCCGACGACCACGCGGAGTGGTGCATCAAGGGTAGTAGGTTCGCAGACACTTGGGCCAAGAAAGGAGCCCAGCTCTGGCAAGTCCCTCCCCAGCAGGTCCTCCTGTCCTTTGAAGGTGTTGAAACGCTGGCACTGTCTGCATCGCGATGGCATGCGATGGCCTAGCAAGTGTTCTGGCCTTTTGTGCCGTGTGACTCTGAGTGCGTGGATGAGACCTCGGATCCCACCGTTGACTTGAATGCCACCTCCTTGGGCCGTGGGCTATAAGAGGAGCGTGCCAGAGCTGGGGTAGAGCCGTACACTGATGGCTCTTTGGTTCCCCTCTCTTCTTCCTTTTGCACGGCTGTTTCTGTTCCTGCTGCCCCTCTCTAGGTCGATCCACGCACGGTTGTGTTTGATGGTGCCCTCGGGAAGTCAACGGGCACTCTGTCGCGCAGGCCGCTGTTGTTTCTGCCCCTGGGGGTCCTGGGATTGAGGCTGTATTCTGCGTGCTCTTTTGCATCAAGTGCGGTGCTTCCGTGGGTGAGCACTTCAGGGGGGCGGGGCCCTTGGCCTGAGAACGCAGAGAGCCCACCCCAGAGGACAGCACCGAGGTAGGTTGAATGTGTTGCTCGAGGGCCTGCGGCCACCGACCCAGGAGTTTCGCGAGCATTGGCGCGGCCGCCTCCCGTCCCTCGCCGCTGGCGGCGTCTTCGAAGACGTGCTGGGGCTGCGCGCTGAATCGTCGGGAGGGAGCGTGGGGTCGGGTGGCGGGCCGGCCTTCGGCTTCCAGTTTGCTTTTCTTCTCATCGATTTTGATGCGGCCCGTCTGCATGGGTTCGATGGCCCCACCTTGGTGGTGACTTTCAATATCTGTAGATTCTGCGAGGATGAACTGTGCTCCAAAACCCTTCGTGGCGAGCGAGGGATTCCCTCGAGGTAGTCTTCATTGTCTCCATAGCCTCCTCCTCCCTCTTTGGCTGGACCCCTCCCCGAGTGGCACGTTTCAACGTGAGTATATTGCCACTCCGTTCCAGCAGTCAGCGCGCGGTGCCGCTCGTGGTTATTCAAGGCAGTTTCTCGCGCGATGCACGGTTAGCCCTCGTCAGTTGTCTTTCCCTCCCCCGCTCCCCCGCCTCCCTCTCCCCGTGTCTGGCTTCCTCCTCCTCTTCCTCTCTCCCCTCCCCGGTAGGAAGTGCCTGTATTTCCGCAGGTGGACAGGATTTGTCCTCCCCAGCCGGCACCAGCTGTAGGCACTACGTCAGTTTTGGATGTATTGGCCCATCTTCGATTCGAGGCCACGTTTAGTTCGTCATTTAAATGAACGCCCCTGAGGGGGCAGACACCGCCGCCCCACTTTGTTTTTTGGAACGCGGAGTTTGCGTGGGGGGCAAATCGGGATGTAGCGGGGGTGTTCACTCAGCTTTGGCTGGGCTTTTGTTAAGTGGGGTCTTAAAGACTCTCAGAAAGCCCCAAGAGAGCTGGAAACTTATTTTAAAAAGCAGAGGGCCTGAAAAATACAAAGATTTGGTCTTAAAGGCTCTCAGAAAGCCACAAGAGAGCCGGAAAATGATTTAAAAAGACGCCAGAAAGCCGCAAGAGAGTCTGAAAATGATTTTCCCGGAAAGGGCAAAGGCCCAGGGTTCTCTTTTAGTTTGTTTCCCCCCGGTTTTGACGGCTGTAGGGCCGGCGAATTTCATTTGCGATAAATAACGAGGTCGCGTAGGGCCGGCGAATTAAAAATTGAGGATGTCCCTAGCGAAACGCTTGTTTTTCATACTTTGTTGAGGATGTCTCGAGCGAAACGCTGGTTTTGCAGAGTTGGGGATGTCTCGAGCGAAACGCTTGTTTTCAGAATTTGTTGAGGATGTCTCGAGCGAAACGCTGGTTTTGCAGAGCCGACCGCGACGCGGAAAAGCGCCCCGCGCGCAGGAATTCCGATGATGTTTCGCGCGTGCCGCGTCCCGCGCGCAGGAATTTCGAGGATGTCTCGACTAATTCGTTTGTTTTGCTAGGATTTCCTTGAATTTTGGCAGGATGTCTCGAGCGAAATGCTTGTCTTTCATAATTTGTTGAAGACGTTTCGAGCGAACCGCTGGTTTTGCAAAATTGGGGGATGTCTCGAGCGGGGGCCTCGTGGGGGGCCTCGTGGGGGTCCAGAATTCAGAGGATGTCTCAGGCGAAATGCTTGTTTACACGTCCCGCTCGCAAGAATTTCGAGGATGTCTCGCGCGTGCCGCGCCCCGCGCGCAGGAATTCTGAGGATGTTGGCAGGATGTCTCGAGCGAAACGCTTGTCCCCAGCACGTTCCGTAGCGCGTCCCCTTGGCACGTCCCGCGGTGCGTGCCCGTGGCACGTCCCCTGGCACGTCGCTTGGCGGATCCCTTGGGACGTTCCGCGGCGCGTCCTCTTGGCATGTCCCCTTGTCAATTAGCTCTGGGGCAGCTGCTATGTGTTCAGGCAGCTCGAGCTTAAGATTCAGATCAGGACTCGGATGCAGAGGAGGACTCGATCCACGAGGCTATAGAGCACAATCGCGGCATGGCACATCGCAAGTCAGCACGGCGCAGCACAGCACAGACTTCGGCACAGTACATCAAGATCGATAGACTCAGCATTGCAACTTGGCACGTTCCTTGGCACGTTCCGTGGGGCGTCCCTTGGCGAGTCCCCCTGGCACGTCGCGTGGCGCGTCCCCTGGCACGTCCCGCGGCACGTCCATTGGCACGTTCCGTAGCGCGTCTCCTTGGCACGTCCCGCGGTGCGTGCCCATGGCACGTCCCCTGGCACGTCGCTTGGCGTGTCCTTTGGGACGTTCCGCGGCGCGTCCTCCTGGCATGTCCCCCTGTCGATTAGTTCTGGGGCAGCTACTATGTGTTCAGGCAGCTCGAGCTTAAGATCCAGATCAGTTCGGTCAGGACTCGGATGCAAAGAGGACTCGATCCACAACGCTATCTAGAGCACAATCGCGGCATGGCACATCGCAGTTCAGCACGGCGCAGCACAGCACAGATTTCGGCATGGTACATCAAGATCGATACACTCAGCATTGCAACTTGGCACGTTCCGTGGGGCGTCCCTTGGCGAGTCCCCCTGGCACGTCGCGTGGCGCGTCCCCTGGCACGTCCCGCGGCACGTCCATTGGCACGTTCCGTAGCGCGTCTCCTTGGCACGTCCCGCGGTGCGTGCCCATGGCACGTCCCCTGGCACGTCGCTTGGCGTGTCCTTTGGGATGTTCCGCGGCGCGTCCTCCTGGCATGTCCCCCTGTCGATTAGTTCTGGGGCAGCTACTATGTGTTCAGGCAGCTCGAGCTGAAGATCCAGGTCAGTTCGGTCAGGACTCGGATGCAAAGAGGACTCGATCCACAACGCTATCTAGAGCACAATCGCGGCATGGCACATCGCAGTTCAGCACGGCGCAGCACAGCACAGATTTCGGCAGGTACATCAAGATCGATACACTCAGCATTGCAACTTGGCACGTTTCCTGGGGCGTCCCTTGGCGAGTCCCCCTGGCACGTCGCGTGGCGCGCCCCCTGGCACGTCCCGCGGCACGTCCATTGGCACGTTCCGTAGCGCGTCCGCTTGGCACGTCACGCGGTGCGTGCCCATGGCACGTCCCCTGGCACGTCGCTTGGCGCGTCCCTTGGGACGTTCCGCGGCGCGTCCTCCTGGCATGTCCCCTCTGTCGATTGGTTCTGGGGCAGCTACCATCTGCTCAGTCAGCTCGAGCTTAAGATCCAGATCAATGCGGTCAGGACTCGGATGTTAAGGAAGACTCGATCCACGACGCTATGTAGAGCACAATCGCGGTATGGAACATCGCAGTTCAGCACGGTGCAGCACAGCACAGCCCTTGGCACAGTACATTAAGATCGATACATTCTGCATTGCATTTGCCCGTCGCCCAATCAAGTGTCTTTGAACAGTTGCCATGCCTTACATTTCTATATTCCTTTCCGGGTTCGTGGGTCGATCATGTTAAAAGGACGCCTGGGGGTGTGCAGAAGTGTAGACGAAAGGAAGAGGCATACGGAGAGGCGTACAAACGAGATCCGAGTCAGTTCGGGGGCCTCAAAAGGGACTCCGGGGACCCCATGGGCGCGCCCAGGACGGCCGAAGAAAGCCCCAAAAATGCTGCCAGACGGCCCAGGCCAGGGTCGGGAGGCGTGGAGGACAGCCGCAGGGAGCGCCCGCTGATTCCAACGTGCTTCCAAGAGCCCGCGAAGACGCACGTGAGCTCGAAACGAGGCAAGAATAGAGGCTCGACAAGGCCAGCATGGACATAATCAAGTGTGTTTTACGAGGTTTTTTGCGTGTTGGTTTTTTGTAGTCGAAGTGGGCCGAGGAGAGGTGGGCGGGCTGCCAGGCTGGACCAAAATGGCTTGGGGGACGGCCAAGATCGCCCCAGGAGAGCGTATGGAGGCCTTCAAAATCGAGTCAGTGAGCTCCCGGAGAGGCCTCTGAGAGAGGCCGGCGGCGCCGTGAAGACGAACATTTCCAACGAGGTGTGTTCTGAAGCGAAAATGATAGTCAAAGAGCGCTCATTCCGCAGTTGTGGCCCCCGGGCCGGCGGAATGAGCAGGCCGCGGGGAGGACCCCAGGAGGAGTTGCAAGGGCTCTGAGGAATGGGTATTGGTACGAGGAGTTCGTGCGCGCGCAGATTGAGGGGACTGAGTTCGTGCAGACCATGCGGCAGGGATCTCACACGCCGTTCCCGGTGGGGCGGCGGATCGCTTCGCTCATTCCGCCGGCCCTGGAACGCTATTTGGGGCCTCTTGGAGCCGTATTGGGGGCCTCTTGGGGGCTTCTTGGGAGCGTCTTGGGGCTCCTCGGCGGCGTCTTGGACTCCCCCGGGGCCTCTTGGGGGGCTCTTGGGGGCCCCTTGGGACGGGAGGGGGGGTAGACGATTGCAGCCACCCCCATCGGAGGCCACGATCCTCGTGAGGGGTGGCGAAAAATAGCTTCCCCCCTGGGGATCGTCCGGGGGCCCCTAGGGGCCGCCCCGCGCGCGCGCGAATTAGAAATTCTGTTAAGTCATTACCGGAGATCTTAGCACGCCTCTGGCCCGTTGGGCCGGCGAATTATCCGTATTCTTCCTCCTCCTCCTCGTCCTCCTCCTCGTCCTCCTCCTCCTCCTCCTCCTCCTCCTCCTCCTCCTCCTCCTCCTCCTCCTCCTCCTCCTCCTCCTCCTCTCCTCCCTCCTCCTCCTCCTCCTCCTCCTCCTCCTCCTCCTCCTCCTCCTATCCTTATTCCCTATTAGAATATACTCCTACTCCCCCCTCAGGCCGGCCGATAGGGGCCGCATCCGGGTGGTCCCATCCTAACCTGTAAAAAACAATACAAAATCAACATTTTTCTTATTTTTTCCTCTCGACATGGACGTCCTGTCGTCCACGGCGATAATCCATTGCAAAAAATACCACAAAGAGCACACGCGCGCGTTCATGTCAGAATCCTACCGAACACCGTGTGTTTGCAAGCATTTCAACATAAAACATCAAAAACCCAATGCTTTTTTCACAAAAATTCTACAAATTTCCTGCCCGGGCTCTCTTGCTGAAATCATAGGAAAACCATAGGAATCTTAAGAATTCGGTCAAATCCAGCGATTTCACGTCATCGCGCGGTGCACTCGCGATGCTCTGTCATGCACCCAGGCCGCGAATCCTGTGCAAAAAATACCACGCGGGCGACATGCGCGCGCGTCGCCGCGAGCGCATGCTCAAATCCTTCTAGAGTCGTCGCCGTCATTGGCACCGTCGCATGGACGTCCTGTCGTCCACGTCGCAAAATGCATAGCAGGAATGGGACGCGGCGCACACCCCGCGCCCGCCCATCCAATCCGTCCCATTCTAATCTGCAAAAGACAATACACAGTTTTTGTTTTTCTTGTCAACATGGTCGTGCTGTCGTCACGTCGCAAAATGCGTGGCAGGAATGGGACGCGGTGCACACCCCGCGCGAAGGGGTGACATGTCGCTCTCGCCTCGGCGCCGCGCACCAACGTTTTTCCTCTCAGCATGGACGTCCTGTCGTCCACGTCGCAAAATGCTTGGCAGGAATGGGATGCGGCGCACACCCCGCGCCCGCCCATCCAAACCCCCCCTTTATAAAAAAACAGTACAAGTTGGGGCCTTCAGGCTTCCTGCGGTGTACCGGGCCATTCTCGACTCGTCTGGCAATGCGTGCGCGGCATTCAACACGCGCTCGCCAGTTCCCGTCGGCAACCGCCATCGCGGCCGCATCAGCTGTACCAAACCGGCTGGCCGGTGTGACTTCGGCCCCCAGTTGTGCCAGCTTTGCTTCTTATGTTGTGGGAGGGCGGGTGGGACTGGGCATGCCATGCTTGACTCGCTCGAGCTGGCTAGCTTGACTCCTACTCCTACTCCTACTCCTACTCCTATCCTTATTCCTTATTAGAATATACTCCTACTCCCCCCTCAGGCCGGCAGATAGGGGCCGCATCCGGGTGGTCCCATCCTAACCTGTAAAAAACAATACAAAATCAACATTTTTCTTATTTTTTCCTCTCGACATGGACGTCCTGTCGTCCACGGCGATAATCCATTGCAAAAAATACCACAAAGAGCACACGCGCGCGTTCATGTCAGAATCCTACCGAACACCGTGTGTTTGCAAGCATTTCAACATAAAAACATCAAAAACCCAAAGCTTTTTTCATAAAAATTCTACAATTTTCCTGCCCGGGCTCTCTTGCTGAAATCATAGGAAAACCATAGGAATCTTAAGAATTCGGTCAAATCCAGCGATTTCACGTCATCGCGCGGTGCACTCGCGATGCTCTGTCATGCACCCAGGCCGCGAATCCTGTGCAAAAAATATTACAAAGAGCACACTCGCGCGTTCATGTCAGAATCCTACCGAATACCGTGTTTTTGCAAGCATTTCAACATAAAAACATCAAAAACCCAATGCTTTTTCACAAAAATGTTTTGGGGTGTCCTGTCAGACCGTCGGGCTTCCTCCGGCCACCTCTGGCTTCCTGCGGTGCACCGGGCCATTCTCGACTCGTCTGGCAATGCGTGCGCGGCATTCAACACGCGCTCGCCAGTTCCCGTCGGCAACCGCCATCGCGGCCGCATCAGCTGTACCAAACCGGCTGGCCGGTGTGACTTCGGCCCCCAGTTGTGCCAGCTTTGCTTCTTATGTTGTGGGAGGGCGGGTGGGACTGGGCATGCCATGCTTGACTCGCTCGAGCTGGCTAGCTTGACTCCTATCCTTATTCCTTATTAGAATATACTCCTACTCCCCCCTCAGGCCGGCAGATAGGGGCGCATCCGGGTGGTCCCATCCTAACCTGTAAAAAACAATACAAAATCAACATTTTTCTTATTTTTTCCTCTCGACATGGACGTCCTGTCGTCCACGGCGATAATCCATTGCAAAAAATACCACAAAGAGCACACGCGCGCGTTCATGTCAGAATCCTACCGAACACCGTGTGTTTGCAAGCATTTCAACATAAAAACATCAAAAACCCAATGCTTTTTCACAAAAATTGTACAAATTTCCCGCCCGGGCTCTCTTGCTGAAATCATAGGAAAACCATAGGAATCTTAAGAATTCGGTCAAATCCAGCGATTTCACGTCATCGCGCGGTGCACTCGCGATGCTCTGTCATGCACCCAGGCCGCGAATCCTGTGCAAAAAATACCACAAAGAGCACACTCGCGCGTTCATGTCAGAATCCTACCGAACACCGTGTGTTTGCAAGCATTTCAACATAAAAACATCAAAAACCCAATGCTTTTTCACAAAAATGCTTTGGGGTGTCCTGTCAGACCGTCGGGCTTCCTCCGGCCACCTCTGGCTTCCTGCGGTGTACCGGGCCATTCTCGACTCGTCTGGCAATGCGTGCGCGGCATTCAACACGCGCTCGCCAGTTCCCGTCGGCAACCGCCATCGCGGCCGCATCAGCTGTACCAAACCGGCTGGCCGGTGTGACTTCGGCCCCCAGTTGTGCCAGCTTTGTTTCTTATGTTGTGGGAGGGCGGGTGGGACTGGGCATGCCATGCTTGACTCGCTCGAGCTGGCTAGCTTGACTCCTACTCCTCCTCCTCCTCGTCCTCCTCCCTTTTCCTCTTCTCGCCGGTGTTTTTTTTACTTTCTGGGGGTGTTGCTGTAGAGGACACCACTCGACAGTCTCTGCCGCGTATCGCCACGGAGTGCACGGGTTACTCGAGACATGTTGCGTTCGACCCCTCACTGATGCCCCTCCGTCTCCAAAAGATGTGACGGTCCACGTTTTGTGGTATGTTTGAAGTGGGAGCTGGCGTCAAATTTCACACGTCAGTTCTCGTCATTTTCTTGACGGCCCCATCAGGCTAACCCGCGTCCCCCAAGCCGGCCGGGTCTCAAGTACGTCCCAGACTGCGTGTGGGGGGGAGGGGGTACGGAGGTTTTTTGCCGCGCTCGGCCTTTCGGGCCCTTGAAGGGCCCCGGGGGCCGTCAGACAGATTCCTCCGGATGAATGTCGGCATCCCAGATGGGGTCGGAGCAGATGGGGTCGGAAGATCGCGCAGCATCGCAGATTCATCGACAATGTAGCTCGATGTGGAGCCCGAGTTTCTCCACGCCGATGACGCCGATGCATCGGTGATGCATTGACGATGCAGCGCGATCCTCCGACCCCATCTATTCCGACCCAATCTGGGATGAAGAACCCGTCCCAGAGGACCCTTCGCAGTCCACAACCCGTTTCTTCTTGGATTTCGCTTGTCGCGCCGAGGAGTTCATCGAGGCGTACGGGGGCACTGCCATGAAGCCCCCCGACGAGTGGGAGAATGCCAGGCGGGCCCCGGGCCCGTCGAGCTCAGGATGCAGGGAGGAGTCGCAGGATAAGGCAGGGCAGCGGAAGCAGGTGGAGGAGGAGGAGGAGGAGGAGGAGGAGGAGGAGGGGGAGGACTCACGACAGTGGTTGGAGCAGAATGCGGAGCAGTAGGGGATGAGACATGGCAAAGTTACTTTAGCTTTTCTCAAAAAGAGCGCAGCAAGAGCAACGCGTTCGAGTTTGCAATCGCACGGATATGCCTTGAAACTCACTCGTGCGATTCGGAACGCGGGCCCTTAGCCTGGCTAGAGATCCACCACGCTTCCTTCGTGGGTTCACATTCGCCGAAAAGACGAAGGTTGACAACTCTGCCTGGCAGTTTACGGTGGAGGCGTTGGTTAAGGAATGCGCCCAGGATGCTGCAAACCTTGGAGGATTCCTTATCTGATGAGGGCGGCGGTGATCCTCCTCCTCCTCCTCCCCCTCCTCCATCTGGCACCTGGCACCTAATCGCGGTGTGCCACGCACCATCCGAGAGAAGGCCAGCGATGTATGCGCAGTCTCCGCCGCGGACGCGCGCTCTTCGATGCTGGCGCGAAGAGCTCGGCACCGCGGCAGCCATCCAGCTGCAAAAGTAGGGAAGCGTTTGCAGAGGAGCAGAGGATCGAGGAAGAAGACGGAGGAGGAGGAGGAGGAGGAGGAAGAGGAGGCGGAGGAGGAGAAGAGAAGAGAAGATAAGAGAAGAGCAGAAGGTGCATCACTTCTGCAGGGAGGGGCAGGCAGGAAGTGCACCACACGATGCCAGCTTGGCCGAGCATTGGTAAGCCTCCTCTCTTCTGTTCGGTCCAGCGTTCCTCTAGCAGCTTCCAGGGATGCGGCCCGGTCTCGACAACCTGACCGCACGTGCCCACAACGGCACGCCCGAGGCTGGCCCGGCGCCGCTCAATGCTCGGCAGAGAGAAATTCGACCCAGCGGCTTCTCGAGCGTGTTATGACCACGGCACGCGCTGCTGGCTGGCCCTCTGAAACCGCGCCGCGCAGAGCGGCCTTCGCGGACGCCCACGAGAGTCAGAGACTCAGAGATGCCACCCACGGGGGTGGGCCACTCGGCGCACTCCTCGGCATCAGGGCCCAGGGCGCGGGACGCAACGGTGGGCTACGGGGCTTGGGGCCTGGATCGCCGCGCACGCCTCTTCGGCGTCACGGGGCACTGTACGCTCCTCGGCAGCTCGGGACTCGCCGCTGGCAGCATGGGCGCTGGCAAACGCGCGCGGGGGGGAGTGGGCCGTCGAGCGAGTCAAGACAGTCGAACGGGACGATGGAAGCATGACGACGCAGTTTGTTTCAGCATTAGGCGTCCCTGTCGAGATTCGTCGGAGCCAAACTGGCTACTCATGAAGCGCATGCAACAGGATACGGACATAGTGCTCCAACGCATGCACCAGAAGTGAAATTCTGAGAATGGAGAGGCTCTGGCCTTCCCCACTTATACGTCAATTTCCACCTTTGGAAATACCGACTGCGAAAAGATATGAAGAGCGCTCGCAGTGCCTTCAAGACATCAGATTGACAACCGTTCGAGAAAATTACACCTCGGATTGTCTGTCCGCCGCCCTCCTGTGAAAAGTCACGCTGCTCTCCTGAGCAGCTCATGCGGGACATCCTATCGGTGTTAGCTTGCCATAATTTCGCGTGATTCGTGGCATCATGTTTGCATCTGCTGCTCTCTGGAAGAAATTGCTTCAAACACCCCGTCACCACAGAGTCGCGAAAAGAGGAATGGTTAGAGCTGTGCACACGTGCACCTACAGGTACAGATGCTTGGGCTTGCTGGAGGACCAATATGTTTAGGTTGACAACGTCACATCTTGAATAACTAAAATATCAGCCATCGTTGACTCCAAATAGATAGTGGGTGATGATGGCGATGATGATGACGATGAGGACGATCCTGTTTTCCACACGCGCACTCTCCAGATGCAGATGGGGATGAGGCAGAAGGCTGCGGAGACGGAAAGGCTGCGGATGCGATGATGACGATGGTGATGCTGATGGTGCTGGCGATGATATAAAGAGGTGGAAGAGCGCTCAGAGGTGGTGCATAGGCGTAGGCATAGGCATAGGCGTAGGCATGGGAGTTAGGGGGAGGCATAGGCATAGGCATAGCCATAGGAATTAGGGGGTGGCATCGGAATTAGGGGGGGGCAACGGACCCATTAGTAGGGTTTGAGTTTGAACTCCTATAGGGCAAGCCTATTTGGAGAATAACTAACTCCCGGCCTCTTCCCGTCAGCGTCGTTTGTATATTGGGCCGCCGAGCGTTAACATGTTGTTGTGCTTTTGTGTGCGAAACAAAAACAAGCACCAGTACGCCGGCAACCGCAATGATACAGCATTCGACGCTGCACCCTGAGCCCCGCAGGAGGTCTACCACACCCAACACCGCATGGACCGGCAAGCATCCTTCCCGCGGCACAGCTTGTCGGTAGGCCGCCTCCGCACAAATGCGCACGTCCATCGAAACTCAGGACAAGGCCGGCGGGGCCTGGGGCACGTGCCGATGTGAGCACCTCTCGGCACCGTGGGACACCGGGCATTGCGCGCACCTCAGCGACGGCGCCTTACGTTGAGCACCCGAAGCCGGGGCGCTGGCAAACGCTCGCGGAAGGAGGAGGAGGAGGAGGGGGAGGAGCAGCAGCAGCAGAAGGAAAGCGAGAAGGGGAAGAAGAGGCAGCCCTCACCTTCTCGCTGCGTACCAGAGATTGTGGCGCATGTTGCTGGCGCGTGCCGCCTGATCTTTCGCAGTGGCGGCCCCAGCTTCAGAGGTGAAGCGACGGTCTCGGGGGGGCAACCCGAAGACAACGCACGATTGGCCGTCTCTCCATCGCGAAGCTTCAGAATCTTACTCGAAGGACACTTCGCGCAAGGGACAAGGAGACCATTGACAAGACCACCACTCCTGTCCTTCCTCTCTCGACAGCCCTTCTCTTTCGCGGGGTCGCGGAAGAGGAGGGAAGGGTGAGGGAGGAGGAAGGGGAGGGGAGATGATGGGAGAGGTGAAGGAGGAAGACGGAGGGAAGGAGGAGGAGGAGAAGGCGGAGGAGGAGGCGGAGCAGGACGAGGCGGAGGAGGAGGAAGCGGAGGTGGAGGATGAAGGAGCAAGAGGAGAATCGGCATCAGGAGCAGGCGAGAGGGGGGATGAAGAGTGAGGGAAGGAGTTGGGAAGGAGGAGGAGCCGGATCAAGGTGCAGAGCAGGATCCAGAGCAGGAGCAGAAACAGGAGCAGGAGGGGGGCAGCCCGGATGGGTGGGTGCGCCGAGGGCCTCCAGGGGAGCGTGCGCTCGGCCAGCGTGCGCCCGAAGCGCGCGGGGGCGGCGGCCCGCAGGCACAGCGCCTTCATCTTCAAGTCTTAGGGCGCGTCCGGAAGTAGGCTCCGACCTGGCCGCGGCGAGGGTGCGCCCGCGCCCTGGGGCCCAGACCTGGCCGCGGCGCGGGTGCGCGCGCGCGGTGCAGCAGCGAGTGCGAACACGGCGAGCGTCGCCCTGGCCAGAGGGAGGACGGGCAATCGAGGGGCGAGGGTGGTCGTGGCATGGCAGGTTCGCGCCGCGTCGGCGCAGCGGCGACGCCAGCGCAGGCGTTCAAGGTTCAAAGCCATTCGCAGTGGAGGCTTCCATGTCAAGCGTCGGGTTATCTTGTCGTTGCTCTTCTCTGCTTGTGATTGCCCTCTTCGGGACAGCATTGTCTGAGTACGCAAGGAGATGCGAACGTCGCCGGGATGTTCCACAGTGACCCTGTTCCCACTTGGGTGTGCGCGTGGGTGCGAGTGTGCGTGCCAGTAGGGCCTTTGGGCTCACGCGCATGCGCGCCCCCGCGTTTTTCAGCAAGCGACTGCCACCATCCAGAACACCCATCTGCTACGCCAGGTGCAAATTCGCCTGGGCGTGTCCCGGCCTAGCGCTTCGCAACGGTGCCACCTCGCCGTTGAGGGGAACAAGTGGGTGGGGCCACGCTCATGGCGAAGGCCCGCCCTGTGGGCGCTCCAGCCAGGCTGACGCACGCGGGCGGTGCCACTGGGGCCTTCGGTGGAGCCCCCCGTTATGGGACCACGAAACGCTGTACTGGGTGGTGGCTAACGCATGCGGGCGGTGCCACTGGTGCCTTCGGTGGATCTCCCTATGGGCCCACGAAACGCTGTATTCGGTGGTGGCTGACGCATGCGGGCGGTGCCACTGGGGCCTTCGGTGGAGCTTCCTATGGGGCCGCGAAACGCTATACTGGGTGATGGCTGACGCACGCGGGCGGTCCCACTGGGGCCTTAGGTGGTGCTCCCAATGGAGCCACGAAACGCTGCACTGGGTGGTGGCTGACGCACGCGGGCAATGCCAGTGGGGCCGTCGGTGGAGCTCCCTACGGGCCCACGAATCGCTGCACTGGGTGTGGCTGACGCATGCGGGCGGTGCCACTGGGGCCTTAGGTGGAGCCCCCATATAGGGCCACGAAACGCTGTACTGGGTGGTGGCTGACGCATGCGGGCGGTGCTGGTGGGGCCGTCGGGGGAGCCCCCTATGGGGCCACGAAACGATGTAGCGGGCGTGGCTGAGGCATGCGGGCGGTGCCCCTAGGGCCTTCGGTGGAGCCCCCGTTATGGGACCACGAAACGCTGTCCTGGATGGTGGCTGACGCATGCGGGCGGTCCGACTGGGACCCTCGGTGGAGCTCCTTATATGGGACCTCGAAACGCTGTACTGGGTGGTGGCTGACGCATGCGGACGGTCCCACTGGGGCCTTCGGTGGAGCTCCCTATGTCTGAATGTGATAGGGGTATCTCATGTTGCTAGCAGTTGTATCGAGTCTGTTTCATGTGCTTCATTCTCGCTCGCTGCTACCGTTATAATTGCAGTGTGCCGCCGCCACTTCGGATCAGGCGAGGGTGGGCGGGATTCCATTCTGGATGCGCCTGCGAGTTCGCAGGCAGTGGCGCGCTCTGGGGACGTGCCAGAAAAGATTGCGAGGGCAGCGGGTGCCCTCTTCATTTCCCTGATTGTGTTCCGACAATCAAGCGTCAATAGTCGTAAAGTATTGACGCTCCTGTTTTGGAAGAGCTCGAGGCCCTGGACTTCCTGGTCGTGGACCTCTTTCGGGCTCCTCGGGATTCAGATTGGTAGCGGAGCCTGTGGTTTCCGCCACGGGCTTCCACCAGTCTCGCCGCCACGGCGTCGAGCGACGCGGCCTCTACGACCTCCGGGGTGGAG
Source organism: Prorocentrum cordatum (assembly GCA_963575745.1). NCBI lineage: Eukaryota > Dinophyceae > Prorocentrales > Prorocentraceae > Prorocentrum > Prorocentrum cordatum. The sequence goes on from CAUYUJ010007825.1 coordinate 318,273, forward strand.
GTGCCGACGTGGAACGGGGAGGCCGACAAGCTCTCCAGCTACCGCTTCGAGGTGTCCATGTTCGTGAAGAGCGCGCGCGTGGCCGACCGCTACGTCTGCGGACCCCAGCTGGTCCGAGCGCTCGGACCGCGCGTGAGGAGCGCCGTGGAGAGCTGCCCGAAGATCGACCTGGTGGACACAGTGGACGAAGACGGCCGCCTCACGGGCTGGAACACTGTGTTCGAGTACGTGCTGGGCAAGCTGGACTACACGAGCTTGAACGACACGGGCCTGCTGGCAGAGGAGTTCTCCATGAAGACATCTCGGAACGCTAGAGAGACGTTCCAGGACTGGGCGGCGCGGTTCGAGAAGAAGGAACGCGAGCTGCTCACGCAGCTGCAGGCCATCGACGCGAACGTGCGCGAGGTGATCGCGAAGCCGCTTCGTACATGGTGGTTCCTTCGGAAGTCACGGCTGACTCCAGTGCCACGAGGAGAAGTGACGGCGACCGCGGGAGGAGACTTCGACATTGCGAAGACCTACCGGACGCTCCTGACGCGCTTCCCGGCGGACGCGCTGGCCGAGCTGGACGGCAAGACGAAGCGCGAGAAGGCCCTGCACGAGAACGACGCCAACGAGGACGACTGCGAGACTGGTGGTGATCCAGAAGACCTGTACGAGATGGTCGAGCAGCTGATCAACATCGCGGAAGACGAGGACGTCGAAGAAGAAGAAGAAGCTGCTGACCAGGAGGCGGACAACGAGGTGCACGCCCAGTTTCGACAGGCAGGACGGAGCTTCAAGGACGCCCGAGATCTACTTCGACAAGTACGTGTGGCTCGGGACTTCTACCCGGTGGTGGTGCCCAAGAGCGAGCTGACGGATCAGCGGGCGGCACCGCCCCTTCGGCCTCATCCCGAGAGCCGACCGCGACCTCTTGGCAAGGGACGTGGACGGGGTCAAGCCGATCGTCGCGTGCGATTCGAGTCAGGCCGTGACATGGCCAAGATGAAGTGCATCCTGCGCCGTCAGTTCGGCCATCGCGCCAGGGATTGCCCGAACAAGAACAAGCTGACGACGAACACGAGTGGCGATAGCCACAACACCCACAACGGCTTCATCCTGTCGGCCCTGGACGAGTACGTCTACTTGCTGGAGCGCGAGGGGATCTGGGCCATCCTGGACATCGGAGCGACCAGGAGCTTAGGCGGCATCGAGAGCGTGGAGAACCTGATGTACGAGATGCTGGATCAGCACGGGGTCGAGTTCGAGACGAAGGACGAGGTCTGCTCCTTCACCTTCGGGAACGGGCTTCGGAAGAGCTCCATGGGGTCGGTCACTGGCAAGGTGTTCGTGGGCCCCAACCTGCACCCCGCGAGCCTCTCGGTGATGTCGATTCGGGGCCCCCATCCTGCTGGGCATGGACATCCTGACTGACGACCTGCAGGTAGTCGTGGACTGTGGGCGGAACTGGCTGGGCTTGCCGACTCTTGGGAATAAGGTCTTCTACTGCGAGCGGCTCTCCAGCAAGCACCTGGCGATCAACCTGTCGACGCCACAGCGGTGGCGAGAGGCCCCCTTGCCCTTGACGCCAGCTCGCTCAACGGAGAATCCGATGGAGGCGGGCCTGGCCGCACTGGACGAGAAGCCGGAGGAGCCCGGCACGGGCGGCGCTGACGGTCTTGCCGCGCGCTAGGGACAGCACCCCCTGGTGGTGGCGGCGAGCGAGATTCCATCTCCATCGTCATCTTCATCATCGGGGGGGCCCAAACGCCATCCTCCAGAAGCCTCGAGAGGACCCTGTCGACAAGACCGTTCCGAGAAGCCTCCAGCATCGTCCGAGACCCCTTCATCACCGAGCCAAACCTCTCGTTCTCCGAGCTGTTCTAACTGTAGGTGTTTTACTGGATCAACGGGAACTCCTGGGACCAGATGCAGTGGACCTCCTACGTCAGAGCTACTTGGGAGCCCAAGGGGAACCTTGCCATCCAAACAGAGCCTGAGAAAGGTCCAAGACATAACCAAGTCCGAGCCTCAGCCTCGTGTGGCCCAAGAGCGCTGCGCTCCCACGTGTGTGGACTGCCGTTCAGTTTCCAATTCATATCCTACATATTCGAGCCACAGCTGCCCCAACTCCGTGGATGTCATGCAGCAAATCTTCTTCGGCGCCCTCATCGGGACAGCCGTCGCCGCCAGCGTCGCGGCCAGCGCGGGCAGCCCCTCGGTCAAGGGCCCCACCAACGGAGGCGTCATCAGCACCAGCGAGCTCGACGGCTACCTCAACAGCGGCGCCACCTACGCCAACACCAGCACTGCCGAAGGCACCTCCCGTCAACAGTCCGTCAACTCCGACATCGACTTACGACCCAGCGGGGAAGCGTTCATGTTGCGGCGAGAGAGGGAGGACGAAGCGCGGATGCAGCTGCGTGGGGGGCAAGAGCCACTACTGCCTACGACTGGTGCCCATCTACGGACCGCCACCTCCTCCAGCAATGTTGGCTGCCGTGGCCAGCATGCCACCGCCGCGGTTGCTAACACAGACGGGGACCTACGTGCCGCCACCGCCGACACCAGCACAACTGGCCCCTCCGAGATCGAAGCGTTCATGCTGCACGGGCGGGAAGAGCCATCAGTGCCTCAAGATGGTGGAGCCCGAGGATCCGCAGGCGGTGGATATTAGGAGCCAAGCCGCGGCTATGCGCTGGAGGCGGCTCGCGACGAAGTTGGCCAAGACGGACCGCGAGGGCCTGTGGGAGTTCCTGCCCAACGATAAGGACACGATGCTGGACGATTCCGAGCTGCCGGAGGCCATGAAGAAGAGATCTCGCTGAAGCACCTGGACATGGCGGACCTTCAGAAGTTCTACCAGGTGAAGGAGAAGATCGATGAGGGGATCTACCAGAACGCGGCGACGGACATGCTCGAACTTACGAAGACGAAGCGCGTTGACTTGATGGAGGCCTGCTGCCCCGCGACGTCAGCTCTCGGACAAGCCGTGCTCTCACAAGGTGGCCTGGTCGTACGATGTGGTTTGTTCAACGGCTACGACATGGCAACTGCAACTGGACTACGACGAGCTGTACATCTCCTGCGTCGGACCAGGCCCAGACGTCTGGTACTCAGCCCGCCGTGCACCGCGGACTGCCCGATTCAGAACCTCAACCAGAAGACCGAGGACCAGCGGAAGCAGCTCATGAATAAGATACGTCAGGCCCGTCGTATCCAGCGCAACTGCCTCTTTCTCTACGAGGAAGCCAAGAAGATCCTAGATCCCCACATCGACCTGGAGCAGCCATGGAACAGCCGCAGCTGGAAGCAGTCACCATCTCTCAAGAAGATGCGGTCTGAGATGCACGAGACGATCATTCATGGGTGTGCCTATGGACTCCGAGACGTGCGTTCTGGGCTATTGATGAAGAAGGGCTGGCGCGCGTGCTCCACAGACTCGGAGTTCGCCGGGAAGCTGGGCCGCCACTGCTCTAACCGACCTGGACGTGCTGACAACCACCACCATCGCGCCATCGAGGACGGCCCCGTGGTCGCGCAGACGGCCCACTACCCGCCAGCGCTGTGCAAGGCCTGGGCGACGCACATCCTGAAGAAGCACGACAGCGTGCAGTTCGGCATGGAGATCTTCACGAGTCTTGAGCAGATCCCAGAGGAAGACGACACCGAGATGCCAGACGCCGAGGACGACACAGAGGACATCGAGATGGAGGACGCCGCGACGACGCTCAAGGGCTTGGGCCTCGACAGCGACCTCGAGAGAGGAGGCGCTCGAGATCGAACAACGGCTCTCTCGACTTCGCCGTAAAATCGGACATCCCAGCAACAGGACGCTCTACATGATCCTGAAGGCATCAGGAGCACCGACCCAGGTCCTCAAGTTAGCCCTGGAGTTCAAGTGTCACGGCTGTCATGTTGGGAAACTACCTAAGGCTGTTCGAGTGGCCTCGGGAGAGGAGATCCCTGGGGTGCTTGAAGTACTGGCATCGGATGGTCTCGAGTGATTATCTCCCGACCAGAGCTCACACTTCATGACGCTGAACCTGGACGAAGGCTCTGGACTCACCAGCGTCACGTATCACGGCAAGAAGGGCGACCGGAGCAGCAACCGCACAGCCAAGGAGGTGATCAGCACTTGGGAGTCGTGGTGTACTCACTATCGCTGATCTTCTCTCCTACGTCTGGACGCCGAGGGCTGCCACTGCTCTCAAGCCGTGGCCAAGTGGACATCGGACAACGGCATCGAGATGTGGATCGCACCTGGTGAAGCTCACTGGCTGATGGGCAAGGTCGAGAGAAGGGTCCTGTTGTTCAAGCGCCTGATGGCCAAGATGGCCCACCACGATCCAGAGTGCTCAGTCGACGAACTGGTATCCTGGGCAGTCAGCGCCATCAACTCCATGGACCATGGACAAGATCGGGAACCACTCCCCCTTCGAACACGCACTGGGAGTATCGGGGATGTCTGCCTCGAACAACCCGTTCGCGATCATCGACGACGACTCTGGGGAGACCCAGGGGCAGAGACGGCTCCTCGCACGCAAGAGCTACCTGGAGTGCGAATATGCTGAGCGGCGACGACATGCTGAGAACGCCCGGAAACGTGTCTACCAGCTGTGGAACCCAGGGGACTTGGTCTACTTCTGGCGAGACGGCAAAGGACGTGAGAACCGACCTGGGAAGAAAGGAGGCTGGTACGGACCCGCTCGAGTACTTGTTCAAGAGAAGCGTCACGTGGACGGCAGGACCCGGGCGACATCCGTGGTCTGGATCTCACATGGCAATACGCTCATTCGCTGTGCCCCCGAACAACTCCGAGCCGCATCGGAAGCTGAGAAGATGATCAACGAGCTGCAGAAGCAAGCCAACCTTGGGAAGACGATGACGGAGATTCTGGAGACCGCCAAGTCGGGGACGTTCGAGGACCTTCTTTTCTTGACCATCAGCGCCCAGGACTCCGAGAATACGAACCTGACGATAGACAGGACGAACCAGCTTCAGGAGAACCTGCCGAACTACCACCTTCAGCGGACACCGAGGCGAACGACGCGCCCGCCGCATCGCAGGCGACGACGCCGAGATCTTTAGCTCAGCCTGAAGCCGAACCTGCAGCTCCACCGGAGGAAGGGCAACCCACAGTTCCTGCTGAAGCACCTCTTGCCGAAGAGCCACCTGCTCCACCTCCTGGTGAACCAGGACCCGCGGCACCAGCAGCACGAGCAGCATCTGTTCCACCGAGACCGAGCGGGGCGTCTTCATCATCAAGGGCATCGTCAGCACAACCACGACCTCGCTATCGAATGACCCACCGCGGCCCAGAGCTCGACCTGTACCGACCACCCGAGAAGCGGCAGAAGGGGAACGACACCAATGATGACATGGACCTCTACGTGGACCTGTACAAGGACAAGTTGGACATCGTTCTCGGCAGCGACGAGCTCCAGACGGTCTACTTCGAGTCCCTCTGCGAGGAGAACGGCAAGCAGGTCACCAAGACGATTGCGGTTCCGAACATGGCCGATAGCTTCCTGGCCAACCAGCGCCGCAAGCACAAAGTCAAGCTGACCTGGTCCAAGATGAACGCCGAGGAACGGAAGGAGTTCGAGGTGGCCATCGCGAAAGAGGTCGGCAACTGGCAACAACATCAGGGACTACGACCCGTGCCAGCCGAACGAGTACAGGAGGCTGCAGATGTCATTCGAGCACGCTGGCTCTTCACAAGAAAGTCGGACGGGAAGGCTAAGGCGCGGCTCGTCCTCCTCGGCTACCAGACGAAGGACCTCGGGAAGGAGCCCACTGCCAGTCCAACGGCCCCCCGGCGGGCTCGCAACATCGCGCTGACCGTGGCCGCCGCAAACCACTGGAAGTTGATCAAAGGCGACGTGACATCAGCATTTCTTCAGGCGAACCAGCTCGAGAAGGACCTCTTCATTGAACCCGATCCCGTGCTACGACGCGCATTCAACGTCAAGGAAGGCGAGGTGCTCAAGGTCATGAAGCCAGGGTACGGCATCGGCGAAGCTCCTCGTCACTGGTGGGAAACCGTGAAGGTCGATTTCGCAAAGTTGGGACCTCAAGCGTGCGAGCTGGGACCCTGTCTATGGCAAGTTCGGTGTCCGAAGACTGCTCGTCTCATTGGGTTGGCCATGGCTCATGTGGACGACTTCATCCTGGCTGGTGACAACAGCCACAGTCTCTGGACGAGCATCGTCGAGCAGATTCGCAAGCTCTACAAGTGGGGCACCTGGGAGGACATGAACGACGACTCCATCAAGAGCCTCGAGAGGTGCGGTGTCACCATTGAGGAGAACGACCAGGGCTTCTTTCTTCATCAACACGCCTACGCTGACAAAATTCGAGAAGTTCAACCAGCTGATGGAGGCCGCCACCGTTCGACGGACACCCTGCGCGAGAGCGACCAGACCATCCTGCGGGCCTTCTGTGGAGAGGTCTACTGGCTGGGCGTGAACACCATGCCCTTCGTGTTGTCGTGGGTGGCCGAGCTACAGTCCAAGATCCCAGGCGGGATTCAGAACTTGTTCAGCGCGGCTAATAACATCGTGAAGATGATTAAGCAGCACCAGCACATGGGCCTCCAGATCTACAGGCACAACCTCGACGACCTGGCCGTGTTCACCTGGTGCGATGCAGCCTGGGCCAGTCGGCCCGACGGTCATTCTCAAGGAGGACATCTGACGGCGATCGCAACTACACAGGCCATCGAGGGCGAGAAGGCGAAGTTCACAGTGCTCGACTGGGGCTCCAAGAAACTACGACGCGTGGCCCGTTCGAGCTTGGCTGCCGAAGTTCAAGAAGCTGGAGATGCTGAAGGAGAACAATGTATGGTGCGGATGGTCCTGTCGGAGCTGCTGTACAACCGCTCGCCGACGCAGGAGCGGGCCACCCTCCTGAAGGCCATCCCTGCGGTGCTCGTGACGGACTGCAAGGCGTTCTACGACGGCGTGGTGCGGTCCCAGTCGGCTGGACTGGGCCTGGAGGAGCGCCGGACCGCCATCGAGGCGCTGGCACTTCGGAACGCGCTCGACGAGGGCAACACAGTGGTCAGGTGGGTCCACTCGCACGCGCAGATCGCGGACGGGCTCACCAAGGGCAATTGGCAGGCGTTCGGGGTGCTGAAGCTGTTCCTCGAAAAGCAGGAATGGCGGCTGGTCTATGACGAGCACTTCATGAGCGCGCGGAAGCGCGCGGCGCTGGGCAAGGGCATCTTCGAGCCGACGGCGCCCGGCGATGCCCAGTCGGCCAAGGAGGTCATCGAGAAGCGACGCCAGCTTCGACAACAGCAACAGTGCGGACCACCACCAGCTGGACCAGCACCAGAGAGTACGACCGTCGCTCGGCCTCCAGAAGAGATCTTCGCGAATGAGACCTGCCCCTGTTCTTGTTCAGTTTTGGGCCAGCAGGGCCCCAGGCACACTGCAACTTCTTTTCCCCCTGTCTGAATGCGATAGGGGTATCTCATGTTGCTAGCAGTTGTATCGAGTCTGTTTCATGTGCTTCATTCTCGCTCGCTGCTACCGTTATCATTGCAGTGTGCCGCCGCCACCTCGGATCGGGCGAGGGTGGGCGGGATTCCATTCTGGATGCGCCTGCGAGTTCGCAGGCAGTGGCGCGCTCTGGGGACGTGCCAGAAAAGATTGCGAGGGCAGCGGGTGCCCTCTTCATTTCCCTGATTGTGTTCCGACAATCAAGCGTCAATAGTCGTAAAGTATTGACGCTCCTGTTTTGGAGGAGCTCGAGGCCCTGGACTTCCTGGTCGTGGACCTCTTTCGGGCTCCTTGGGATTCAGACTATGGGCCCACGAAACGCTGTCCTGTGAAGGCGTTGACGCATGCGGGCGGTGCCATTGGAGCCTTCGGTGGAGCTCCCTATGGAGCCACGAAACGCTGCCCGGGGCTGCGTTGACGCATGCGGGCGGTCCCACTGGGACCTTCGGTGGAGCTCCCTACGGGGCCACGAAACCCTGTCCTGGGTGGCGTTGACGCATGCGGGCGCTGCCAGTGGGGCCGTCAGTGGAGCCCCCTTATGGGGCCACGAAACGTTGTCCTGGGTCCACAGGCGGCTTCGGTGGAGCCCTTTTTTTATGAAGCCACGAAACGTTGTCTTGGGTGGCGTTGACGCATGCGGGCGGTCCCACTTGGGCCTTCGGGAGACTTCCGTATGGGGCCACGAAACGCTGTCCTGGGTGGCTTTGACGCATACGGGTGGTTCCATTTGGGCCTTCGGTGGAGCTCCCCATGGGGCCACGAAACGTTGCACTGGGCGGGCGAAACGCAGCGAGGAGGGAGGACGGGAAGGAGGAGGAGGGAGGGGGGGAGGAGGAAGGAGGCGGGAGGAGAACGCGGGGCGCCGTCTCTTCAATTACTCATTGCGTGGAGCTTTCTATATGTGGATATATGTTTAAAACAAAAAAAGATAGATTGTAGTGGGGGATATGTAAATGAGTGTCTAGCCATATGAGCTACTTGTGCATCTCATGTTGGAGGATAGTGTCATGGTGAACATATGTTTATGATAGTATTGATTTAAGAACGTTTCCATGTGAGCGACGAGCACACGCGCGCGCAGCTCGGCTGTACATTCAACACATGTACACATTCATTCACATGTATGTGTTAGCGCATTTGCTGCCAAGGCAACGAATTCCATTGGCACCGCGTCCGAAGCACCAGGGAAGAGCACGAAAGACAAATGCTTCAAAGGGCACCTCGCGATAAGTTCCTCAGCATTAACCGTCCGCACTTCGCATCGGGCCTAGGTGGCAACGCAAACAGAAGCCGTAGGCACACGGCGTGCAAAAAGGCAAGTGCTACAAATGGCACCCTCGCGGTTTGCTCCTCGGCTTTGGCCGTCCGCACTGGGCATCGGGCCTAGCTGGCAACGCAAAAATAAGCCGTCTGCACTTGGCATCGGGGCGAGGGGCGAGGGGCACAAGGAAAATCAGTACGCCTGTGACCTCATATCTGCCAGTTGTGGCAGCTGGGTCATCAGTCGCTGCTCCACTCACACACATGATGACGAACAATGGCGGTCTTCGACCCTTATCAGAAATATGATGGATGAGGGTGGCCTTCGGCCGAAAGCGCCCTCCTGCGGATCACCAGATCCGCCCCGGGTAGCGATCCCCCAGCGTGCACGAGCCTGCACAGCCGCAGCAGAACATTCTGCGTCATCATTCATTTTTCCATTCACCCACCCAGGGTGTAACAAAGACGGCCTTCAACCAAGAACGCCTTGCCGTCCTGTGGATCATTGGATTTGCCCCCTGAGGCCAAACCCCCCAAGGCCGACTCGGCCCCCGGATGCCCGAGCGAGGACGCGACAGAGGTGCATGGAGGAAGCGCACAGGAGAGGGAGCGGAGGAGCGAGAGAGCGAGAAAGAAACCAGCGCCCTCAAGGGTGCTGAAACCAGCGCCCCGCGTGAGAAATGCTCCAAATCTGTTTTGAAAGCAAAAGAGTTGAGCCACAAAACAAGCGAACCGCCTGAGACATCCCCACAAACTGGCCGCGAACGGGCCCGTGAAAACACCCCTCACCATTTGCCTTAAACGCAGACGATACTGGCCACCGAAACAGGCAAACCGCTTAAGACATCCCCACAAACTGGCCGCGAACGGGCCCGTGTAAACACCCCAGGCGGTTCCCCGTAGGGGTGCTGAAACCAGCGTTCCGTTTGAGACATCTTCTCAAACTGCTGTAAACGCAGACGGTGTTGAGCACGGAAACAGGCAAACCGCTTGAAACATCCCCACAAATTGGCCGCGAATGAGCCCGTGAAAACACCCCGTGGCGGCTCCCCTTAAGGGCGCTGAAACCAGCGCCCCGCCTGAGACATCCTCACAGTCTTGTCTACACGGAGACGATGCTGGCCACCGGAACAGGCAAACAGCTTGAGACATCCCCACGAATTGGCCGCCAACGAGCCCGTGCAATACTCCCCGGCGGCCCCCCTCTAGGGGTGCTGAAACCAGCACCCCGCCTGAGACATCCTCACAATTTGCTTTAAACGCAGACAATGTTGGCCACCGAAACAGGCAAACCGCTTTAGACATCCCCACAAACTGGCCGCGAACGGGCCCGTGCAATACCCCCTGGCGGCTCCCCGTAGGGGTGCTGAAACCAGCACCCCGCCTGAGAAATCTCCACAATCTGCTCTAAACGCAGACGATGTTGGCCACCGAAACAGGCAAACCGCCTGAGACCCCCCCACAAACTGGCCGCGAACGGGCCCATGCAATACTCCTTGGCGGCTCTCCTTTGGGGTGCTGAAACCAGCGCCCCGCCTGAGACATCCTCACAGTCTGCTCTAAACGCAGACGACGTTGGCCACCGAAACAGGCAAACCGCCTGACACATTCCTGCAAACTGGCAGCAAACGGGCCCATGCAATACCCCCTGCCGGCTCCCACTAGGGGTGCTGAAACCAGCGCCCCGCTTGTGACATGTTCACAAACTGTTGTCAACACAAACGATGTTGGGCACCGCAACAGGCAAACCGCTTGAGAGACCGTGCAATACCCTTCTGGCGGCTCAGCTTAGGGGTGCTGAAACCAACACCCCACCTGAGACATCCTCCGAATCTTCTGGATATGAATGACTGATTGCGACAGAGTCTTGGCATGAGTGAATCCGAGAGAGTATGAATACGAGCGAGTCTGAATGTGAACAAGTCTGCATAGTATGAGCGCGAAGGAATCTGAGTATGGACGAATCTAAGTACGAGGAGACGAGAATTGGAGGAGGCCTGACTGAGGAGTCGGCGGCGTCAGAGTAATAACAAGAACCCCCTCTTAGGATATGGGAAAACGAAGACCCAACACCACAGGATGGTTGGGAACAAATGCCTTGAGGATGTACCCAACAGTTTCGCAACATATGGCCAGAAGAGCTGGGATGAAGTTACAGGTGGTGATAACATGGCAAGGACCTGCATGTGTTGCGAACGCTACTTGGGAGGCTCCCCGAGCTGCGCGACTTACAGGGTGCCTATCGACGGACAAGAGCATGATGGAGGTGATTAGTTGTTCCCGCGGTTCAAAAGGACAGAGAACTCCCCCCTTCCCCCCCCCCAGCAGCCTTCGAACGTTGCGACACGATCCCAAATCGCACCCCCAAAAGGGAACGGCGAGGTCCAATCTAGGTCCGATGCAGGTACCCGCGATGTTGCCCCTTTCCCCAGCAGCCCTCGATCTGAGTCTGGGCAGGCCACCCCCCCGTTACGCCGCCCCCCCCCACCGGGCCTCGAAAGCGGCAACGGCTCCGCAGATCGCAGCCCCCCCAGGATCACGAGGTTCAATGTTAATTTGTCCATTATGCCGCCCTCCCCCCCAACTATCACCGTCCCCTAGGGACGGCGAGGTGGAATCTGAATCTGGGCAAGGCAGCTGCCCCCCCAAGCAGCTTTCGAACGTGGCACCAATTTCGCAGATCGCGCCCCCCGGGGACGGCGAGGTCGAATCTGGACCTGCGTAGGGCCCCCACAATGCCCCATTCACCCCCCCAGCAGCCCTCGAAAACGGCGACAGTTTCGCAGGCCGCAGGCCCCCAAGGACGGCGCGGTTGAATCTGCATCCGCATAAGGCGTCACCCCGTTGGATCCCCCAGCAGCCCCCGAAAGTGGCGACAGCTTCGCATGGCGAGGTCCAGTCTGGGTCCGCGAAAACGGCGTCGAAGGTCACAGCCCCACCACGGGGATGGCGAGGCCGAGTCTGAGTCAGCGTGTGGCGTCAGTAGTTTGCCCCCCCCTCCCCCCGGCAGCCATGGAAAGGGTCGACAGTTCCGCAGGTCGCAACCCCACAGGAACGGCGAGGTCGAATCCCACCCAGTCTGCGCGCGACGCCACGATGCTGGCCCCGCCAGCAGCCCCTGAAAGTGGCGACAGTTTCGCAGACCGCAGCCCCACAGTGATGGCGAGGTCTTGTTACAATCTGGGTAGACCTCACTATACTGGACCCCGCAGTAGCCCTTGACCGTAGCGACGGTGCCGCAGTTCGCAAACCCCCACGGACAGAGAGGTCAAATCCGAGTCCGCGCATGACGTCATTGCGCTGCCACCCCCCCCCCTTAGCAGCCCACGAGAGGGGCGACGGCTTCGCAGGTCGCACCCTCCCCCCCCCCCCTCCCGCCTATCCCCACCCCCCGGGATGGCGAGGTCGAATCTGGCTCTGGGCATGGCCCACATTCTGCTGTCCCCCCCCCCCCAGGCAGGCACGAAAGTGGCGACAGTGTCGCAGATTGCTGCCCCCCAGGGATGGCGAAGCTTAATCTGGGCGCAGACAAGAGCCTACAATGCTGCGCCCCCCCCCCCCCCAGGGATGCCCTCGGAAGTGACGACAGTCTCGCAGATCGCAGCCCTCCAGGGATGACAATGTTTAATATGAGTCGCGCATGGCGCCACTGCGCTGCCCACCCCACCCCACCCCAGCAGCCTTCGAAAACTGCGACCGTTTCGCAGGTCGCAGCCCCCCAGGCACGGCGAGGTCGAATCCGAATCCGCGTAAGACGTCACCCCGTTGGACCCCCCCACAGCCTTAGAAAGGGGTGCCACTTTCGCAGATCGCAGCCACCCAGGCTAAGTCCGCGCATGGCGCCACTGCGCTGGCCCTCCTAGCGGCCTCTGTCGAAAGGGGCGACAGTTTCGCAGATCGCAGCCACCCAGGGGTGGCGAGGTCTAGTCTAAGTCCGCGAATGGCGTCACTGCGCTCCCCCCCCGCAGAAGCCTTCGAAAGGGGCGACGGTTTCGCAGATCGCAGCCCCCAGAGATGGCGAGGTCGAATATGAGTCCGCGTATGGCGTCACTTAGCTGGCCCTCCCAGAAGCCCTCGAAAATGGCGACAGTCCCGCAGATCGCAGCCCCAGGGATGGCGAGGTCGAACCTGAGTTCACGAATGGCGTCACTGTGTTGCCCCCCCCCCCCCGCCCCTCTCCCCGCAGCCCTCAAAAGTGGCGGCCGCTTCGCAGATCGCAGCCCACCAAGGATGGCGATGTCGGAGGCAGGCACGAGAGATGCAGAAGACAAGAGGAGAGAGAGAGAGAGGAAAAAGAGAGACAGAGAGAGCGAGAGAGAGGGATGTATAGAGAGAGAAAGTAAAAAAATGTTTGCACACATTATCACAGAGCGACCCTACCTAGGAGTTGGAGCCCCGAGGAGAGCAGTATTAGTAGTAACGGTAAACGCCGTCGTCCTCCGTCTCCTCATCGTCGCAGTTGTAGCGGTAGCGTTGTGTTGCGCTATGCTATGTTATGCTATGCTAGGGTATGTTAGGCTGCGCTATGTTATGTTATGATATGTTTCGCCATGCTATGATATACTAGGCTATGGTATGTAATGCTATGTTGCGCTATGTTATGATATGCGATGCGATGCTATGCCATGATGCGCTATGATATGATATGTGATGATATGATATGAAATGATATGCTGCGCTATGCTATGCTATGCTATGCTATGCTGCGCTGTGCTATGCTAAGCTATGTAATGATATGCTATGGTATGCTATGCTACGCTATGCTGCGCTATGCTATGCTGTGCTGCGCTGCGCTATGCTATGCTGCGCTATGCTATGCTGTGCTATGCTATGGTATGGTATACTATGCTAATGCTGCGCTAAGCTAGGTTCAGCTGAGCTAAGCTAAACTGAGCTAAGCTAAGCTAGGCTAGGCTAGGCTAAGCTAAGCTAGGCTAGGCTAGGCTAGGCTAAGCTAAGCTAAGCTAAGTTCAGCTAGGCTAAGCTAAGATGAGATAAGCTAAGCTAAGCTAAGGGAGCGCAACTGGGGAACTGCGGGGCGGATACTGGGGGAACCGCCCAGGGCGAGGAACACTGCCCGGTCCCTTGAAGCCCAGCGAGTAAGAACCCTCTAGGCAGAAACAACAAAAAACGGCAGAAAGAGAGAGAGAGAGACAGAGAGAGAGAGAGAGAGCAAACGGGAGGCGGTACGGACAGGAAGGCGGGACGCGACCACTGTGCTCTAATCAAAACCAGAAATCAATAACGGACGGTTGGGAATGTATACAAAACCATGTTTTTTCCCAGAAGTCCGAGGCGTTGCAGTTTATTTTGAGACCTTCTTCAAAAATCTCAAACGAAACAATGGTTGTCGGTGGAAATCTTAGGCGCTGCAACTTCTTCACGGGTTCTTTTGAAATCCACTGCAAAACAATAGTTTCATGGGGAAGCCCGAAGCGTTGCGATTTCTGTAGGAATGCTTTTTAGATGTCCACCACAAAACAATAGGTGCCTGTGGGAATCGCAGGCGTTGCAGATTCTTGGTGTGTTCCTGGTAAAACTCAAGAAGCAAATGACGAAGAGCGTGGCGAACCGCAAGTGTTGCAATTTCTTCAGGGACTCCGTATTCTAATTCAATACACTTGAATACAAAATTCTGGTGCGTGTTGGCACGCGATTGTCTTCTGGATTCCTTTCCAAGTCAAAACTAGAGTTCCATATCACACGTCCATTTTAGAATAACCTTCGTTGCGGATTGTGCTCACGTTTCCGCACCTGGATCCATACCAATTACCATTATGTGGAATCGGTCGCATTGATTACGGTCAACCCGAGTAGTAATAGCAGTAATAAAAAATGATCGTCATAGCAATCGTAATCGTAATATTAGTAGTGATGTTAGTAAGAATACGAATAAGAATGACAATAACACTGGCAGTAATCGTACTAGTAGTAGTTGTTGCTGTCGTATTTTAGGAACAGCAGTAGTAGTAGTAGTAGTAGTAGTAGCAGTAGTAGTAGTAGTAGTAGTAGTAGGAGTAGTAGTAGTAGTCGCCGTCGTCGTCGTCGTAGTAGTAGTAGTAGTCGTAGTCGTAGTCGTAGTCGTAGTCGTAGTCGTAGTCGTGGTCGTGGTCGTGGTCGTAGTAGTAGTAGTAGTAGTAGTAGTAGTAGTAGTAGTAGTAGTAGTAGTAGTAGTAGTAGTAGTAGTAGTAGTAGTAGTAGTAGTAGTAGTAGTAGTAGTAGTAGTAGTAGTAGTAGTAGTAGTAGTAGTAGTAGTAGTAGTAGTAGTAGTAGTAGTAGTAGTAGTAGTAGTAGTAGTAGTAGTAGTAGTAGTAGTAGTAGTAGTAGTAGTAGTAGTAGTAGTAGTAGTAGTAGTAGTAGTAGTAGTAGTAGTAGTGGTAGTAGTAGTAGTAGTTGTAGTAGTAGTAGTAGTAGTCGTAGTCGTAGTCGTAGTCGTAGTCGTAGTAGTCGTAGTCGTAATAATAGTAGTAGTAGTAGTAGTAGTAGTAGTAGTAGTAGTAGTAGCCGTGGGACTCCCGTGGGCCACTCTCTTGGCCAAATTTCATGGCGCCTCTCCCCCTCCCTCTCTCTCTCTCTCTCTCGTTCTCTCTGTATATCTTTCTCTCTCTTCTATTCCGTGCTCCGTATATCCATCTCTCTCTCTCCCTCTCTCTCTCTCTCTCTCTCTCTCTCTCTCGGCCGCTGACGATTATTTTTTATCCGCGGTCCTCGCCAGACAGGTTCCCCCCCCCTGTCCTCTCGGCCGATGGCGATTATTTACACATGCGGCCCCCTCTAGCGCACAGGCAGGTTCTCACCAGACGTGGCCCTTCAACCTGGCCATGGCGACGGCCGAGCCGAGCTCGAGAAACATATCTGGACAGCTGGCGCGCCTGTAGCGCCACGCCCAGAAGTGCACCCAGTTCTCGAGCTGCGCCTGCGACTCCTTGCTGTACGTGTTCATCGTGGTTGGGACGACGTTCTTCACGTGCGACCACAGCCCGTCCTGGAGCTGCGTCCCGCCGTAGCAGCACAGGACGTCGCCCCCGCTCAGGGTCAGCGTCTTGACAGTCGCCCAGATGCGCTTGGCGTGCTTGACCTTCGTGTGGTTCTCGAGGCGGCGGTAGCACCGCGCTCCGTCTGTGTGCCAGATCAGCACGTCGGCCCCCGTGTGAGCTGAGATCAGCGGCGCGGTCTCATCCGTGCTCTCGGGGCGCGTCGGGCCGCCACGGACCGCATAGAAGGGCGGCAGCATGTGCACGACGGCGTGTTCGTGGTCTCCGCGCTTGCACATGCCGAACACGCGGATGTGCATGTTGCGCCCGTTCTTGAGCTGGACGACCCGCAGGGTCGTGGCGTCGGTCTCGCACTGGCCGCTCAGCACGATCGACTTCTGCTCTTCCCTCGAAGCAGCCGAGACGATCTCCAGCAAACTCTGCCTGACCGCCTCGCACTGCTTGTGGCCCATCTTGGCAATCAGCGCCATGTCGGCTGTACTCATGCGGGACGTCAGGGCGCCGCACGACAGGAAGGCGACGCCCGCCAGCTTCGGGAGAGGCACTTCCACATCCGCCCACGTGCCGCTCGTGACCTTCACCTGCACCGAGGACGACGAGCAGGCCTTGCGCTGACACCTCTGGACTGGATGCCGCTTCTCGCCCCTGTGAATCACCGAACCCAATGGCCATCCGCACCTGGGGCAAACGTTCTCGGAGGGGTCGCCGAGGTACCCCGCCTGGACCATCAAGTCGTAAGCATCCTTGGTCTTCAGAGCCCTGAGGTCCTCGTACGTGTAGATCTTGGCTAAGGAAGACCTGCCGCGCCGCACGCGGGACACCCGCTGGCGCTTGGGCGTGTAGAACACGCCCGTGGCTTCCAAGCGCTTGCGTTTGGCCTGGGCCGCCTTGCGCGCCTTCCGCGCCTTGGCCAAAATGTCGCGGCGGCGCGAGGCGGCCTGCACCGACCGCTTGTTGCGACGCTTCTGGGGGAAGCGCTGCCCTCGCGTGCGGCTTCGACCCCTGGCCTCGGAGGCGGCGGGGCGACGGTGGACGGTCATCCCTGGCTCCAGGCGCGATAGCACGGGCGAGGCAGTGCGCGAGAGGCGCGGGCACCCGCGGCTCTGGCTGCCGATTCGGCCAAGAAACGGCTGCGGCGATGACAGCAACCATACCGGATGGACGGCGATGGCGGCGGCGGCGGCGACGACGACGACGTCTGCGGGGGCGGCTGGATTTCTTAGAACGGCAAAAGAAAATGGCATGATAACGCGCGGTACTTGTGGATAACCCTATCAAGACACAACATGTTGGCGGCGCGCGCCCCCAGCTCATCTGGGGCGCAGCGGCGCGCGCCACCTCGGCAGCGCGCGCGGCATCAGCGCCCGAGCTGAGGGTGCCATCGCTGCCCGCGAAACCCGCGCGCCGCACCTGCCCGCCCGCGCTCTCGCGGCCGCCCGCTCACTCCTGACTCTGAGAACCGAGGAAAGCGTGCGCCTCGTCCTCCTCCGCAGCCGAGGGCATCGCAGGCACAGCGGGCGCCCCCTCCTCGGCCAGCATCTGCGAGAGCTGGACCTCGAGATCGTCGCGGGGCGGGGCCGCGGGCCCAGATGCAGTGGACGACGCCGCGGCATGTTGCTTGGCGGGGGACGGGCTGTCGACATTGAGCGTCATCCCCGAGAGCAGGCGCTTCCGAAACGTCAGGCGCTCAGGGGACACGCGCTCTCGCTTCACCTGTCGGGAGGGGCTCAAAGATGATGTCCGCCAAGGCCGAGGCAGCGTTTCAGCGTTCAGAACGCGTTGAAGTGCTCCCTCAGCCCTAGGACCCCACCCCGCAGGGCCGCATCTTTGAACCCCCAAACCTGGACGAACGACGGGGCTGGCAAAGAACCGAGGGCCGCGTCTGAGGACTTCTTGCGGTTCTTCTCCACGGCGGAGTCCACGAGGAGCCGCTCCTTCTCCAAGAGCTGCTGGATATTGGCGGGCGGGGTCATGTCGCCGTCCTTCTGCAGTAGGTACAGGCGCTTCCCCTCGGCCGTCAGGAAGGTCTCGCCCTTGAAGTTAATGCGCGGAACATCTTTCTCCTCAGTGCCTGCTGGGCGCCAGTAGAGGTATTCCTGGGTATTCACCAGAAACGCAGAACGCTTGAAGAAAGCCAGCATGCATGCGCGGGTCGCCTTCTCGGAGAAGGCAGGGCGCACGAGCTCGAAGAATTCCTGGAACTTCACGGAGGGCCAGCGGTCCAGCTTCTCGGCATTCGGATCGTAAGTCTGGTCCGCCAAGCACCGAGGCTCCCCCTTCTTCCATTTCGTTGCGCCCCACCTGGCCCAGCACATGCTCTCGTACTGGCCGACGTCGAGCAAGGCCTTCACCATCTTGGGCGGGAGGAGATTCAAGCAGCCATCGTCCACAAAGTCCCCCATGAGAATGTCGCCGGGCTCGCCTCGCAAGAAATCGATCTCAGGCGTGACGCGGATGCAACAACCCGCGGGGTCCAATCCGTGGACCCGCGCGTTCCTGCGGCACATTGCCATCAGGAATGCGCGCCCGAGCGGCGTCTTGCCGATGTTGGGCCCCCCAATGAGGACAAGCGAATCGTTGCTGTTGATCAGCTCCTGCATGGCTTCGAGAGCGCGAAGGTTGAAGTGGTCCTCGCAGAGGATCACGTTGTTTTCGAACTCCTTCTTTGCAAGCGCGCCCTCCGCCGCGAGCCCGCTCAACGCCTTCGCCACCAGGGGGACGGGCCAGCCGTAGAGGGGGGCGCCTTTGCGTAGCGCCTTCGTCTGCCATACCAGCTGCTTGAGCTCGGCCGTGGAGCGAGGCGCGTTCTTCAGGATGTATTCGAAGCCAGCGTTTATATCCTCGTCCGAGAGCTCGTAGAACTCGTTCACCTTGGTGGCCGTCTTGACGTCTGGCGATAAGAAGAAAGCCCGACACTGTTTGCCTCCGAACCGCTCGAAGGCGTATTGCCAGACCTTGACCCCCACCTGGCGGCGCGATCGAAAAACAAAATGGCGAGGGCGCCGCGCCCTCGCCACCCTTTTGTTTCCCCAATCGTGCACCTTGGGATGCTGGAAGCAGAGCTTCTTGACGCTCCCGAAAGCCATGCTGGCGAAGACGGCCGTCTTCGCCTTGTTGGGGATGACGCAGTGTTTGATTATGGTCTTCGTGCCGTCGGGGGCGTCAAGGATACAAATCTGCAGCGTCATGTGGTGTTGCGGCGCCGTCTTGAACCCGAACGGTGGCGGCAGATTGTGGTAGCTGTCGTCCTTCCAGGCCGCCTTGTATTGCTCGTCGAGCTCGGGGGGGACTGGGTCTCTATGCCCCGTGATGAAATCAATGTAGTGCACCAGTGGGTTCTCGTTGGCCCCGATGTCGTCCGTGAGTTCGAGAAAAGGCTCGATTTCTCCACGGGGCAGCACGCCCGTTACCATTGGTGCAGGAAGAGGGCGGCAATACCAGCCCTCGGTCGCCGATTTCAGGTCCTCGTAAGCGGCCATGCCGCGGTCTTGAATGACGCTGAGGGTTTGCCAGAAGGCGCACGCTCGGCGTTGCGATTGGGCCCAAACAGCTACGAGCAGCGAGGGGGGTCAGGAAACGCTGGGTTCCTCCAAGATTCCTGGATTCCTGGATTACTCCTGTGTTCCTGGGTTTCTCCTGGGTTCCTGGGTTCCTGGGTTCCTCCTGGGTTCCTAGGTTCCTGGGTTCCTCGGTTCCTCCTGGGTTCCTGGATTCCTCCTGGGTTCCTGGGTTCCTCCTGGGTTCCTGGGTTCCTCCTGCGTTTCTCTTGGTTTCTTGGGTTCCTCCAAGGTTCCTGGATTCCTGGGTTCCTCCTGTGTTCCTGGATTTCTCCTGGGTTCCTGGGTTCCTCCTGGGTTCCTGGGTTCCTTGGTTCCTCCTGGGTTCCTGGGTTCCTCCTGGGTTCCTGGGTTCCTCCTGGGTTCCTGGGTTCCTCCTGGGTTTCTTTTGGTTTCCTGGGTTCCTCCAAGGTTCCTGGGTTCCTGGGTTCCTCCTGTGTTCCTGGATTTCTCCTGGGTTCCTGGGTTCCTCCTGGGTTCCTGGGTTCCTCGGTTCCTCCTGGGTTCCTAGGTTCCTCTTGGGATCCTGGGTTTCTCTTCCGCCTCCTCCCAAGCCCCTTGCTGGCTACCGAAAGGTACCCGAAGACGGCCGAAGAGCACCCGAAGTGCTCCCGCACGGCTCCCGAAAAACACCCGGAGGGCACCCGCAAGGCACCCGAAAGGCACCCGAAGGGCACCCGCAAGGCACCCGAAAGGCACCCATCCTCAGAATTCGGGGGTCGACGCCGATAGTAAAAATGCACAACGTCATAATGATTATGATACTTCTTCAAATCTGATTTTTGCACTTAACGAGAAATGCTTCGCTTTCCGTTCATATGCAACGGCAACAACAAAAAAACCCAAAAAAAAAAATTCTCGAGCGTTTCCCCCTTCTGAATGGTATATTTGGGGAGTTGCGCGGCACGTGTATACTCGCAATGCACTCCGCTAATTGCTAAGGCACCCGCAAGGCACCCGCAAGGCACCCGAAAGGCACCCATCCTCAGCAACCAGCTGGGCCTTGAGTCTGCTGCCGTCGCGGGAAGGGGATGGCGGGCACGAAAGAGAGGGTAACCAGAAAACTTGGTTGAGGGAGAGAGAGGTGAGGAGAGGGGAGGGGCATCGAAGGGACATTGAATTTGCGATGCCCCTGGGTTCCCTCCTGGGTCTCCTCCAGGGGTCTCCTGGGGCCTCTCTGGGGCCTCTCTGGGGCCTCCTGGGGCCTCCTGGAGCCGCCCGCTCCCCAGGGGGAGGGGTGGCGGAAGCGAAAAACCAAAAAAAACACAAGGAAAAACCAAAAAAACCAAAGAAACCAAACACCAACAGCCGAAAAACCAAAAAAACACAAGGAAAAACCAAAAAAAACAAAAAAAACAAAGATTTCGATACTTCGTCCACCCCCACCGCCCTGACAGCGAAAGTGTTGTAAACTTTGGTTTTTTTGGTTTTTTTTGGTTTTTCCTTGTGTTTTTTTGGTTTTTCGGCTGTTGGTGTTTGGTTTCTTTGTTTTTTTTGGTTTTTCCTTGTGTTTTTTTGGTTTTTCGCTTCCCACATCCCTGTGTGGCGCTTTCCAATCGAATCCCTTTGTTGCGGTTTCCAAAGGATTCCTGCTGTGAGGCGTTCCACTGGAATCCCTTTGGAATGTTTTCCAAAGGGGTCCTGTTGCGAGGATGGGAGGGAAGAGTGCGATTGCAACGCTATGCGTCTGCAATGCAATGCAATGCAAACAAAGAGGAGGACATGCATGCAGACAAACAGGAGGAGCAGGAGCAAGAGCAACCCACCATGAAATTTGGCCAAGAGAGTGGCCCACGGGAGTCCCATGCCTAGTAGTAGTACGATTTCTATTGGTGACAATCGTAGTGTTAGTGATAACATCACGGCAGCGGCGCAAGAGCAGTGACATTGGTACGGACGCTGGTCGTGATAGAGGTTACTGATTTGGTGGTGGCATTGTTGTTGACATTGGTAATGGCAGCGTCAGTGGCAGCAACAGTGGAAGTGGCATTGTCATTGTCAAAGCCAGTGGTGTTGGTAGTGGTGGTAGTGGTCGTGGCTGCTGCGTCGCGGTGTACTCTTACCTCAGCTACGAAGATGGTAGGAGCGGCAGCCGTGGCATTGACGGCAGCAGCAGAGGGCAGTGGCAGCCGTCGTGATTCGAGCTTGGCCGCGCGCCCTTCGGCCCCGCTGCTCCTGCCGAGGGGGGAGCGGGCGCGTCGCCGGCGGGGTGCAATTCCCCGCCACGAGCAGCCGGCAGCCCACTCCAGGTCGGCCGCGCCCGCGCCCGGGGAGGCCATCCCCGGCGCGTCTTTGCAGCAGCCTTTGCTGGCCCGCCGCGCGCCCCCGCCGCGCGGTGGTGCCCGCGCCGCGGCGGGCGCGATGGAGGAGAGGAGGGCGCTGGCGCCGTGGTTGCGGCCGAGAACGCCCCCCTGCTGCCCACGGCTGCGGCAGCTGCTGGGAGTCGCGGGGTCGTTGGCGCTGCTGCTGTACCTCCTGGCGGTCGGGCTGGTGCTGCTCGTCGTGCAGCTGCTGGGCCAGCTGGTGGGCCTGCTGATGGTGCCCGCGCTGAGGAGCTTCGGGTACGTGGTGGAGTACGCGTACTCCCTCAGGGTCTGCAGGCTCCACGTGGCGATCGAGCGGTTCGTGCAGCGCCGCATCTCGCGGCGGCCGTACCACAGCAGGTGTCTGGACCTGCGGGCTCGGCTCGACCTGGAGGCGGGCGGCGCCTGTTTCGTGCACCCCGTGCCATGCCTGACGAACAACTACGCGTATCTGCTCGTCGACGCCCCGAAGGGGGCGGAAGGGGAGCGCAGGCTCCCAGGGCAGAGGGGTAGCGCCCACACACCCCATGTTTCCTTCTCCTCGTCCGCGTCAGCCTCCTTCACCTGCTCTGTCATAATCATCATCCTTGCCCTCCTCATCTCCGATCTTCGTCATCATGATCAGCATCAGCATCATCGCCACCATCATCAGAACCAGCGTCGCCACCATCGCCATTTCCGATAACATCATCACAGTGATCATCCCTACCCACGATCTGCAGATTCTCATACTATTGCTCACACGCCTCGTCCTCCTCCTCCTCCTCCTCCTCCTCCTCCTCCTCCTCCTCCTCCTTCCTCCTCCTCCTCCTCCGCCTTCTCCTCCTCCGCCTCCTCTTCCTCCGCCTCCTCTTCCTCCTCCTCCGCCTCCTCCCCTCCTCCTCCTCCTCATCCTCCTCCTCTGCCTCCTCCTCCTCCTCCCACCAGCATGTGCATATTCCTCCACATTCACCTCCTCGTCCTCCCCCCCCCCTCCTCCTCCTAATCCTCCTTGCCCGCCGCATTATCATCATCCATCTCCTCCCCAGCCCGTCCTCCTACTGCTCCCTCCTCACTCCTTCATCTCACCTTCCTCATTGTCCATCCTTCTCCTCCACCTGTTCGGTGTCTGTTGCTTCGTTGGTTGTCTGTTCCAGGGCACCAGCAGCGAACCTGAGGAGGCGCCCTGGGAGTGCTTTGGTCATTGGGGCGTGCAGGAAGAGGAGGTAGCAGATGGAGCAGGACGCCAAGGAGAAGGAGGAGCAGGTGGGAGGAGGGGTGAGGTAGGAGGGAGGAGGGAGGAGGAGGGAAGGAGGGAGAAGTTGCAGGAGGGGTAAGGGCCAGAGTGAGCCCAGTACACTTCACTCAGGCTGCAGCACACCCTGCCGTCCCAATTTCCCTTTTCGTAAGAATCCGAGTGCGTAAAAGGAGGGATAAGGTGGGAGCCACATGTTGAAAATGAATGCCTCCATCCCTTAGCTATTCAGACCATTGCGCACGGCGGCAAGGCGAGAGCCACGTCGTTTCTACAGAACGCCACCCATCCTTGTAACCGTTGCAAGCTATCCAGGCGAATGCACACGGTTCTAATGCGAGAGCCAGATCTTGGGAGCGACCATCGTTCATCCGTGCAATTGCTGAACACGTTCAAGACGAATGTGCGCCGCGTGGAGGCGAGAGCCAGATTCTGAAGAGCACCTGCCCTCACCGCGTGTCCATGATTGTTGCAAGGTTTCAGGCGAGAGCGTGCGGCACAGCGGCGAGAGCCAGATCTCGACAATGGCCCGCCCTCCATCCGTGGAAGTTGTCAACGGGATATGCGCGGCGCTGCGGTCACTAGGGTCATAGTTTGAAAACGGCCCGCCGTCACTCGCGCAAGGTTTGACATGTTATGTATGGGGTACACACAAAACGCCCTGGCCGTCCCACCAGCCCACCGTGTGGTTCGACGAGGGGACAAAGCCTCAGAAGGATGAAAGACGAGGAGGAGAAGGAGGAGGAGGAGGAGGAGGAAGAAGAAGAAGAGGGAGGTTGTGGAGGGGGGGATTGTTTGCTTGCGCGCCTGGGACCGCAGCTCCAGGATTCCATTCGCGATCAAAAATCCAATGCGGCCGCAGGAGATCGTGTCTGGGTCTCTTCTCTTCCTCCGTCTCTTCCCCCCCCATCCCTCCGCCGTGCTTTGAGTCATGGGCCGCTGCACATCCCACTGGCAAGTTGTCTGGTGTGGCTGCCGCCATCCCTGCCTTGTTTTCAACCCTGCCATCTTCCAGCGAGGCTCATCAAGAAGTGGGGCATAAATGGCGTGGCCGACTTGGGCAAGAGCTCTACACACATGTGGCCACATGCCTTCCAAAGCAGTGACCCCGTATGGCTGGGCGCGCCAGCATGCCGCATGTGTACAGGGCAAGAGACAAGAATGTACCGCAGATGGGGGCTGACCGAAACAGTTGTCCAATTTCTACCACTACCACTCCGCATCCTTATCCTCCTCCCCTTCCCCTCCCCCAAATCCCATCGCCTTCCCAACCCTGGTGGGAAGGTCAAGTAGACAGGTGCGTGATTTGCGAACTCTGACAGGCACGACAAGTCTGGCCTGAGGTGCTGCTTGGTCGACCCCTGCGATGCGGCCGCCGTCATAGAGTTGGTGGAAGCCCTCAGCACGGGTCTCTACGCCGCGTTCGGTGGATTGGTTCTCGAGGCGTGACTCCACCTCCCGATGCTTCTCATGTTCCTGCGGCTACTCCTCGCCTGCCCCATCCCAATCCTCCTTCCCGTCATCGTAGCTCCCGTAAGCTGTGACCAGCTGCTCGTGGCCCCGCGATCATCTTGTAGGCCCTCGGGGAGATTGTCACACCGGGGGTGCAAACTTTCGGGGTGCTGGTTCCTCTTTTAGCTTCCCTTCGGATGGCGCCCCCAGAATTCCAGTGTCATTCCCATCAGAATCTAAAGAATCGTCGTCGTCGTCATCGCCACCATCATTACTGCCAGTATCCTCCTCGACATCATCATCAGCAGCATCATCATCACCCTCATCAGCATCATCAGCAGCATGATCATCATAATCAGCATCAGCCTGATCGACATCATCATCCTCATCATCATCAGCCTCACCTTCATTAGAAGCAGCATCCTTGTTCGTATTTCCTCGATCACCATCAGAATGGTCGTCATCACAATCGTCGCGTCCTCATCATCAACAGCATTATCAGCATCATTACCATCACTATCATCACCAGCATCATCATCAGCAGCATCGTCAGCAGCAGCATCATCAGCATCAGCATCATCATCACCATCATCAGCATCATTATTCTCATCACCCTCAGCATCATGCTCCTCGTACTCCTCCCCCTCTTCATCATGATCATTATCATGGCCAGCTCTTGGCCTCACCTGAGGGCGCCGCGTGCCAAGGCTGATACGGATGGGCGGCGGCGCGCGGCGACGCGCAGGTCTGCCGCGGCGGGCCCTGCCTTGCCCCTACGGCAGGGGCTTGACTTCGAGTAAGAGTGACCCTTCGTTGGCGTGACCTTGGGCGCGGGCTCATGGTGGTCCCCCTAGCACTGGCCTGCGCGCTTGGAGTTGACCCACCCGCGGCACCCTAAAGCCGCGCATCAAAGGCCATTCTCGCTTCGGGTCACTCTTGCGTGCAGCCGAGGGGCGTTCGTTAAGGAATGCGTCCAGCAGGCTTCAGATCATGGAGGCTTCCTCATCTGATCAGGGCGGCGGAGATATCCAAGGTCAATCCACGATTGGAGTTCCACCGAGTGTCAGACCCTGGATTCTTGACCCAGTTCATTATCCAATGCCCTCACCGTACTTCGCCCTTGAGTGGATGGTGATTGCCGCTGCCGCCTCCACAGGGAGGTAGTCGCGCTACCTGTGGAGTCGCTAGCCTTCACCCCGGCATCGGAACGTGCCCGCGCTGTGGCTCGCACCGCGGCTGCCGCGGCTGCAGCAGGGCGGAGAGGCAACGGCACGACCGCCGCGACAAGCCCGCCCCTCGCTCGCGGACCGCTCGTCCACGCCGAGCTCGAAGGCACGCTTCCGCTCCCGAAGGAAGCAACGCCCGCAGGTCCACATGCGGCCTTCGGGCAGGCGGCGGGATAACGGCAGCGCGGCTGGCTGCATGGCGCGCTGCCGGCGAGGGACTTTCCGAAGCAGCGCTGGCACACGGCCATGGGCACGCCCTCGCGGGGGGTCGCCGACTCGTTCGGCTGCGCGCCCGCTTCAACGCGGGCCCGCGGGCCTGACTCAGCGACTCTACCCCACGCACCCCGCTGCCCGCTGTGCACCGCTGCAGAGATGCCCCTCCACTTCTGCGAGCGTTGCAGTGCCCCGGAGATCCACGTGGAGGAGGCAGGCGGCGGATTCAGATCCCCTCGCCAGGACCTGAGCCTGCCTCCAGCACAACCCGAAGTGCTTCACGCTCTGAAGGCGCTCCAGCCGTCCGCGGCCCTCTCCCCCCTTCCCTCTCATCCTTCCTTGCCGCTTCGTGCCCAAGTCTCACCGCAGCAGCCCTGCCGTAGCCACGACCGCAACTTGGATCCACGGCGCCGCGGATCAAAAATGTCATTGCTCGGAGATTGTCAGCTCGCCTTTGACGCCGAGGTCGGTCTCATGTCGGCCAGGCGCACGCCCACGGTCTCATGTCGGGCGGCCCCACGGTCGCCCACAGGCTGCACGCCAAGTCGCCCACGGCGGCGCGAGGCACTCGCGCCGGAGTTCGCTGGTGAGCAGGAAGCGCCAGATCTCGACGGCGCGGAGATGGGCGCCAGCGAGGGGCGGGGGAGGGGGCGACCCATTCCGCTTCGCCTGAAGCCTCACCACACGCGCGCCCGAGCACGTCTTCATCAAATGTCATCATCCTAATTATCTTCGTTTTCTACAGTGTGACTCCTCCAAAACATGCTGTGCCTCATCTAATTCCTCCTTCGCCTCCTCCTCCTCTTCTTCCTCCTTTTCCTTCAACCCCCTCAAGTCCCATCTCGGCTCAGACCAGCTTTGGCTCTGGTGTGCTAACTGCCTGCGCCAGAATGCCCCGAGGCTGCACCACAAGTGTGCTGGCTTGAGCGTTGGTGGCGGATTTCTTCTACGTCGGGGTAGGCTTCGTGGTCAACGCATCGTTCCTTGTCTGGGCCCCTGGCGGCGACCTCGTGTGGCTGAGCCTGGCCCAGGCCCGTTTGGGTAAGTAAGGCAGACGCATGCGCTTGTTTATTCGGTTCGGCGCTGCTTCATTTGTCCCGCCCATTTTTGCAGTTCTGGAGATGTCTCTTGCTCATATCTGGCAAGTGTGGGATGGTTTGCATTAATCGTCCCCACTTCCGATGGGTATTTACAGTGTGCTGGCGTATCGCGTGTTGGTTGAGTGACGCCTTTATCCACGGATGCGTATCGGCACTTTCATTTGTCTGTATGCACTGGGCGGGTCGTGGGGTTTCGGCGTTGTTCTTGCTGTGGCCTGGCCGTTCGTCATCTTTGTGCTGGTCCAGTGGTGGTGTGCGGCGTCATGCAGGCCGCGGGGCTTTCATCGTTCATGCGATATGCTCGAGGCGCGCTTCGGTATACCTTCACTCGTGCATGACGTTGGCGAGGGCGCGGTGCAGTATTTTTGCCTCGAGGTTTTCTGGTTTTCCTCAAGGTCTTCGTGGTGCTCAAGCTGGCCACGCCCGCTTAGAGTTGATGGCATCGTTGATGGCGAAAAAATCCTCCTTCAACCCCTCCCCCCCCTCACCCTGGTCTTTCAACGCCGCCCCCTCTTCCTTCCCCTCATTCTCCTCCCACTATCCTTTCTCTTCCACCTCCACATCCATCTTCCCTTCCGCGCCGCAGCTACTCTGGCGGAGGCTGTGCTGTGCACGCACAAGCACTGGGACCACGCGGGCGGCAACACTGAGCTGCGCTCGTGGGCCGCGTCGGCACGCAGCCGCACTTCCGCCGCACGGCGGCCAGGAGGGGACGAAGGGACCGAGCCTCTGGCACACCTCCGTTACACCGAGGAGCCGGGGTGATGCGGTACCCATACTTCTAATGCCGCGAACAGATCACGACAGCCAGTTGTTTCAGGTGCGCGTCTTCTCTTTCCCCCTCCTCCTTCTCTTCACCCCCATCAACAACAACAACAACAACAACAACACCATCGTCATCATCATAATCATCATCAGCGTTGTCCTCATCACCATCACCATCATCAGAATGATCATCCTCAACACCAACATCATCATCATCATCATCATCATCATCATCATCATCCTCATCAACATCAGCATCATCATCATCATCATCATCATCATCATCATCGTCATCATCATCAGCATCGTCATCCCCGTTATGAGTACCATCCTCATCAGAATTAGCAGCATCATCCGAATCTTCGTCATCGTCACCATCACCATCATGATCATCATAACCACCCCCCATACCCATCAACATAATCATCATCAGCAGCAGCATCACCGTCATCATCATCATCATCATCATCATCATCATCATCATCATCATCCACACCATTATCATCAGCATCAGTGGCTCCATCATCATCAGCACCATCATCATGGTAGTCGTCAGCATCGCCATCATCATCGTCATCCGCATCAACCTCATAATCATTACCATCGTCACCGTCAGCCTTACCATCGTCATCACCATCATCATCATCATCATCATCATCATCATCATATGCATATGCATATGCATCGTCATTTTCATGTTCACCTTCAGTTCCATCATAATACACGTCCTCGTCCTGATACCCCTTCTTGTTATTCCCCTCTCCTCCCCCTTCTTCTCATATCCCCAATCCGTCTTCCTTCTCTACTGCCCCCCCCAAGGAGCTGAGGGTCTATGGCGGCTTTGACGACAGTATACCTGGCCGCACGCATGCGGTGGAGAGTGGGCAAAGGCCCGTGGCCATTTGAAAATGCTTAATCCGCATGCGCGCATGCGTATGAACACTAAGGTGTACTCGCCAAACGAATTCTTGTATGCATTGAAACAAACCGCCTCATCCACAACTTGAGCATGGTCCCGGGTGCCTGAGTCGGGCGCGCTTGTGCAGGGTTCAAGAAGGCCCCAAGATGTCCCGAAGAGATCCCGAAGACAGCCAACAAAAAGCCAAGAGTCACCACAAACGGCTGAAGATGACCGCGGGACGGCACAACAGGTCCGTCGACCGCCAGGGAGAATTTGAGGAGAGCCCCCGAAAGGCAAAAGCAACACTGATTCCTTACGACTTGGGCACACTCGCCTTCTCTGTCTTCACAGCCTCCAGAACGGTCCGCGAGACCATCAAGCTCGCCCCACGATGATCCATAAGGCAACCAAGAGGTGCGCAGAAGGGCACAACGGGTCCAAGAGGCCCAAGAGGCCCCCCCGACGTCTAGACCGCCCCACGACAGCCCCAAGAGAGCCCCAAAACGACCCGACAGGCTCTCCAGACAGCCTCACAGCGGCCCCAAAAAATCCCCATGACTCACCACCTCGCTCCAATGGATCGGTGCGTCGGCGGTCAGGCAATATTTGGGTATACGTATAGATGCATGTACATACATACGTTAGCCAGCGCGGACCCCGTCCAGTATGTTTCTAGCTCTCTCTTTCTCTCTCTCTCTCTCTCTCTCTCTCTCTCTCTTTTCTCTCTCTCTCTCTCTCTCTCTCTCTCTCTATCTCCTCTCTCTCTCGATATCTATATATATAGATATTTATATATATATGTACTACATACTCATATGAGGTCATCTATGTTGTACACTACGTGGTGCCGTATGTGGTGTGCGGTCCGTGTGGTGGAACTTACGTGTTGCAATCCACGTGGTGCAATGTATGCGGTTCCATGTGTGTTGTGCAAGCTACGTGGTGCAGCCGAAGTGGTGCAATTGGTTTTCACAAACGAGTTAACACATCCCATGCTCTTGCAACATCCCACCCACCCACCCGCAATTTGGTTTGCAAAACCCATGCGGTGGCGATTGCGATGCATGCTTGGCGTTGACTGGTGCATCTCTGCGGCCGCGCCAACCCTAGCACGCGCGCGCAGCGGCCAAGTAGTTTGACGCCACCAACGCGGCCGCGGTGGCGCTGACCGCTGGGCGCATCCCAGGGGCACTTCACTGCCAGTCGGCGAGTTGGGCGGGCGCGGTATCACGGCATCGCCGGCAACGGTAGACACGATGATGATAGTAACGTTGTTGGTGACGATGTTCGTACCGATGAAAGCGCGGCCAGTGCGGGTGCCGATGCGAATCACGCCGACGACGATGACGGCGTCTTCGCGTCGGTGACGAAGGTTTCTGGAAAGAGTTCGACATGCGCGCGCGGCCGACGCGCGAGAGCGGCCCGCATGGTCTTATTTGACACGGATGGTGCCCCGTTTGGCAGTACCCCATGAAAGTTTGAAAAGCCGACGGCATTCTTAAGAATTCGCAAGAGCGCGCGCGCAAGCATGAAATCTGATGTTGCGAAACCATGTGTTTTTGAATGTGCTTGGACACTTGTTTTGAAATCGCTCCAAAACCAATGGCTCTTTTTCAGGATTTTGGCATGTGCACGCGACGACGCGCGCGTGCGCACTTCGTCCCATATTGTGCAAAGGGTTTTCGCGACGGCACGCGCGAAGGGGCGTTCGAACGATTTCGGCATGCGTTCGCGCGAAGCCCGTTTGGCAATATTTTCTGAAGCAGCTGAATTACTCCGACGGTAAGGCCCCACACGATAATCTGTTTTAATTGCCTGGGGATTTCCTCCTGCCCCCTCCCTTCTCCCCTTGGGGCGGTCTTGGGGGCGTCTCGGGCCGTCACGGGGCCATCTTGGAGGCCTCGTGGGCGATCTCGGGAGCCTTTTGGGCCGTCGGAAAGCAGAAAAGGCGCAAATGCCAAAATCCTTCAAAAACCTATGGAAAATCAATGATTTTGGCCTCTTCGGGCCTTCCTGGAGGACCTCTTGGAGGCCTCTTGGGCCGTCTTGGAGGCCTTTTGAGGGCCTCTTGGGCCGTCTTGGGCCATCTTGAGGCTATCTTAGGCCGTCTTGGGTACCTCTTGGACCGTCTTGGAGGCATCTTGGGGCCGTCTTAGCCGTCTCGGAGGGCATCTTGGCCGTCTTGGAGGCATCCTGGAGGCCATCTTGGGCCGTCTTGGGGCCGTCAGGGGCAGGAAACCCGTTTGCAGCCACCTCTGGGCAAGCCTCCCGGGACCCCGGCGGGACGCGTCGGAGCCCATTGGGAGAGTTCTTTTGGAAAAGAATCAAAACCAAAACCGTAAGAAGTTCAGCACGCCAGGCACCCCTTTGATGAATCAAAAGGGGGCGGCGGATCGAAGACGCCTACGGCGAATCACCGCCGCCCCCTGCCTTTTTGGAAGCGCCTATGTGGCCGAACGTTGAGGCCAGACCTGCCAAGCTATCGGACCATGTGTTCCCCGAATCGGTTTGGAAAGCCTTCGGGGAACACGTGGGCATCTTGAAGGTCATCTTGGCAGTCTGGAGCCCATTTTGACCCTTTCGGGCCTTCTTGGAGGACGTCTTGGAGGGCTCTTGGACCGTCTTGGAGGCCATCTTGAGCGTCTTGGAAACCTCTTGGGCCGTCTTGGGGGCCTCTTGGGGCCGTGTCTTGGGCCTCTTGGGCGATCTTTGGGGGCACTTGGGCCGTCTCGGGCCGTCGGAGGGCAGAAAGAAAGCAAATGCCACAATCCTTCAAAAACCCATGGGAAATCAATGATTTTGGCCTTTTCGGGCCTTCCTGGAGGCCCTCTTGGAGGCCTCTTGGGCCGTCCTGGGCCATCTTAGGGCCATGTTCGGCCGTCTTGGTGGGCTCCTGGTCCGTCTGGCGCCGTCGGAAGCCGTTTGGGGGGCGTCTATCGGCCGACTTGGGGCCCTCTTGGAATGCTCCAAGGCCTCTTGTGGCCCTCTTGGGCCGTTCTGGGGCCATCTTGGAGGCCTCTTGGGCGATCTTTCGGCGATCTTTGGGGGCTCTGGGGCCATCTCGGGCCGTCGGAAGGCCGAAAAGAAGCAAATGTCGAAGTCCGTCAAAAACCTGGAGGCCCTCTTGGGAGCCTCGTGGGCCGTCTTGGGCCAGCTTCGAGCCAACTTCGGCCATCTTGGTGGGTTCCTGGCACGTCTGACGCCGTTGGGAGCCGTCTTGGGGGCCTTTCTGGGCCGGCAGGGGGCCCTCTTGGGGCGCTTCGGGGCCGTCTTGGAGGCCATCTTGGGCGTTTGGGAGGCCATCTTGGGCGTGTTGGAGGCCTCTTGGGCCGTCTTGGGGCCCTCTTGGGGCCGTCTTGGAGGCCACTTGGGCCGTCATGGGGCCCTCTTGGAGGCCTCTTGGGCGATCTTGGCATCTTGAAGGTCATCTTGGCCGTCTTGGAGGCCTCTTGGGCGATCTTTCGGCGATCTTTGGGGGCTCTTGGGCCGTCTCGGGCCGTCGGAAGGCCGAAAAGAAAGAAATGTCAAAATCCGTCAAAAACCTTAGGAAAATCAATGTTTTTGGCATCTTCTGGCCTTCCTGGAGGCCCTCTTGGAGGCCTTTTGGCTCGTCTTGGGCCGGTTTCGAGCCAACTTCGGCCATCTTGGTGGGTTCCTGGCACGTCTGACGCCGTTGGGAGCCGTCTTGGGGGCCTTTCTGTGCCAACGGGGGACCCTCTTGCGGCGCTTCGGGGCCGTCTTGGAGGCCATCATGGGCGTCTTGGAGGCCATTTTGGGTGTGTTGGAGGCCTCTTGGGCCGTCTTGGGGCCCTCTTGGAGGCCACTTGGGCCGTCATGGGGCCCTCTTGGGGGCCTCTTGGGCGATCTTGAGGGCCTCTTGGGCCGTCTGGAGCCGTCGGAAGGCCGAACAGGCGAAAATGCCAAAATCATTCAAAAACCTAAGGAAAATCAATGATTTTGGCCTCTTCGGGCCCTCCTGGAGAACCTCTCGACGGGCTCTTGGGGTGTCCTTGAGGCCTCTTAGGGGCCTCTTGGGCCGCCTTGGGCCATCTGGAGGCTATCTTAGGCCGTCTTGGGTACATCTTGGGCCATCTTGGAGCATCTTAAAGCCATCTTAGCCGTCTTGGAGGCCATCCTGGCCGTCTTGGAGGCCATCTTGGAGCCGTCTTGGGCAGGAAATTGGGGAATTGAGGTCCTTGGCAATCCTCCCGGGACCCCGGCGGGACGCGCCGGAGCCCCAGGGGGAGTTCTTTTGGAAAATTATCCTGGCGAAGGACCCAACCATATGCAATTGTGAATAACGCTTTGTGGGTGCCGCTTTCGGTGGGGCTCCCTAGGGGGCCACGAACCGCGTCCCACGAAACGCTGTCCTGGGCGTACGGGACGCATGCGGGCGGTAGTACTGGGGCCTTTGGTGGAGCTCCCCATGGAGCCACGAAGCGCTGTCCTGGGGCCTTCGGTGGAGCTCCCTATGGGGCCACGAAACGCTGTCCTGTGCCCTCGGCGACGAAACGTGTGAGGGGTGTGCCGAAATGGGTGCGGTGCCGCCATGCGAACGCAGCCACTGGGGCTCTCGGTGGAGCTCCCTATGGGGCCACGAAACGTGTGAGGGGTGTGCCGAAATGGGTGCGGTGCCGCCATGCCAACGCAGCCACTGGGGCCCTCGGTGGAGCTCCCTATGGGGCCACGAAACGTGTGAGGGGTGTGCCGAAATGGGTGCGGTGCCGCCATGCCAACGCAGCCATTGGGGCCCTCGGTGGAGCTCCTTATGGGGCCACGAAACGTGTGAGGGGTGTGCCGAAATGGGTGCGGTGCCGCCATGCCAACGCAGCCACTGGGGCCCTCGGTGGAGCTCCCTGTGGGGCCACGAAACTGAAGGGGTGTGCCGAAATGGGCGCGGTGCCGCCATGCCAACGCAGCCACTGGGGCCCTCGGTGGAGCTCCCTATGGGGCCACGAAACGTGTGAGGGGTGTGCCGAAATGAGCGCGGTGCCGCCATGCCAACGCAGCCACTGGGGCCCTCGGTGGAGCTCCCTATATGGGGCCACGAAACGTGTGAGGGGTGTGCTGTGATAGTGAGATGAGGGAGGGGGCAGAGGGAGGGGGCAGCGGGAGGAAGGAAGGAGTGAACGCGGGGCGCTGTCTCTTCAAAACGAGGACCCAACACCACAGGATGGTTGGGAAAATTATTCTGGCGAAGGACCCAACCATATGCAATTGTGAATATCGCTTTGTGGGTGCCGCTTTCGGTGGGGCTCCCTATGGGGCCACGAAAGGCGTGCCACGAAACGTTGTCCTGGGCGTACGGGACGCATGCGGGCGGTAGTATTGGGGCCTTTGGTGGAGCTCCGTATGGAGCCGCGAAGCGCTGTCCTGGGCGTACGGGACGCATGCGGGCGGTAGCACTGGGGCTTTCGGTGGAGCTCCCTATGGGGCCACGAAACGCTGTCCTGTGCCCTCGGCGACGAAACGTGTGAGGGGTGTGCCGAAATGGGTGCGGTGCCGCCATGCGAACGCAGCCACTGGGGCTTTCGGTGGAGCTCCCGATGGGGCCACGAAACGTGTGAGGGGTGTGCCGAAATGGGCGCGCCGCCGCAATGCCAACGCAGCCACTGGGGCCCTCGGTGTAGCTCCCTATGGGGCCACGAAACGTGTGAGGGGTGTGCTGAAATGGTTGCGGTGCCGCCATGCCAACGCAGCCACTGGGGCCCTCGGTGGAGCTCCTTATGGGGCCACGAAACGTGTGAGGGGTGTGCCGAAATGGGCGCGGTGCCGCCATGCCAACGCAGCCACTGGGGCCCTCGGTGTAGCTCCCTATGGGGCCACGAAACGTGTGAGGGGTGTGCCGAAATGAGTGCGGTGCCGCCATGCCAACGCAGCCACTGGGGCCCTCGGTGGAGCTCCCTATGGGGCCACGAAACGTGTGAGGGGTGTGCCGAAATGGGTGCGGTGCCGCCATGCCAACGCAGCCACTGGGGCCCTCGGTGGAGCTCCCTATGGGGCCACGAAACGTGTGAGGGGTGTGCCGAAATGGGTGCGGTGCCGCCATGCCAACGCAGCCACTGGGGCCCTCGGTGGAGCTCCCTATGGGGCCACGATGTGAGGGGTGTGCCAAACGCAGCCACTGGGGCCAGCTCCCTATGGGGCCACGAAACGTGAGAGGGGTGTGCCGAAATGGGTGCGGTGCCGCCATGCCAACGCAGCCACTGGGGCCCTCGGTGGAGCTCCCTATGGGGCCACGAAACGTGTGAGGGGTGTGCCGAAATGGGTGCGGTGCCGCCATGCCAACGCAGCCACTGGGGCCCTCGGTGGAGCTCCCTATGGGGCCACGAAACGTGTGAGGGGTGTGCCGAAATGGGTGCGGTGCCGCCATGCCAACGCAGCCACTGGGACCCTCGGTGGAGCTCCCTATGGGGCCACGAAACGTGTGAGGGGTGTGCCGAAATGGGTGCGGTGCCGCCATGCCAACGCAGCCACTGGGACCTTCGGTGTAGCTCCTTATGGGGCCACGAAACGTGTGAGGGGTGTGCCGAAATGGGCGCGGTGCCCCCATGCCAACGCAGCCACTGGGACCCTCGGTGGAGCTCCCTATGGGGCCACGAAACGTGTGAGGGGTGTGCCGACATGGGCGCGGTGCCGCCATGCCAACGCAGCCACTGAGGCCCTCGGTGGGGCTCCCTATGGGGCCACGAAACGTGTGAGGGGTGTGCTGTGATAGTGGGAGGAGGGGCGGGGCAGAGTGAGGGGGCAGCGGGAGGAAGGAAGGAGTGAACGCGGGGCGCTGTCTCTTCAAAACGAGGACCCAACACCACAGGATGGTTGGGAAAAAACCAAAACCAAAACCCACATGATCTGGCACGCCAGGCACCCCTGCGATGAATCGACAGGGGGCGGCGGATCTTGGTGGCCTGCGGCCCATCCCGCCACCGTACTTGGGTTGTGGGTCTGAGGCCTCTTGTATACGTGTTGGGGTGTCGTAGGGAGCCTCTCGGGGGCCTCTTGGAGGCGGTTTGGGCGCCTTTTGGGGGCCTCTTGGGGCCTCGTGGGGTATGTTTGGGGCCTCTCGGAGGCTTCTTTGGCGCGTCTTGGGCGCCTCTTAGGGCCTCTGGGGGCCTCTTGGCGACCTCTTGGGGCCTCCTGGGGACTTTTGGGGGCACAAGTATCGAATGTTCGGTTCGTGGTCCCCCGCTTGGGCCCCTCTTGAGGCCGTCTTGGGGCCCCCGTGGGCCGTCTTGAGCGCTTCTTGGGCCATCTTGGAGCCCTCTTGGGCCGTCTTGGTGCCCTCTTGGAGGCGTCTTGGGTTGTCTCGGGGCGGTTTGGGGAGTTTTTTGAGCCAGCTTGGAGCGTCGGAAAGCCGAAAACGCAAGAAGGCCAAAGTCTTTCAAAAATCATTATGTAACATCTACGATGTTGGCCTCTTGGGGCTCTCTCGGGAGGCCTCTTGAAGCGCTCTTGGGGCCTCTTTGGGCCTTCTGGGGCCGTATTGGAGCCATCTTCGGGCGCCTTGGCGCATTCTCGACCTCGGCAATGCGAATACGGCGTACAGTAGGAGCCCGACCACAAGAAACTTTTTACGAGAAACCCATCCCTGAAGCCCAAGGACATCCATTGATTTTTGGTGTGGGGGCGTCACACCTTCCATATCAGAGCCATCGAAATCCAAGAAACCCAGGGCACCCTGGTGGCAAGCAGGGTGTTTCTTGGCATGGGCCCCCAGTGTAATCTGCGAAGGTTTATGGCTTCGGGGGACGCGGATATTGTGCAATGTACGAGGGTTTGTTGCCCCGGGGACACAAGAATTGTGTAATAGACGAGGTTGTGTGGCTTCGGGGACGCGAACATTCAGTAATTCACACAGATAATGGCTTCGTGGGCGCAAATCTCATGTATTATTTTGTCTCCCACGCCCCCCCGGCAATTCAGACAACGCAATCCAGACGTGGTAACTGGGTGGTTTGCGCGGACTTCAACAATTTACAGTAGGAAGCAGAAAGCAGGACTTTAACGTTGGAGACTTGAGACTGCAACTGGTGCAGGGAGCAGCACACTTCGTCATACAGCCTGGTGGCCACACAAAGGGGCCGGCGGATATTAGAGGAAAAACACCCTCAGACCACCTACGCCCAGAGCGTTGGTGGGATTACCAAAGCATCGCTTGTCCTTGAAGTGCTGTGCATGTGTGTGTGTGTGAGTCGCACCGTCATGTGTCCATTTTGGCTCCTATGCGCGCATTTCCCTGCCCACTGTTCCTGTTTATCGCACTCTCTGGTGGCCGGTCGGGCTCCTACGAGTTCCTCAATATGGGCACCTATGGGTTTCCTATGGGTTCTTCGGCCCTTGCCCTTGGTGTCGCACTTTCCGATGGTCGCCTGGATTCCTATGGCCCTTCCGTGCATATTGGATTCCACAAGCATCGGGTTCCACATGAGGTGTTGACAGACAGAGCCCCAAACGCATTGCTACTCGAAACAACGGACTGTTGTCCACGCGCTGGCATTCTGGTAAAGCCCAGCAGAAGCCCACCAGCATCTGGCATCGGCCATCGCAAAAGAGGCACGGCAGGCGGGTCGGGCCACGGACACCCCCGAGTCGGTCCACCTCAGGAAATCTGGCGTGGTCCCGCCGTGGTCTCTCCACGAAGCCGTGTGCCTACTTCACGAAGCCGGGCAGTTCGGGTCCCCGACGCTTTGGGTTAATCCGTTTGCCCCGGCAGTGCCCCTTTTTGATTGCTGCGCACGGGCGGCGAGCATGCTCGTATCCGCGCCCTCGCAGTCTGGATCCGGGGCGCGATCCCGCCGATGCGCGGTCGCGCGGAGACGTTCTGCGCGGGGCATCCGTGGAAAGCGCCCCGTGTCCACGAGGTCGCGGCCCAGGGGCTCGGCCCACGAGGCCGCGGATACGGAGGGCCAGTACGCAGCCGCTGTCTTCTAAGCAGGCCATGCCCAGAGACGGTAAGCGGATTGGCAGAGTTGCCATGGCTCGAGAGCTCGGTCTGTGTTCATAATGATGAGCGTCATTTCGGACTTGAGTCGCCTTTGGCTACCTTGCACAATAATGTTCGTCGCCCGCGAACTATTGCCCCGCGAGAGGTTCCACGCCGCGGGGCTCGAGTTCGAGGCCCTGGCCACTCCTGGGCACACTGCGGGCAGCATGGCCTTCTGCGTGCGCGGGCTCGCGGGCGGCGCGGGCGCAGCGGAGGCGCTGTTCACCGGCGACTGTCTGTTCTCTGGCGGCTGCGGCGCCCCTTTCGAGGGCTCGGAGCTGGACATGCAGCATTGCTTCGGGAGCATCCTGCAGAGGTTCGAGGAAGAAAAGTGCATAAACAGAAATGTTCGGCGCTCCGCGAGGAGTTCTTAGATCGGCGTTGTAAAGAGGGGGTGCAGCGCAGATCCAAAAAATCCGCGCAGACCGTCGAATGCTTAGGTTTATGCTGTGCATTTGGCTTCTATAGGTGCGACCCGCGCCACACGCTGCTCTTCCCAGGGCACGAGTACACTTCGATGTTGCTGGACGACGCGGTGGAGAGGGCGCAGTCGGGCGCACTCTTCGAAGTGCCACCGGGGCATTTCCTCTCCCTGTGCGGAGACTGCTACCTGGTCGCGCACCGCAGGAGGCTCCACGACAAGTTGCCCACCGTGCCATGCACCCTGGCTGGGGAACTGCAGGTGAACCCGATGTTCGCAGCGCTCCGGGGGCGCGCGGACACGCTCGTGGAGGCGGCAGAGCGCTTGCAGGGCTGGCAGGCCACCCAGGGGCAGGGCGCCGATGAGCCCGTCCAAGTGCTTCCGAGCCTCGGGGACAGCGCCGCGGCGCCGCCGCCGCCGCTGGCCTCGGCGCCAGAGGAGCTCGGCGAGAAGGTCAAGCGGAAGGCACGGCCGCGGGAGGCGCGCGGCGCGGCCGCCGCCGCGCCGCGACGCGCCGCGGCGGTGGAGAGGCCGATGCCCGTCCACCTCGCAGTCTCCGAGGAGGCGGCGCCACCGCCGCCAGCCAGGGAGGAGGCAGGCGAGCCCACCGTCGGCGCAGGCCTCGCTCACCTGAGCGGGCGCGAGCCCTGCTTCGCCTTCCTCTACCGCGGCGAGCTGGAAGAGCTGCGCCAGGAGCTGCGCGCTGGGAACCTGGGCGGCCCAGAGGCGGCAGACAGGCTCCTCGAGCTCGAGCGGCGCGTGTTCCAGGCCCCGCTGCTGACGTGCGCAGCCGACGCCTTCGACGACGACGGCCTCCCCGATGACGATCCTCTGGCGGAAGGCGCCGCCGTCGCCGAATAACGCCGCCGAAAACGCCGCCGTCGCCATCGCTGTCACCGTCGCCGCAGGCACCGTCGCCGTCGTCGCTGCTGTCTCCGCTGCCGTCTCCGCTGCCGTCGTTGTCGTTGGCGGCGCAGGCGCCACCGCGCCAGCGGTCGCCGACACCGAGCAGCCCGCCGCAGCAGAGACGGCCGCGCCCGCGGACCCCGACGCGCCACCGGGCACCCCCGCGCTGCGGCGCGAAGTGTCGCAGGCTCTGCGCGTGCTCGGGGCGCCCTCCGCAGTGGCCCTAGGCAGGAAGGCCCCCTGCCGGGAGGACCGGATACCCATCTACGCAGAGGGCCCCTGTACACCACCACCGTGCCCGGCCAGGGCCATCTTGGCCCTCGGAGTGGTGTATGATAGACCCTTCTTGTGGGTTTCGGCCAGGGGGGCATCCGCGCCACGCCATGGCACAGGATGGCCATGGCCAGGCATGGTCGTCGTGCACAGGTGGCTTCTGTGTGCCATCAGCCTGCCCCGCCTGATGCTCGGCATGCGGCGCCTGTGCACCGAGGGCTGCCCCCGCAGCGACGCGGCGCTGGCGCTGCTGGACCCAAACGTCCGGCGTCATGGGCAGAAGTGCAGCGCACCTTACAGTGGGGGGCCCATGCCAAGAAACACCCTGCTTGCCTGCAGGGTGCCCTGGGTTTTCTGGGTTTCGATGGTTGTGCGATAGAAAGCGTGACGCTCCCACACCACAAAATCAATGAACTTCCTGGGGTCTCAGGGTGGGGTTTCTTGTGGAAGGCTTCTTGTGGTTTGGCCCCCACTGTAACTTCAGAGGCCACGACTGGCGTTCACGACCCCGGCGTTTCGCGAGATTCTGCAAGCCGGGTCGATCCACGAAGGTCCCCAGCTCCCTCGATGCAAGGGGGCCGGAACGCCCGTCGCATTTGTCACGACTCCGGGATGGAGAGCGGCTGTGGTGGCAAATCTTCTGGCAAAGTCGGCCCTTCGACCTCTTCTGGAGCGCGTTCTGACCAGGATTTCGAGGCGAATCCGGCCCTGGCAAGGAGGGTCCCCCCGGAGGCTCAAGAAGTTGCATATCGGTTCCTGCTCCTCATCCTCCTCTGCTCCTTCCTCCTTCCTCTGTTCTCCCTCATGTCTCCTCCTCCCCTCCCTCCTCCCGCTCCCTCCTCCCTCCTCATGCTCCCACGTCAAACCTCGGCCCCCCAGACCTGTCCAGAGGCGCGTTCTGACCAGAATGCCGAGGAGGATCCAGCTGTGGCGCGAGGACGCCCCAGGAAGCCCCAAAAGACCCGGAAATACGCAGAGAAGTTCGACCGCCAATCCTCGCGACGCCCCGAAAATCTGACCCCCAGGCTTTTCCAGGGACATCCAGCCGTGGCGATGTCCGCGGAGGCTCGAAATGCCCAAAGATATCGCCCCTCGTTCCTCGCGACGCCCCGACGTCAGAGGAGCGGGCGTTCGCGGCCGCCGCCGCGACCCATCTCCTCCCCGCTCCTCCCCGCTCCTCCTCGCTCCTGCTCCCTCCTCCTCCTCCTCCTCCTCCTCCTCCTCCTCCTCCTCCTCCTCCTCCTCCTCCTCCTCCTCGCCGGCTTTCCTCATCGCTGTCACTCTTCCTCATTCCCCCCGCCCCCTCCCCCCCTGCCCTCTCCCCTTCCTTCCAACGGCGCACTGGCGACTGAGGAGCGGACGCTCGCGGCCGCCGCGGACGCCGCGCAGGCGGACGCCGCGCAGGCGGACGCCGCGCAGGCGGACGCCGCGGGCGCCGCGAGCGCCGCCGCGGACGGCGCGGCGCTGCTGCCGCTGGCCGCCGCGCTCGACGCGCTCTGCCCGCTGCCGCCCCGCCGCCAGCGCGGCGCGGGCCTACGGCGCCGCCTGTCGGCACTCAGGCGGCGCGGGCCCGCGGCGGAGACGGCGGCGGCGGCGAGGAAGAGGAGCGAGGAGGAACGAAGAGGAGGAGCGAGGAGGAGGACAAGCCAGACGAACAGAGGAGGAGCGAGAAGCGAGGAGGCGGAGGGAGGGAAGGGCGAGGGAGGGCGAGCGGAGAAGGAGGGAGGAGCAGGAGGATGGGGAAGAGGCGGAGGAGAAGGACGGCAAGGACGGGCGACGGGCGACGGGCGGCCGCCGCTGTCCTCCGGAGGATCGGATCGGCTCGACCAGTGGGCATGTCGGCGGTGTCCCCCTCGGGCCGGATCGACTCGGCGGTACTCCTGATGCTCATGTTGCTGCTGCTGCTGCTGCTGCTGTGACCTCCTTATCCTCATCATCCTGTCAGCATTCATGCGGCGACCGATTCCGCTTTTCTGATGGAGAAAGTGGCTCGAAGGATTCGATGGGCGTATGCACATACATCTATACATGCCATCTGGTATAGATGTACATATTGATACACACATGTCAAGTGTATATGTATATACGTACGTGCGTGTGTGCATGCATGCATGCATGCATGCATGCATACATACATATGTACATGTATACACGCGTATATACACTTGTAATATTTGCATCGACATAAACATACACATACACACATACAAATACATATACACAGTTTTGCATATGCAAAAGCATACACATACACATACACGTATACCTACATACATATACAAACACACACATACACATACACGTACACGTACACGTACACATGCACATACACATACAGTTTCACATGCACATACACATTCACACATACACACATACACACATACACGCATACACACGTACATACACATACACATACACATGTATACATGCATACATGCATGCATGCATACATAAGTATAT
Organism: Prorocentrum cordatum; assembly: GCA_963575745.1. Classification (NCBI taxonomy): domain Eukaryota; class Dinophyceae; order Prorocentrales; family Prorocentraceae; genus Prorocentrum; species Prorocentrum cordatum. The sequence goes on from CAUYUJ010007825.1 coordinate 359,812, forward strand.
AAAGGGGGACTCGGGCCAGGGGTCCCCGGGCAGGAGCATCGACTGGCGACTGGTGTGCCCGGGGTCCCGTCGAGTTGACCGGGGCCACGGGTTGTCCTGAGGGGCCCGCAAGCGGCCCCCAAGTTAGCCCAAGACGGCTTCACAGAGGCGTACGAGAGTCCCAAGATTGTTCATTGGCGCTCCAAGGCAGCCCAGGGGGGGGCGGGGGGGCAAAGAGCTTCCCCAAGGGAGCCTCACGAGGCCAAATTTGTAGATTTCTGAAAGGTTGGTGGAGGTTTCTAGCATTCTCGCTTTTTCGGCCTCCTGACCGCTTACAGCGGCCCGAGGGGCCTTCCAAGTCGCCCCAAGGCCACCCTAAAGCCCTCCACGAAGGCCCCAGGATAACCCAAGAAAGCCCCAAGGCGGCCCAAGAGAGCCCCAAGGACCCCAGTAGGGCGTCCAAGATGGCCCTGAGGCAGCCCCAGAGCCCCCCAAGACGGCCCAAGAGGACCCCAAGACGGCCGCGGCGGCCCGCGGAGCCTCCCGAGTCGCCCCAATACGGCCCGTGTGGCCCCCAACAAGGCCCCAAGATGGCCCCAAGATGGCCCCAGAGAGCCCTAAGGCGGCCCAAAAGCCCCAGTAATGCTTCCAACATGTCCCTGCCTCCCCCAGTAATCTTGCGTCCAGGATACTCGCCCACGCCGACCCCGAACCCCGTTCTCCCGAGAGTAACCCCAAAGTTCCGCAGGGTTCAACTCATCACCCTCATCAGGAGCGAGCGCGCGGTGCGTTCTAACGTTCTGGATGTGGAGGAGGAGAAAGCAGCCAGTGGACTAAAACGCAAGAGGAGAGAGAGAGAGAGAGAGAGAGAGAAAAAGAGAGAGAGAGAGAGAACAAGAGAAGGAGGGGGGGAAGGCAGCCTACCAGACTCCTCGATCATCACTGCTACAATCCATCGCCTCGAGGGAAGGACGTCTTGATGGCGAGTATAAGGATGATGGATATGAAACCAAAGAGAGAGGATCTCGTGGGAGGGCGGGGCTGATGGCGGCGGAAAATTAGAAACGAGAGGACGGTAACAATTGGGAGCATGGAGTAAGAGCGGGTGGAGGATGAATGATGGAAAGAGGAGAAAGAGGATCAGAGAAAGAGGAACAGAGAAAACAATAGAGGAGGCATCATGGTGATAGTTCGGCGGAGGAGTATGAGGAGGAGGAGAGTGCAATGAACAGAAGGACGGCGATGACCATGACAAGGTCGATGAGAGCCTCCGCTCTGGCGATCCGTGGCGATTGGGCTTGGGGATTTGACTCCGACCCGTCCGTTGTTGAGCCGCTGCCCCGATCGGCGCTAGAACCTAAGCGCGCGAAGCGCGCGCGTGGTTCTAGTATGCGCGTGTATCGATATGTAGTATATTGCTCGTGACTTCCCTAGAACTACACGAACGGCAGCGTGCGTTTGTTGATTTCTTCCTCTCTCTCTCTCTCTCTCTCTCTCTCTCTCTCTCTCTCCGTCCCCCCGCAAAACAGCACGCCGCGAGGCAGCAGGGGCACGTCTCTTTGTCTTGTTGGTTTGATATTGCTGCTCGTGGACCTGCTGCTGCCCCGTCGGCTTCTTGGAACCCAGCGGGCGCTCCTTCAGCCATGCTCGGATTTCCTGTGGGATCTTGTCCACAAGCAAGCACTGATCTGCTACATTGTTTCACCTGCGATTTTTTGACATTTTCATAGGTGGACCGTGGCTTCACACGTTCCTCAATTCCAAGGATCTTGACTATGCGAGGCGCCATCCTAGCAGGCGTGGTTACCTGCTTCCAATTATTGGCAAACGTTCCTGGTGCACCAGCACGGAGGACAGGAGGCCCACTGCCATGCAGTGCGTGCTACAATGTGTTCCAGTCTTTGTTTCGAGTCAGCCGCCTGTAGTAGTAGGCCCACTGCTCCATCATCATCATCATCATCATCATCATCATCATCATCATCATCATCATCATCGTCATCATCATCGTAATCATCATCATTATCATCATTACCAGTATCATCATCATCATCGTCACCATCATCACCACCATCATCACCACCATCGCACCACCAAGACAGATCATACAAGTGGGTACACGTCCAGAACTGTATCGTATTCCATCTAACATGTCGCGTGCTCTTCGCAGCCTCGATGGCTGCCATCACATCCGAGGGTAGACCACTACCTAATAAACTGAACGCGTCGATGTCGGACGGAGTCCCGAGCTGGCACAAGTACAGCTCGTGGTTGATCCCGATCATCTCGTGTTGACCCAAGTCGTAGTGTTCCACGTTCTGGATATAACTGTAGTCCAGGCGGCTGTCGTAGCCTTGCGGCCCATCGTAGTCGTGGAAGCTGGAGTAGTCCTGGGGGCCGTAGGAGTACAGGTTGCTATCGAGGCTGGCGTAGTCGTACCCGTCGTAGGCGGCGCGGCCGTAGTCTTATTCGTCGTCGGCGACGCGGCCGTTGTCCACTGGTGCCTCCACGACGACGTACTTAGTGTCACATTGGAGCTGTTCTGTCGTGTCGTTATTGTTGTCGGTCTTGGTGGCGTACTTGGTGTCGTAATAGCAATGGTCGTCCATTTGTGTTGTCTGTTACACAGCTCGCTCTCGTGCTTGTGCTGCCTGTTACGCGGCTCGATGTCGCATTTGGTCTGCATCTAACACAGCTCGTGCCTGGACGCTCTCGCGAAGGCGGTCGTAGCAATGATAATGATGTCGGGTCGAGGCTGTATCCCATGCTGGGCGTTGTAGCCCACTCGTTTTTGGACCGCGTCTGTTCGCACGCATGGTTCATCTACGCGTGTACGGTCTTGGCAGTACTGCCGGTACGTCTCCACGAATGTAGGCAAGTCTCGTAGCCCTCAGTTTGTAGATCCTGAGGTTCTGCCTGTGGCTCGTGAGGTTCTGCCTGTGTATCTTGAGGTTCTGCCTGTGGATCTAAAGGTTCTGCCTGTGGAGTTTGAGGCTCAGCCTGTAGGTCTTGGCCTTCTTCACAGCGTACGTCTTGGCCTTGGTCCGTTGCGGCGGCGCGCTGAGGCCAGCGCCCCCGGGGGCGCGCGCGCGGCCGTGCGCGGCGCCCGGGGGCGAGCGCGGGGAATCTAGAGTTCCCGCAAGCGGCCTTCGTGCGTCCTCCTCCTGCTCCTCCTCCTCCTCCTCCTCCTCCTCCTCCTCCTCCTCCTCCTCCTCCTCTCCTCTTCATCCTCCTCCTCCTCCTTCTCCTCCTCCTCGTCCTCGTCCTCCTCCTCGTCCTCCTCCTCCTCCTCATCCTCATCCTCCTCATCCTCCTCCTGAACGTCACAGCCATGGATGGGTTTAGGCGGAAGACCGCGGAGGAGGGAGGGGAACGGCCGCGCCTTGACCAGCAGCGCGTTGCAGGATGTGAGCGCCGAGGGGGCCACGGACAGCACCATGGCCTCCCAGGGCCCTTCTGCCGCGCCTCCCTCCTCGTCCTTGTCCTCCTTCTCGTCCTCGTCCTTGTCACACTCCTCCTCATCGTCCTCCTCCTCCGCCTCTCCTCCTGAAACCCCCTCCTCCCCTCAGGCAGTGCTGCTGTCGGTGGCCCTGCGGGAGCGACAGAGGCACCGGCGACGCCGCCGGCCAGGCGGACCAGCCAGAGCAGCCAGAGCAGCACGAGGACCGACTTAGACGTCGTCGTCGTCGTCGTCGCCGTCCCGTCGCCGTCCCGTCGTCGGAGGCAGAGGCGAAGTAGTGGAAGGAGAGGGAGCCCCTCGCCCAAGGCGGCGGCGTCACTGGCGCGAGGGTGCGATCGGATCGACCATTCCGGCCGCCCCAAGGGTCCCGTTCACGGGTGCCGGTCACTGTTGGGAGCCCCTTGGGGCCGTGGCGAGGGAGCGGGAGGAGGAGCCTGAGGAGGAGGGGAGTTGGAAGGGGCGAGGGCCAGCTGGTGAGACTCAAGGCGTAGGCGTGGTCCCTGGCCCTGCCGCGCCCGCCCGACGCCCCCTGGCGCAGTGGCCGCGCGCCCGCATGGACTTGCCCGCTCGGCCCGCTCGATGCCTCGCGCAGCGAGTGGAGGCCTCGCCCGCTGGCGGCTGGTTTTGGGTCGCTGCAGCCGCTGGGCGCCTCTGTGCTGCTCCTTTGCAGCGTCGTCTTCGGCGGCAGGCGCCCAGTGGTGCGCGGCTGTGCGAGCTGGGCCGTGGAGCCCGGTAATGCCGATTGCGCCTTGGTGCCGCTAATCGTCCTCCGACGCCGTAGCGGCCTCGGAGGACATTGGAGCGGGCTGCAAGTACTCCGCTAGAGGTGCGGCCAGGCCCGTGCCGGGCGCCTGCCGCGTTGCAGGATCCGCTGTGAACCCGAGGTGCCAACTCGTCTTCGAGCGGCCGCCCACATAATGGAGGTGGAGAGGGCCCAGCGGCGTCCTTTGAGGCAGGGCCCATCCCTCCTGCACACAGAAGATGTGTGTGTGGGGGGGGGAAGCCTTTTACAGCTGCGATGGCCGTGGTATGGCACCTTTGCACGTTGCAGGGTCCGCAGGTTGAGCGCAGCGGATCCTCCTCCTTTCCGTCTCTCTCTTTCTCTCTCTTTCTCGGCCTCCTCCTCTTCCTCCTCCTCATCCTCCTCGTCCACCTCCTCCTCCACCTCCACCTCCTCCTCTTCCTCCACTCGTTTTCCTCATGAATAGCTCTTCCCTGTCGCACTCCGACGCCAGTCGAAAGGGTACCCCGGGCGTTTCGCTTGAGACGTTTACCATCAATGAGCTTCAAGCATGAAAACTGACAACAGTTTCACAAATTGAAACGGGCCACGTCAAAAATGTGGCTCTCGCTTTACCGCCGCGCACATTCGATGTAAAGATTTGCAAGAGCTTCTCGGATTGAGGGCAGGTCGTTTTCAAGTTGTGGTTCTCGTTTCACGCGCACATTCACGCTGAAACTTTGTGAAAGCACCACGGATTGAGGGCGGCTCCCTTTTTTCAAAATTTGGTTATCGCCGTAGCGCCGCGCACATTAATCTTAGATACTTGCCAGTGTTTCACGGATTCAAGGCGGCTTTTTTTCAAAATGTGGTTATCGCTGTAGCGCCGCGCACATTCGTTGCCAAAAACTGCAAGAGCTCCACGGTGTGAGGGCGGTTTCTTCTCAAAGTTCGGTTCTCGCTCTCGCTTTAGCGCAGCGCACATTCATTTCAAAAAATTGGCAGAGATTCATTGGATATCATGGTTAACGTACCAGAAATGGTGTTTCACAACGAGTGTGGATTGTCTGGGTGCAACAGTTATTTAGATTCGCGGTGTTGAAGGTCCAGGAAAGGTGATCTGGCACGATTCGGAATCGTCAACACGCAACAGTCAGGTTGACTCGTGGCGTTGAAGTCCTGAGAATGGTGATTTGGCACGCTTCAAGATTTTCTCACGGCTGTCCCCCAACGGGGCACTTCCCTTGTGGAAATGCATTCTTGTATGGGGCCCATGAAGAGGGAGCGTGGAGGGATGGTGCACTCCATAAGAATTGATGAGTCTTGGGTTTACACTGGCCCTCTTCATCCTCCTCATCATCCTCAGCCTTTTCTTCCTCCTTCCTCCCTCGCCTCCTTCTCCAACCTGGCAGGACGAGGCCCCAGACTGCCACCCGTGCCCGAAATCGCGGCGGAGCGACTGGCACGCGGGCTTGGAGCAGCACTTCGCCAAGCGCTCGGGGCTGCCTAAACCAGAAGGGTGTTGATATTCGTTCCCCCGCCGTGGGAGTGGGAGGGGGGGAGAAGGCAGGTAGAAAGGGGACGAGGACGAGGACAGGGACAGGGGGAAAATGAAAGAGGGAATCGGGAGGAGGAGATTGTGGGGGAACGAGGAGGAAAGGAGGAGAAGGAGAGGAGGAGGAGTAGGAGGAGGAGGAGGAGGAGGAGGATCAAGTGTCACGGGAACGGGAGCAGGAGGAGAAGGAGGGAGCATTCGGTTGAGCATTCGGCAGGTGGTTATAATACCCCGCAGGGTAGCGTCCATCCCGGGCTGGGTGGGAACACCCCGCAGGGCCTATATCCCCGCGGCTCCGGGGTGGGGGCGTTGTCCCGCAGGACCTAGCCCTGGAGAGCAGCAGGCTGGAGTACGGAGAGGAAGAAGACGGAGAAGAGGGAGGGCTGGGCGGAGGAGGAGGAAGAGAAGAAAGAAGAGGAGGAGGAGGAGGACGACGACGACGACGACGACGGCGACGAAGGTGGGGAGGAGGAGGGAAGGAGGAGGGCAGGACCCCTTACGATAGTCAGTAAGAAGGCACCGCACGAAGAGTGGCGTACCTTTCGGCAGGGCGCCCCAGAAGGCTCTCGGCGATGCGCCAGCGGCTTGCTGATGTGACAGTGTTCGGATCATGCCTTTCGCTGTGGCGATTTTTGCATACCCACCGGACCGCCCCATCCACGGAGGAGGGAAGAGGGAGGTAGGCGGGGGTGCACGCGTACCCCGCGGGGCGTGGTAGTCGGAGGAAGGAGGGAAGAAGGGAGGAGGCGGCAAGACAGGCAGAGGTGCGGCCGTACCCCGCAGGGCGTGGCCGTCGGAGGGGGGAGGGGAGAGGACGGTGGGAGAGGATGGAAGAGGGGAAAGTGTACCAGAAGCGTCGTCGCTGGCGGTCGGCCAAGGGGGGCATGCCATGGGTGGCCACACCAGGGGGGGGAAAGAAAAGACGATCCCCCTTCGCCACGTGATGTCTCGGGCCCACGGGGCATCGGGTGCCAAGGGCCACGCGGCGGGGATTATGACGCCCCCCCCACGGCCACGACTCGCAACAATGAAGCCCCAAGGGGAGGCTCGGCGTATAGCCGCGTCGCACCGCTGCCATCCCGTGGGCACCAGTAGGCCCCTGCTACAGCCGCGCCCCGCCGAGAGCCTCCCTAGGTGACCCTTGGTCCCTTGGTGTCGGATTCCTGCTAATCCCTTTGGTCCGGGTCCCTAGGTGTCTCCTGGTCCCTTGGTGTCGGATTCCTGCTAATCCCCCTAGACCCCCCTTGAACACAAACGGCAGCGGGGACAAAGTGTGAAGGGAGGGGGCAGGCTGAGGTGCAGCTGTACCCCGCAGGGCGTGGCTGTCGGAGGAAGGGGGCGAGGGGGCAGGGGAGGAGGGAGGAGGTGCAGCCGTACCCCTCAGCAGCCGTACCCCTCAGGGCGTGACTGTCGGAGGTGCAGCCGTACCCCTCAGGGCGTGACTGTCGGAGGTGCAGCCGTACCCCTCAGGGCGTGACTGTCGGAGGTGCAGCCGTACCCCTCAGGGCGTGACTGTCGGAGGTGCAGCCGTACCCCTCAGGGCGTGACTGTCGGAGGTGGAGGAGGAGGAGGAGGAGGAAGGGAGGAGGAGGAGTAGAGGGAAGGAGGGGGGGAGGAGGGGGGAGGCGGAGGAGGTGTTCTCTTCCTCTTGCTCTTGGAGAGGGGGAGGCCGACTGTGTCAGTGCAAGCTTTGTGGCTCCAGCTGCCCCGAAGGCACCGCCTCGCAGCGTGCCCGGTCTGCCGCCACTGCACCGCCCCGGAGACACGTGCTCCTTTGGAGTGACGTCCTGACGCCCGCGTGCGCGGGGTTGTCATCGTCCTTCTCCTCCTCCTTTCCCTCATCATCATCATCGTCATCCTCCTCCTCCTCCTCCTCCTCCTCCTCCTCCTCCTCCTCCTCCTCCTCCTCCTCCTCCTCCTCCTCCTCCTCCCTCCTCCTCCTCCTCCTCCTCCTCCTATTCCTCCTGTTCCTCCTCCCCCCCCCTCCTCCCTCATCCCCCCCGTCAACTCATCCTCCTCATCATGCTACTCCTACCCCTTCCACCTCCTGAGACCCTCACCCTCATTACGTTTCCCATCATCGTCCTTCTCCTCCTCCTCCTCCTCCGCCTCCTCCTCCTCTTCCTCCAGTAAATATGCTCCTCTCCGCCTCATACTCAATTAGAACTTAACTTAGTTTGCATGCAACGAACTGCCCGCGTGAACTGAAGCTGCGTTTCTGCAGCTGTATAACTGCTCAAACCAGCCGACCTCGGCTGGCAGGAGAGAAAAGGAGCGCGCTGGGGCGCGCGGGCGATTCGTCGTCGTCCGTCCTCGGCCTTCCTCCTCCCTTACTATTCCTGATAGAGTGGTTTAGCTTAACGGATGTCTGTCTTGTCAATGTATCATCCCGTCCCCGCTCTCCCTGAGCAGAGTGAACATGAGATCTCAATTGCTTTGTCATCTTACCCCGATTCTCAGAGGAAAGACTGGTTATCAGCCGAAAAGCGCGACTCAGTCGACGCGGGGCCACTAGATACAAAAGAAGATCTTTCAGTCGTGCCCCGCGATTCAGTCGCTGCGGGAGAGAGCTATGATAATACTAATATCGTGTCTAATATCTCGAGAAGCGCTGATAGGCGCGTTGAACAACATGATGGACACGATACAGATAGAATCGGTCCTATTCAAGACCGAATCCCTCCTCAAACTATCGCCGATCGGATCATGAGGGGGAGAAGTAACGATGGGATAACCGAAATGTCGGTAGACGTATCCACAGCAGGGGCTCCGATAGGTGATCGTGAGCAAACCCCCGACCCTCACGGGCGAGAGGGCGTCACGCCAAGGCCCAGGCGAGGTGCATTCTCTTCGAGGTTGAGTGCCATCTCGACGGAGTCGATAAGTCCCATCCAGAATGCTCCACTAGCTACTGCCATTGCCGCTGGCGAAGCCAGCCGGCCAGGGGAAGCCCAAGGGAATCCGAATGCGTATCTTAATATCCCCGTAGATTGGGTGGGTACGCATGTTACTGCCCCAACCCCTATAGCACTTAACGGACAATTCGGTCAGGATAGCGATGATCTGATAGACAAAGATCACGAAATATATTCCATGGAAGAAAATGTTGATAGTATCAATAATGATATTTCCCTGAGCCGAGCGTTGTCCGTGATGATGGATGAAGGCATCCCTGCTCGAGACGAAAGTTGGTCTCCAGGTGGATCCGATGAAGACACTAGTATCCGAACGCCTCAGGCGGACAGGACGGAGACTCAAACGAAGCATGAGAGGGAGCCCGCTGGGCGAACTCCTGCGCCCAACCTCAAGAAACAACGGAATGAGGACTATGAGCGAAACGTCTCGCCATTAAAGGAAGGCTTCTTCCGTAACGCCACCACCTCAGGTGAGCGGCAACCCACCATTCCGGCTGTTGTTGAGGATGAAGAAATGGTCGGACAACAAGATATATACTCTCAACTAATCAAACAAGACGAAAAGGATGAGGAGCTCTTAAATGCGCCCAAACCACCAGAAAGTACGTTTACTCGCCCAAGATCGAACGCTTCGAGCAGGGGAAGACCCAAAATACCAAGATCAGGGGCGAGGTCTACTTCTAGGAGCAACAGTACAGTTTCAATGAAGGAGGTATGTTGGAATCCCAATCCTGGCCGTGCGCATCAGACGGAGAACAAATGCCCAGGAAAAGCCAACAAGCCTGAAGGCGCATGTAGGAACCCAGTGTGCAGGAGTTGCTCAGACGTTTGCAACAAGTGCAACATACAATGGCTATGCACGGAGTGCTATCCAATGGACGAGCACAATTGCACGTACTTCTTCTTACAGTCTATTCAAGACCAGGCCAGGCAAGCAGAGGCTAACACTCAGAGAGAGTTTCTGATTAATGAGGCGCATCTGGCTGAAAGGGCTCGATTGGACAGAGAAGAATTAGTTGAAACCGTGATCGAAGCCAGGAAAACGTTTGAGGCTGAGCGGATCGCCCTAGCCATGGCCGCTAGAGGGCGTGAACAAGCGCTGATAGAACATCTGCACAATCAGACTGAGGCCGTGAAATGGCAAGTGGAGAGGGAAGCAGAAGACAAATACAGAGAATTATTGACTTCGGAAAGACGGGCCGTCATGATGGCGAACGAAGAATCTGCGGACGCCCACACGGTTGCCGCTGCCGTTGCGGCGGCCAAGATAGAAGGAGAACAAATCGCGACAGCCGTGGCGGAACGAGAAAAGCAGGGATTACAAGAAGAGCTCAAAGCCGCCAGGCTGAAAGCAGACAACACCCAAGCTGTAGCTGCGAAGATAACCAACCAGAACAATCTCTATCTGGAAGAGCTTAAATCGCATGAGAAAGCCAGATCGTCTCTTCAGCGTATAATGTCGAGCAACACTAAATGCCCGCCGGCTAAGCCGTTCGGGTCGAACATACACCAGCTATCGACGGCCCAGTCGTCGAGCATCGCATCTGCCCCTACGCAATTCGATCAGACGACCATAGCAAATGCGGGAGCATCGACCATGCTGGTAGGAGGGGCAACACGCCCTCCTCCCGATGGGAATGGAATCACGCTTCCCGTGGACCAGTTGCGTGCCTTTTGTTTCGGTCCAAAGACAGACAAATGCGTCGGATGTGGCAGCTCGGCTTGCGACGAACACATCGATGCGGATACGAGGAGATGCTCTAGATGCGACCTGTGGAAGAGTGAAAGGTCAGCGGCTAACATGCGAGAAGAGGAGAGTGCATCGAACGCGGCTAACATAGAGATAGGAAAGATGAGGCTTAATTAAGGCTATCATCACCGACCCGAATCCGCACACTGAAACTAAACGCGAAGTCGGACCCACATCGAAGTCGTTCGGATTTCCGCTGTTTTCGCAAGAAACCCCCGTGAGGCCGCCGTTGCACCAACACTATTCTGTCCCAGGACCTGCCCTTGAAGGTCCGGCTAAGCCGAGCACCGCTGAAAATGGACCCCCTGCAGGGATGAGGCTGACTGGACTTAACGAAAATAACACTCTTGCCAACCTCCGCACAACCTATGGAGACGGCCCTGAGGGAACGACGGCGACTAAGTCGTCGGGCAACGCAAGACAGGGCGGAGAAGATGACGACAAGAGCGACGCTCCCAACACTGAGATCGCATCTTCGCACGAAGGTGATCGTGGCAGAGGACCACGAGAATCGCCTCCGGGGAGTCCAGGGGGGTCAGACCCCTCTGATGGTGGGGGTGGACGCAGGGGGCCCCAAGGCCCCGGCGGACCGCACGACTCGATAGTGATTGACGAGAGCACGCCGTTAGATCAGTGGAGACAAGTCGGTAACAACCAGAAAATTGATTTGTTGGACATCCCCGCTGTTACGAACATTCGCGAGTGGAAAATGCACGCAATACGCGCCATCGCTAGGTCATCACCCGAGAGCCAGGCAGCACAGCACTGGATTGCCGAGGCTATGGATCCAGCCGTGGAGGATGAGCAACTCAAAGATGCTGGACGATTCCAGCGTCTCGACCTTATGATCGCAACGAATCTTATCGAGAAACCCAACAAGATGCGAAAGAGTCGATATCATCCTCCTCATCATACTCATTTCCATCAACAGGTTACTCGCATGGAATTCAGCGCCCAGGCCGAGGGAGGGCTCATGACTGGACGCGAGGTGGCGCGGGCTATTTGTCACTGGTGTTCGGCAAGGTTGGAGTTGGGACAACATCGCATTTCGCGCGACCTCTTCAAAGTGAAGATAGACCCGCACAAGCCTGATGCTGACCTGTATCATTTCTACAATGAATGGACAGACGTGTATCAACAGCTTTATGGCGCCAAGCCTCCGTCCGATGAGATGAGGGCCTCGATGCATGCACATTTTCTTGAACAATGCAGAAAGCCGAGCAAACTGGATATTGTATGTAAGTTATATGACTTGTCGAAAGACAGAACGGAACAAGGTGTCAAAACTTACGAATGGCTGATGGAGCAGATTGAAGAAATGATGTTGCGAGAAAAAGAAGAATGGAACATCAGCGCGCATGAGGGCACCTTAAACCAACGCGCCAGACAAGCACGATTCGGCGGAGGCGGAGGCAATGACAATCGGAGGAATGCAGGCAATAAAGCCGCCCCGGCACAGATTGCCACTAAGTTGGGACAATCCTCGGATGTCATGAAAAGCGGAGAAACCAAGGGCGAAACCACGTGCAGATACGTTACCAAGGGCGAAATTTGCCCGTACGCAGGAAAAGGCTGCCCCTTCAATCACAAGAAGCCCAAGAACGCCGCGCCGGCTCAGCCGAGTGCGGGACGAAAGTCCAGTGCCGCCCCTGCCCAGGGTAAGAACCCTAGAGGTAGATCAAAGGACAGGGGCCGAAAGGGGCAGGGCCGATCCCAGACCCCGACTGGAAATCGTGGGAAAGGAGGACAGCAGAATAATAGAAGTCAGTCACGTGGGAAAGACAGATATCCCGTGTTACGCATACTCCCGAGACCCCACGAAGTGCCGAGGATCCGAAGACGGACGCCACAAGGCCCATAGAAGGCTAACCGATGCTGAGAAGCTGAAGCGTGACAAGTGGGAACAAGCGAAACTTGACGCTGGACAATCTTTGGGATATGAGCGTACATCCAAACAGGCCAATGCCGCGGCTGCCAATATCTCTTCGACGGGAAGGAATGGTGGCTCCAGAGCCACTAATGCTGACTCCGACAAACGCAAAAAGGATTGAGGGAAAAAACAAACGCGGTGGCAAAGGCAAAGACATGGTCTGTCGCTCTTACAGAGAAACGGGAAAGTACTCACGCGGAAAAGAATGCTGGTTCGCCAAGACCACCCCAGGTCATCTAGTTACGTGACAATGGCTCCACACTGGCGGCTCAGCCGTCAGTGCTGGAGGGATGACAGACATAATTGTGTTAATGGTCTTCTTTATTGCCGTCCTCGTTCGGCAGACGTGGCGAAGCCTGCGTCGGTTGAGCAGAAAACGGGGGGGCTGGAGGAGCCCCACTGATTCAATCAGCTTGGGTGCAGTCGCGTGCCCCGCCCCATTCTTCCGGGGCTTCCCAGGGCAAAAACAAAACAGCCTTAATTGTTTGGCGATTGCCTCTAGTGCCGATGGAGGGGACTATTGGGACACCTCCAAAGGTGAGTTTCAACAGGACGGCAGGAAACAGGTCGAGAGTCTCGTCGATGTCCTTGCGAATTTCCTGTACCCTCTTTCTCGGGACGCGATCAAAAAGTACTGGTGCGTTCCCCCTAGTAAGAGTTGCATGCGACATCGGGATAGCAACCGATGCAATATCCGCGTCCGTTTTCACCCCTGCACTGAGGAGCCGACTATCACTTGGAGGAAGGCGCGTCGCCACGACTTGAAAGGGTTGCCTTCAAGTAGCAAAGATAGATGGAAGTTCCCCGGAGAAATACGTCGAGAGATGTCGATACAGTCGAGGGAGTCTGTCGCCGAGGCTTTACTCAGAGCATCAGACCTGCAAGATCACGTCTGGCATCTCTGGTTAAAGGACGAAGAGGGGACAGAGAGCCCGCACGGCTCAGCCGCTGCTGGATGCACAGACAAAGACGCTGCGTATCTGGGGGCATTGGGCTTCACTATAGACACCGGGTGCGGGTACAACCTAATTGCGGAGAAATACATTAGGAGCACAGGTGCAATGAGATTGATACGAAAGCTTCCGCAATCGATCACTCTGAACACTGCCGGGGGAGAATCCAAGGCCCTCGGTTCGCATCGCGTGTCCCAAGTTTAAGGGTGGTAGTGTTAATGCTTCAGTCATGCCGGAGACCCCGCGCGTGATTTCGGTAGGAGAGCGGTGCATGGATCACGGCTTTAGTTTCTTTTGGCCAGCCGGCCAAAGGCCCTACCTACTGTTGCCCAACGGCCAAAGAATGGACCTAGCCGTTGAGGGCAAGATACCGCACTTGACCCTATCAGGCAAAGAGGCGCTGGGTCAGTGGATGCGCGCAGCTGCCGCCGGGAGGAGCGAGCCCCTCGAGCGGTGGCGTTGCGTGACGCCGGGCGCCAATGCATTCCTGGACAACGTGGAATCTGCGGGAGGCCCTCCGCCCCACGCTGTCCCGACTCGCGCAACCATAGACCTGCACACACATAAGCTGATTGGTACCCACAGCTACGCTGATGGGCGGCCGACCGAGATCGCGCCCGTTTTCCCGTCTTCGATAGACTCTGCGGATACCATCACCTACTTCTACTATTCGCCTCAGTTGGCCAGCGAATGCGGTTGGAGTCGGACGCCAACCGGTATTGCTGCCTCCAAAAGTCTCTCAGCTTTGCTCGACCACGGTCAAGCCGTCGGTCCATTCGACGAGCAGCCCGGCAAAGCCGAGGCTTGTGCTGCCGCATATAGATGCCATTTTGGATGTGGAGTTTCAGGATACCTCCCGTACGAAGCAAGTAGAGGATTGGACTCCGATGCGTGCAACGCGGCCCCAGGACCCGAGGAGGGTGAAGTTGGAGACGCTGACGGCGTCGACTTGGTCGACGTCGACGCACCGCCAGATTTAGACCCAGACGTTGCGGAGGTTGAGGTGTCGGAGACCCTTGCCGAGCGGCTCAAAAAGGCCGTTGCCTCCCTACCGCACCTTCTAACTCATACTCCTAAGAACCCATATTGCCCAGTGTGCAATTGGGCCGAAGCTATCAGAAAGCAACAGCGCAAAGCGCAGAACGAAGGGCTAAAGGTTCCTCGCCCATACGCTAACCCCACTTCGTTCGGACAACTGACGACGATGGATCATTGGTTTGCGATGGATGAACTCTCGCGGGGACTCCACGACGAGACCGCGCGCGTGACTTTTCGCGACCGAGCTACAGATTTTCTCGCCGCTCAGGGTGTACACGACAAGTCTGCGGTTCACGTTTGTAACTTTTTTCAATAAACCTTAGAGCCCCGGAGGAAAAGTTAGAATACTGTTATACAGATGGTGCAAGAGAGCTTGCCAGGGCATGTTACGAGCTCAATATTGCCCATGATCCTACCATCCCAGGAAACAAGAAACAAAATGCTGTCGCCGAGCGCGCGAACGGAGTGGTGCAGATGGGAGCTAGCGCCTTACTCATGCAGGCTGGTCTTCCACCACCATATTGGACCTATGCAGTTCGGTATTTCTGCTTATGTTACAATACAAGGACCCCTGCTGAAGGGCAGTCCAGTTGGGAAAGACGCTTCGGATGCCAGTTCAATGCTCCGCTTCTTCCCGTCGGATCGCTTATCCGTTATGCGCCTCCGCCTGAATCCCGTTTTCGCACTGCCAAGACTGGAGCGACGATGATTCCAAGGATATACTTGGGGTATGTGCACAAAGCGGGGGGATTGGTTGGACCCGATAGTTATGTCATACCTCTGAGACAATTGGACGGACTGAATCTGGAGTCAGGACGCACTCCAGAAGGGGAAAAGACCCACGGTCGAGAAGTCTGACCAAGTGTACAGCAACATCTTACATGGTACTGCTGACGACCAATCGCCTCAGTTTCCTTTGCGACAAGCATACGAGAAAGCGGCGACGGAGGTACGTTCCGTCACACTCCCTACAGAAACAGGAGAGGGCGCGGCCGTCTCAGACGGACCGCAACCAGCCACAGGGATAAGACCGGACAACATGTTTAATATTGATGATCCTGCCATTCTGGTGCCACCGCCTCCCCAGGAAGGCGAGGACGCACCGCGTATTGACTCTGAGGCCGATCTTGATGACGACGGTCCTGGGGGCTTGCACGTGGGCGATGTGCCTTTGGTAGTTGACGGCGCAGACCCTCAGCGCGACTCCCATCCTGCAGACAAAAACCAAAAACTAGGACTCGCACAACTAGAGTATCGCTTGGACAGACAGTCCAACTTCTCAGCGGCTAAGTCGCGTGAGAAAGTCCCAGGGACAGGGCAGCTTCTTGCCCGAACAATTCAAAATTTGGATACAATGGAATAGTTCGAAGGCAGACGGGTTGTTGCTGGACTTACAAAAGACGAATTAATTCAGAAACTCCCGTTGGCATGTCGTCGGAAGACATGTAGCATACGAGTTGTTCTTTATAATGACCCTGATTGCGTGCCTATAACCCGAGTGTGGGTCACAGACCCAGACCCTAAATACAGTGCCCAATGGTTAAAGAAGTTACCCGAGTCTACCAATCCCGGGATACATCCTGGGCGATGGTTCAACATGACCCAGGCGCAGCGTCGACAGGCCGCGGAACAATACAAGGCTGAAAAGAGAGGGTTCTTCGGTATAGAGGACCCTGGTCCTTGCCTAGGTCTTCTGCGTGATATTGGTCTGGATGTGGATGACCCACCGACTCCGCCCGATCCCGCAGTGGCTCAGCCACTTGCGGCTCTCCCCGAGGCCAGGCTAACTGCACCTAAGGTGGCTGAGCAGCTACGTCGAATACAAAACGGCAGCCTGTGCTACACCCCCGGCAGTGGGCGAGGGGCGGCGTCGCGAAACACCCAGGTCTGTCGAACCACATCTCAAACTGACGATTCATCAGAAGAAGACGCCCCTAACGGACACCTGTCAGACGACGAAGACATTTGGTGGAAACAAACATGGTATGGAGGCACTATAGCAAGAGACGGGCTACCCTCCGGCTCAGCCGACAGGGATCCCTTGTCCGACGATGACAACGGAAAATCTGAGGACAACGAAGAGGCAAGCCTGACCTCGAGTCCGGCGGCCGCCGCGTCGCGGCGAAGCGCGCCTCGAATGCCACTGCGAGATAACTCTGACACAGATATCAGTCATCGCGACAAAGAAAAATCTGATTTGCAATACTTCTGCAATCCATTTACAGGTATAATATCTGTCATTGATGAGCCCTTCCAACTTCCCAATGACTGGCAATGCGCTCTCATAGACGCGGCCGTAGCCAGATCTGTCTCGAAAGACGAGGCAAAGGCAAACAAAGACGCTCAAGCTGCCTTGAGAAAAGAGCGGGACAGACTGCGTGACATTGGCACGTGGATCGAAGATGGTGTTAGGGAATATTCCGACGCCGTTGCCGAACTCAAAGGGAAGACCGCGCATTTTGGCCGCTTGTTTGCGATCACTGTTGAAAAGAACTCAGAGTTACCACTAGGACACAAAGACCGCAAGTACAAAGGTCGGGTGGTATTCGACGGTTCGAGCGTTAGAGATCAAAACAAAGACGCGGCACTATTTCAGGAACTTTCCAGCAGTCCCGCGACAATGCAGGCCAGCAAAGCAGCCGATACTCACGGGCTGTTTGAAGGCCACAGGATCGAACAAGCCGACGCTCGACAAGCTTACACACAATCAAAGTTGGGAGGCACTCCTACTTGGGTTTTCTTGCCTCGTGACGAATGGCCCAAAGCATGGTCCAACATGAGAAACCCCGCATGTCCTCTGCGCTTATCTCTGCACGGGCATCCTGATTCGGGCGGGCACTGGGAACAGCATTGCGAGGGACATGTCCCGGCGAAAGGTTTTGTAAAATGTAGTCCGTGGCGCAGCTGCTATTCCCACAAAGAATTGCAAATTTTCTTGATCATTTATGTCGATGATTTCAACTTGTCGGGGCCTGCCGACAAGCTGGCCCAGGGATGGAAGTTACTTCAAGAACCTTCGGAAAATTGCTGCCCTAAAGGCATATAAATAGATCCTCCAACAGCTGTTGGACGATATTTAGGATGCGAGCATAGATTATCAACTCAGACAACTGAGCGGCACGGAGAGTCACCCACGGCATTCGACCCGCCCTCTCCAAAAGTTAAGAAAAACGCCTCCGTCACAGACGAGAGTAGTGAGGAGGAAACGGGGGGTGACTCGGCATCTCAGATGACCGAGCCATACCAGCCGAGAGAGCCGAAACTAGTAAAAGTCATCGAATACGATCCTGCGTTACCTTATACGCTCAATTGACGGACACAGACCCGGCCACATATCCGGCCGCGGGCACCCCGTTCGGTCCAGAATTTACTGACTTAGAAGACGGACAGGGCGGCCCCAGAGGAGAGATCTACTCCCCAGCTGAGGAGGCTATAGCATCAGCGTTACAGATCAGCGTTGACACCGGCCCTCCTGACCAAGAAATAGAGGCGATTGGCCTCGATGCCGCAGCAGTTAGCCGCGATGACCCTGAGCCACCGACTCAGTCGGGAGTGCTTCAACCAATTGCAGCAAAAGCGTTGATGAAAATACTTTACGGGGCTAGAATGGCAAGATACGACCTACTCCGTGCCGCGTGTCAAACTGCCAGGTGCATCACAAAATGAGCAGAATAACAAGACATGGACCTCTTCTGCCTGATATGTTACATAAAATGTACATCTCATTATCGTATGACCTCGTGGGTGGGTGATAAAAAGGAGGATGTTCTGTTAAAGCAGTACTCTGATGCAGATCTGGCGAGTGACATCCGAACACACAGGAGCACGAGCGCCAGCTACCAAGCAATATGGGGCCCGCATACACGGGCAGGCCAGTCGATGAGTTCGCAAAGACAAACTGGCGCATCTCATAGTACACTTGAGGCCGAGATCGTTGCGGCCGACCTTGCGTTACGCAAGGAGCTGCTGGCGGCATTACCGCTGTGGGGGATCCTGCTGGATAGACCTGCAGGATGTTTATTCTTGGAATATAACCATGCAGTTTGCAAAGTCATCAAGGCAGGCGGGCCAATGAAGCTGATGCATCTACCAAGAACGCATCGAATCGATGCAGCAGCTGTGTCCGAACAATTGTCTCGTGGCCTTGTTCAATTACAATACGAAAGAGCACAGAACGAGGCTGCTGATATTGGAACAAAACGATTCGTTGACCCAATGGCATGGGTCAAAGTATTATACCTCGTCAACATAGTGACGCCTAAGTTCTGGGCCGCTAAGCGGCACCAAGATTATCTTGACCCCGCGTTTGCTGACGGACTTCCCCTGAAACCCGGGGGGATTCTCAAGCCCCGCCCGGGCCCTAGTTCGGCCTTGCGGAGAGGAGCTGCCATGCCTAGCAAAAAGTCAAACAAAAAGAAAAAGCGCCCCAACAAAGGCAAACCCGCTGCAACTGCCCCTGGCCAAGCCGAGGGATTAGTAAAGACGAAGAATGCAGTCTGCTCAGCTGATGTCGCAGGTAATGTCACTCCTCGAATGGGCAAAGAGTGTTACAGCAGAAGCTCCGAGAAAACGAGAGCGATTGAAAACACAACAAAAAGAAGCTCCGATCGTGAGATGAAAACCATGCATGGAATATCGGACAGCGAAAGCGAGTCAGAGCCTTCCATGAGACATGAAAACAGGGAGGCTGCTTCTAACGACGGTCGCCCGCTTCACAGTCCGCACTCCGCGGTGGCTGCCAACTACGCTGACAAAAGGGATGAATGGATGAGACAAGGACTGAATTTGACACGACATCACTATGTTCCGAGACTTGCTACATTTATGCCGACAATCGGGGATTGCCCCGTCAAGCTTGATAAGCTCGATGACAAACGTCGCACATATGCCGTCAAATCCCAACAAGGTTCGACGATAGATCGCATCGATAATTGGCGTAATGAAGAAAGCAGATATCAACACCCATTTGAATATGACTCAGATGGCGACTCTAGCGACGGTGATTATTGCCTCAGCAAATGGACGGGATACACAGAATTTAATATCCGAGAAGATTGCGCCCCGGCCACTCAGTGGACCGGGGAAAGACCTTTATTAGAGTACTGTTGCGGCCCCCAAAGTAGAATAGGAGACCCGAAGAATGTCGTTGACAACTCATGCAAAGTGATTCGATACACCGAGGAAGAAGACATGAGGACGGATGAGGGACTCAAAATAGCGCTAAACGACATAGCTGCGTTTAAGGGAAAACATATCACGCTGCGGGGCTCCATGCCGTGCACAGGAGGCCCCCCTCGGCAGCGCGTGAACGAGGCGCATTATTTCCGCGCCGGAAACCACAGGGCCATGCGCAGACTTCGGGGCATTAGAACTGATTTCCGTTATCTGTTTTGGAATTTCCGTGAGATTGCCCGTGCTGTGCACAAAGCGGGGGGCGTTGCATGTATTGAATGGCCTTCCCAGTGTAATTATTGGAGAGACCCTCAGGTAAAGAGTTTTCTTCGAGAGTTGGGATTTGCCAAGACGGCGCTGCACGGGTGCGCGTACGGATTGAAGGATAGCAAGGGCAATTTCATGAAAAAGCCCTGGACGATAGCCACCACCTCCCCCATTGTTGCGGAGGGGTTAGAGCGTAGATGTGATGGCACACACGAGCATGTTGAGGCTGGGGGACGAGAGTGTAAGAGCGCTGAAGATTACACTGATGATTTCGCCAAGCAAGTTCATTTTGCCGTCGCCAACGCCGCAGAGAGAGTTGGGTCGTCTCGTCGTCGTCCTACCTCCTCTCCTAATCCTATATGCGCCGCTGCCGTTTCGGCTCAACAGCCTGCGCGGGCTGCCCCGCGACCGGCCCCCCGTAGAGGCGAGCGGATGCCTTGCCGCGACTGCTCGAATCTCGCTTGCCGCGGTTTCCGCGTGCCGGAGACACCGACGACTGAGCCCATGCATCGTCCGCTGAGGAAGAGGGCGGACGGATCACTGGGTGATGACGCGATCTCAATCCATTCTGACGACATCGTGGATGAAATTGATTCCGACGTTGTTGTTGACAAGGGCAGAGAGGAAGAGGATTACAATAATGCTCTCCTCGCCACAATTCGAAAAGCCTCAACGCCGGCTCAGCCGAGCGGGATGGCTTGCCCACCGGCTCAGCCGGATGGGACAGGACATGAACACTTCAGCCCAAATGACATTATATCCGAAAATGATGCTGAAATGGAAACTGCCCCCCAAGACAATGTTCGCTCAAAGAAAGTGATTGATCCCAATGTAGCAGACGTCGAATCATGGAGAAATAAAGAAGTCCTCAAGTGCCTCCCTGATAAGCTGAGGGAGTGGTCCCGCGCGGGACCCAAAGACGGAACCATCAAATTTGCGCCGCCACTGGGCTCGGGTTGGCGCTACACGATGTGGAAGAACGACATACTTTACACGAAAAGTGACGCTGTCGTGACTGCATTGAGGGCGGACCTGGAAACAACGTCTCAGACGATATTCCAGCGTTTATACTCCCAGATCTCCCAAGACCCGTGGACCGTACATTGGACTATGTTTGAGCGGAAGGACACTTGCCGTTTCGATTGTGCCCCTCCTGACGTCGACGAAATCCCCGTGGGAACGTTTCTCCAAACGTACCCTGATGAAGAGACGAAGCTGATCAGTAGGGTGCACACGGAAACCCCGGAAGAGAGCTTTCGTGGCATAATACGAACGCTTGAGCCGGGAGAAGTGTTTCGTCCCACCGTCGGCCCAGCCGTTCGACACGAGACCCACCGGGGCAGTTACGCGAGTGCACCAGTGGCGGATCACCGGGAAAAGGGCCCCCAAAAGGTCTGGATTGACATTTGGAGGCCTTCCTCTCGAAAGCCTCCTCACGGCTCAGCCGTTGGGGAGGGGTGGGGAACGATGTTCTTTTTTCCAGTGGTCAAAGGAAAATACAGCGCACCCGTGCACGTGGTCGAGGAAGCCCTTACTGCCGCCGCAAAGGCGGCATACTTCGAGGACGCACCCAAGCAGGCAGTGCACTGGAGGAAAAGACAACGTCCCTGGAAGAGGCCACAGAACTTTGAGAAATGGCTCGCCGAAGACGGACTCAACCCGGACGCAGATGAGGACTCACCACAAAAGAAGCCGAAGACTGCAACGGAGGCGCCCGACGACGTGATCGCCGAGGAATGCCAATCAGCAGTCGCGGGACAATATCAGCCATCATTGGATGACCGCGGGACTGGGAAACAGACGGCCGGCGGAACACCCGCCGGCCTGCCTCCCAACATTGAGAATCCTCTTGGCTTAGCGAGTGGAGGCAGTGGTGGTGCCCCCCCTCACGGCTCAGCCGGCGATGATGGGGATCAACCACCATCTGGCGGGTTCCCCTCACGAGACGACCCCCCCCCAGGGGGAGGAGGAGGAGGAGGAGGAGGTGGACCGCCGGACTCGGGGCCCGCAGCGTCAGATCCCGAGCCCGAAGACAAACCTTACATCGGTCGCGGCCCGTGGAACGTCCTTGAGTATCTTCGCATGAAAGGGAGCTTTGGGCGTGTTCCGCCCCCCTGGGATGAATGGCGAGTAGTAGTGGACCAAATCCTGGACCTTTATATGGAAGTCACGGACCCAAAATTGAGATTCGGGTCAGGCAACCTGGATTTAGCCGAGAAATGTCAGGCAATTACTAAGATCGCCGAGATTCATGGTCACCCGTGGATTCCATTCACCGGAAAAGACCTCGCCACTATGTCGTCCACGGGGAAATCTGTGACGGACTTCTTCCAGCCGCTGACCCAAATGGAGAATGGGTCTTATCGTAGTTGGTCATGTTCTGTTCATATCGTGTCTGACTCCACAATCACGTTCAAGGACGCATCAGGGGCGCCTAAGCCGAGCCTTATGCCTGAGTATCACATGCGAAATTCGGTATTTGGAAGCGCACAGTCGGCTAAGAGTGGAGCACTACTCAACGGTATTGCCGCCGACTCTGCGAACTTTCAGCGGGGCAAACAATGGTATTATAATGAAGGGGCTCACACCCCAATTCGCTTCACTTTCTGGAATCTCAACGACATTGTTGACCAATCGGGCAAATTGAACGGAGTAGGCAGTGGAGTCCAAAGAACTGAGAACCCGTTTACTTTCGCTGGGGGCCTCAGGCAGATGATAGAGGACGCCGTGGATTTGATCGACGATATAATGAAACGGTCTCAACAGGGGACTATAGACATAATGTATGTCGGCGGGGACTCGACGCGCTGGCAAGTAGGTGATGACGGCGCCGGCCCGATGTGGGACGATGTTGCAACTATGGTCCGAGCCAGAATGAACCGTCGGATTGAACACTTTAAAACGATAGGGTCGTTCCCCAGAATAATGACCCTCGACGGCGTCAGCCTATACCGCCAGCTTAGGCACCGCAATGAGGATGCTTTCCATTTCCGTGCTTCCCACGATGACTACCAAGTGTTTGACGGGGGAAAATCCCGAAAGGTCCTTGCCGCAGAATTGTGTGTCGAATACATGATTAAATCGGCCAAACTGGCTGTGCTATTTTTCTGTCAGCCTGCCGGCGGCTCAGCCGTCGGGGAAGGCCGCATAACCTGCCCGGCGAGGGAGGACAAGTACGCCCAACAGGAGGCGAAAGTCCAAGATCTTGTCATGTTTTGGCAGGACTGGTCCCCCACAGAAGGTAACATTCCCAGGTCGGAGATGGCATTTGGGTTACGGCCGAGATTGTCTACTATGCCAAGACGACCAAATCCATTAGAGGATCACCGACTCAGTACGTGAGCAACCCAGAGACTGACGTTTTGTATGAGTTGAGACTCTATCATTGGACTGCAGCAGCCGTGCGGGTTACTCAGGCATGGACACATTTGCTGCATATTGCCAGAGATAAAGGATGGAATCTGAAGGTGGACTTCGAGTTTGAGGGGTACCGAGCCCCAGAACGGACTGAGCACACGAACAAAGTCCGCGATGCTCAAAAGGCTTGGGCCCCTGGCTTGACTCCCTTCGATTGGCAAAAGGGGGCGCGCCCCTATTTGAAGGGAGAAGGCGAAACAGACGAAGAAACATATGATGATATTTGGCCGCGGCTCCAGGACAAAGGAGTCAGGCTGGCCAAGATTCACCCTATACATAGGGACGAGGCCTCGGATATATCAATTCAGTTGGTCGAGCAGAATGCAAAATAGAAAGAGAGGGCAGCTGAAGGGGACGGGAAGGAGCTGCCGGCGGCTAAGCCGCCCGGCATTCCGTTTTCAATGGATAAAAAGGACTTCCCTGATCTTGGAAGGGCGCCTGCGAAGCCCGAGAGGGCCTACAAGGCACCGCCCCCGAGGGCTGCTAGTCGGCCCCCCGTTCCTCCTCCCCCTGGTGGGCCGAAAGAGACTCTTGCCAAGAAGGCCCCGCCAGCGACTCGCACTCCATCGAGTCCTCCGGAACAACGGCCGAATGTCACTAGGCAGGCGCATGCTCCACCTGCGAAAGAGGTTTCTACCAAGAAGGCTCCTCCTCCGAGGACCGATCCCAGGTCGGAGAACTTAGGTCAACCGCCAGCGAAGATGCCTCGGTATGATGGAGACCCCGCTAATTACCTCTATGACTGTCCAGACACCGGCTAAGTCGAGTGGCTCAGATGCAGTTGGTAGCAGACCTTGGAGGCCGAGCGTTCCTGATCCTCCGTCAGAATTAAATATATTCGCCGGGACCAACGTTTCTGGCTCCTCGTCTGTTACTCGGAGCCCTCAGACAAATGAGCTTCGCTCTAAGCAAGCACCTTCCGTGCAGGCACCCAGTTGGACCAGACGCTTGGGCGACCCGCCTCATGGCGATGGCGGCCCCGCGCGCGAACGATCCCGGTCTGCGCGCGCCACACCTACAGAGGCGAGGGCTGCCTCTGATGATGCTGGTGTTCCTGAAAGAGATGGAGACCATGATGCACCGAACATGCGCGACGTTAGCCCCACGGCTCAGTCGGACGGGGGCCATTCATCCCAGCATTCGCCTGACTTGGAAGGAGATGATGACTTTACTACCATCATAATGACAATCAAAGATGTCTCGTGTTTGCATTTTGAATATCCGAGATCCAGTTCAGCGTTGAGAAATGAAAAAGACTTCTCCCACCACTTGCGGGGGCTACAATCGAGAGCAAATGACGCCCAGGACAACACTGCTCTGATGAAAAGGTTCAGAGTTGCTGGTGCATCATACATCAAGGCAGCGAAAACATGTACGAAATAAGTATACCAGACGAGCTGGAGCTAACACATATTCCCCCGCGTGGAATGACTTTGCCAATGCTATCGTCGAACAAATTTTGAAGGTGGACAGAAATTTCGCGCGCACTCCGATGATAGCGGACGGACCTCGATGGTCAAGACGTAAGAAGGCAGAAGGTTCTGGGAGCATGGTCAGAGTGCCTACTCCTCCTGCCCCCCCGTCCGTCTCGGCCGGAGCGGAACAAGAGAGCCGCCGTGATGCACAAGATGAGCAATCGAGTCCGACACAAGTGCCGTCGGACGAAGGAGCATCACATATCAACGATGACGGGACAAAACACGTTCCTAAAGGCCGAGCTCCGTCGCCACCGGGGGCCTCAGGCCACTCGGAAGCACAATAAATGGACGTAGAATCGGAGGACTCTTGCCCAAAGTATCCGCACGAGAAAGATCCTCCATTTCTGGAGTCAATGGATGACGAAACTTTTCCACATGGACCGGCGTCTACGAATATGTTCCGAAGATAGTGCCTTCCGCCTACTCCAGATAAAAGGCAGGGACGGCCGCAGTACAGGGATCCTTACGATGGGGACCGAGAAGTAACGGTGGGGCATGCCGCCGAATTTAAAGAGGAACGATTGTATGTGGCAACAGACGAACGCCATCGCATACTTCAAGCTACACCTGGGCATCTAAAGCAGATGCTCCAGGACGCCCATATCACGGGCCCTGTACCACCCAACGTCGAAGCCATCCGTAAGCAAACGGGAATTACGCTTCGATGCATGGCAGAATTTGTGGAAGATCCAATCTTTGCAATATTGGCAGGTCTCAATCAAGACGACGGATCTTTCGCGCATGCAAAGGATTATACGAGAGCCGAGTTTCATTCCGATGACTGTCCTGATGGATTCTCTCCGGGCGCCTATGCGTGCTTGCGGCCACTTATAGTTGGAGAAGATGACGGTGAAAACCCGGCTGCCCTAGGCAGTTCGGACACTTCGAGTGGCTTGAGTTTCCGCGCGGATGATGCGGCCAAAATAATAGGCCAATGTGCTGTATACATCGCGAGGCACTGTTCGGACCATGCTAGATCGTCAGGAGGCTGGGTCTATTTTGGAGACCTGGTGCAGAAGTTATATGATGACGGTTTTACTTTCCAGTCGTACGCCTTGGCTGCACACAGCTTAGCTGCGTTGCCGGCAGGGACAATCGATGTTCTGGGGGTTTCCCCAAAAGACAGCCCCAGGATTGCTGGAACACTAATCCACGCTCTGTGGGACAAACACAATAAAAGATTTCTACAAGAGATCAATGGAAGAGAAATGCCCATACCGATTTTCTATAGGGCATGTCAGGGACAGTCAACGCTTACCGCTTCGATTGAAAGAACGCATGTCCCGTACGACCCTGGCCAAGTCAGGAGTCACGGATCTCTCTTACATATTACGAGCCTACAGGCACTTTTGGAGTCTACGAGTGGAAATGTTTGCTTTCCAATGGGCAACTCTGGGCTGTGTCATGCCGCAGATTACGATTTACTGCGTTTGCTTCCGGCACACAACTGCCCAACTATGCCTGGCCCCTCGGATTTTCCTCCGTGGCTAAGCCAAAGGAGATATGGACAAGCGCCCACCATAAAAACCGTGGCATCTATGGGCAACCAGGCTCGGAATGGGGAGCCGACGAAGGTGGGTACCTTGAACGTGGAAGACATACGCCACCTCTGGCCATGTCTCCCCAATCTCAAGCATCATGAACAATGGGATATTATCATTGTTTTCACTGGCAGAGTACTCACCCGCTTCTCGTACAGAGTATGCCCAGACGGGACATTGGTGCCCCGGGAGGTACCGAGATTCACAGACATCGACAAAGCCGTCTCGCTCGTGAGGCAGATGAATCAGATGCGCTGGACGGTACTCTTTGACCGCGAATTATCTTCGCACGAGGTCATCTTCGACAACGCGTCGATTACTGCTTGGGTTAATACAGACGAGAGACTGATTATTAATTGGGACCACGAACCAAGATTGGAAACCTTGATTCAAGATCGAATTTCATCTACCCCGTGGGATGACGATGGGAGATTTCCTTGCTTCCGTTACCATTGGGTGAGGACGGGTTTTGCCAATTGTCCCGTCTGTAATTGCCCAATCCGATATGAATATAGGGTCTCACATGATTACATGACCCAGACATGGAAGTACAAAACTATCCCGCAATCCCTTGAGGCACATGGTATCTGGATAATTGTGGAGGATGAAGGATCTCTGTCATGGGATCGTCATGTATACATGGATGCGCGGATAAGGAGACAAGGGAGAGCTTCTGCTAACGTTGCGAAAAACGTCGCCAATAACAGCCAGCAGGAGCGAAAATGGGAAACCAGCTTTGTCACAATGGCGGCTGCTGGCACAATATTTGGCAACAGCCAGCAGGGAAACCTTCCAGCTTGGATCCCAGAAAACGCCGAGGCTCAGCCTCCGGCGCGGCATGCTCCCTTCTTTCAATACTTAAGGCCTTTGGTCAAGAGATTTATATCGTGGCTAGAGCACTCGGCCACAAATGTACAGAGGCGAACCCCGCCTATTAACAAATGGTGGCCAAAATTGTGGGCGACTGGTTTTGATCAGCACGCTCGCCCCAGATCCTGCCCAGCACTACAAGCATTTCACTGGCCTGATGAACCAGATGACTTGATCACTCCTAGGATTGGCAGGGCACAATGGTTCAACAACATGAGGAGGGTAAACCTCTTTGTTCCTACACTTGCCACAGTAGATGATGCCATACAGTTTGACATGTCATGGTTTGGCGTATTTCCTGAAGATACTGGAAACAACGCCAACAACGACGACCCTCCTGCGAGGTTACCGGTTGCCTGGGAGAACAATTTTAGAGCGCGACCGACTCGCAGTTCTCACTCCGTTGCAAGACGGGTCGGCATGTGTCGGGACCATCGTCTTCTAGTTCCCGCGTTGCGACATGCCTCCGGCTCAGCCGCGAGGGCACGTGAACAAACACAAATGGATCTGGACCTCAAAGTGATCAGCGGGCCTAAGGCTGCGTCGATAACTGACGGACTCCTCACACTTGATGAACCTGAGGGACACGTATACTTTCATCATGAGGACCATCTGATTAAAATAAGATTGTTCGGGGACGAAGTTCGAGAAGTTGCCGCTCATTACATAATTGAACACACGGGAATAAACCCTACTACACCCGGCAGTGTTACCCTGACTGGAACGGCAGACTATGCGATCCCGGCGATCATCAAGAAAATAGTGAATGATAATTGGTTAGTACCAACACAAAACATGGAACTGGGCCTTAGACCCATAAGGATGTTCGCAATTATTCGTGAGATAATCAGCTATTTCATATCGGAGGACCACTTCATTGGTTACCCGGGGCGAATCAGTCGCCCCGAAATGATGAGCACGGATCAAATCGAATCAAAGAAACGAACCGACGCATATGCCTTGGACTGCCGAATTCGTGCGGCTGTTCAGACTGGCGACATTATAGAAAAGTGGGCCCACAAGATGGGCAGGAAAGTGCAGAATGACGTCCGTCGCCATGGTTCTATAATACAGGAGGCCATAACTTGGCTACAGGATAAGTATCCTGACCCCGGTACCGATCTTCAGGACAAGGAAGATGGTCCTTTCCGCATTGCATGCGGACTATATGGTGTCGCTGCGGCAACTGCTGCCAGAAGTATATTGCAGTTTATGAACGGTAGGGATAATGATCCTGAGCACGACGGCGAAGCCGAGATCGTGGGGCCACGTGTGCCTGCTGGACCAAAGGCAAGACCTTTGTCTCGCACGCCGTCTCTTCGACCTGGCATCTCAGATGCTCAGGCGTCTGAGGAGGCTATTGGTTCCCCACGTTCTGTCGCCGGCTCAGCCGCGCCGACCAGAGAGGCTAACCTACAAGATCCCAACACGAGGGATCGGTCGGATTTGCGACGCGCGCGCGATGCAGCCATGGATGATGCCCGCCGATGACGCCGCCGGCCTTGTGCTGCCCGCGGCGGTGGACGCCGCCACAGGCGCGGCCTCGGATGCTGCCAACAGCGCCGCAGGACACGACTCCACATACGACCCTGACCAGTCCCACCCGACCCACGCGAATGGAATCTTTGTTGGATATCACCTCCATCGGAACAGGATCACGCGGCTTAATAACGGTGAATGGTACAATTTGCCTTACTGGACCTGGCTGTCAAAGTGGGAGCACGATCATCTTTTCCCGCCGAGAGAGGCGGCACAGGTTGGAAATACTGACAGAGAGAGAGGGCGGTCTCGCACGCCTCGTGGCATGGACGTACAGACGGGAGGATCGGCGACTTCAAACCCGCCGCCTCCGGCGCCGCCCAGGCGAGAGAGTTCGTGGAATCCGCGGGGGGACCTCAACTGAGCGCGGCCCGCGTGACTCCGTCCGCGGCATGCGCACACCAAACACTTTACCCACACGCTACGCGTGCTGGGCGCGGACCTCTCTACTGGTCGGCTAAGCCGGTCCAGCGGAGAGAAACTATTTATAACTATGGTGGGAAACGTCGAGCCTCTTCGGTCCTTGGCCCCCTGGCAGCCACCGTTGAGCCGTAAAAGCTTTTTCGGGTTGGCTCCGGTGGTTGTACAAATGCACAGGCCGGGGGTGCCGTGGCTGGATGGGCTCTACGCGGCCCGCCGCGGGGGGAGTAAATATGCTCCTCTCCGCCTCATACTCAATTAGAACTTAACTTAGTTTGCATGCAACGAACTGCCCGCGTGAACTGAAGCTGCGTTTCTGCAGCTGTATAACTGCTCAAACCAGCCGACCTCGGCTGGCAGGAGAGAAAAGGAGCGCGCTGGGGCGCGCGGGCGATTCGTCGTCGTCCGTCATCGGCCTTCCTCCTCCCTTCCTGGTCCCGAGAGAGTGGTTTAGCTTAACGGATATCTGTCTTGTCAATGTCTCATCCCGCCTCCGCTCTCCCTGAGCAGAGTGAACATGAGATCTTAATTCCTTTGCCATCGTACCCCGATTCTCAGAGGAAAGACTCCTCCTCCTCCTCCTCCTCCTCCTCCCTCATCCCCCTCCTCCCTCTCCTCCTCCCCCTCCCTTGCATCCTCCCTTTTCCTCCTCCTCTTCCTCATCCTCCTCCTCCACATCTCAAGTAACATTGGGGCCCGAGCTATTTTAGCTAACGCGCTCGAGTTTCTGCGCCGTCTCGTGGCACTTAAGGAATTAGGCTGAGCACAACCAGCCCCATCCATTCGTGCTTCAGCCTCGACTAAAGCAGAGACAAATGTTCAGAGGAAACCGCAGCCATGCCAGGCGCGGGCAAGTCGACGCCCCGCAGGCCCTGGACCAGGTGCCAGAACTGTCAGCGCTGCGAGTACAATGATCTGTTAACCAACAAGCATAATCAGATATGTCCAGGGTGCAGCCAGAAGGTCATTCTGTCCGACAAGCGGAGCTCGTCCCCGCGGCGGGTCACGTTCGAGGATGAGACCAGTGAGGAGCATCAGTTGCACCACCCCCGCGGCATCTTGCGCGCTGCCAGTCCAGGCCGCGGGGCAGGGAAGAGCAGGAACCGCAGCACGGAGAAGTCTTCCACCACGGCAGACTTGCTCAAGCAGGCCTTGGAGCCCACCGCCGACCCCGTTCTCCATGCCAACTTGCAGCAGCAAATCAAGAGGCGAGGCTCGAGGAGGAGGCCACGGCCGTAAAGGCGATCACACCAGTGGAAGCCTTGAGGCGTGCGGACGGCGGTTGGAAGGACGCAGATCACCGACACGGTCAGCAGGTCGCCCACGTTTTGAAGGTGCGCAAGCAGCTCGAGTTGGCGGAGGCCAAAGAGGCCAAGGCCGCCGTCGAAGTCGCGCAGGCTCTGAAGGCCCAGGCCCCCGCCCATGCCGAGGGCGCGGCGGCGGCGAAGGTCACGGGCGCGGCAACCGACGGCGGCGAAACTCCCAGGTTCTGCACCATGGAGTGCGAGGCCGACGAGAAGACGGCGCTGCAGCAGCTGAAGAAGGACCTGGACGCGACAGCCAGCGACCTCGCCTCCATGGAGCAGGAGGCCCAGGCTTGGCTCGCCCAAGCGCAGAGGTTGCAGGCCGAGATCGAGGAGAGGGCGGCCGAGAAGAGGAAGGCCGTCGACGGCCAGGCCGCTGCCGAGCCGCCCGCTGCGCCCCCCCCCCCCCTGCCGAGGCACCTGGCGGCGGCGCCGCGGACGCCGGCGCGTCTCAGGACGGGGACCGCGACCGCGGCACGCCTCCCCCAGCCGACGGCCGAGAGGAGGCGGCCGCCGCCGAGGCGGTCCAGGCCGAGGCCCAGAGGCTGCTGGACGCCGAGTTCCAGGCCATGCGGGCGAGGCAGGGCAAGAGCAACGGCAAGGGCATCGGCGACCCCCCCATGCCGGAGGCCGACGGCGCGAACGATGAGTGACAAGGTCCCGAGCCTGGTCAAGAGTCGGCAGCTGCGCCGACGGAGGGGGGTCGCGCGGCCAGGTTATTCCATGGGAATGTCACATGTATGGGAGAAAAAGCGTGGACATGGTTGGTTGGACAACCTCACGACTTTTTCGGCATTGTTGAACCGCATATTCATGATAAGCACTCCCTTCGTAAGTACGACGGCAAGGCCCGAGGGAACGGGCTGCGCCTGCATGCCAAGCCAGCCCGTCGCTCAGCGAAAGTGGCGACGGACTCTCAGGCCGAGTTTGCCAGCGAGGGCGGCGAGTGGATCATGTAATGGGGCCACCTCCAAGTCGCTCGACTTGCAGCTACCAAGATGGCTGCGTCCAAGTTGCAGGCGCCGCAACACCCGATCGTGCTCGACGGGTTCGTTGCAGTGGCGGCGCACTTCTCGGGGCTCTCGCTGGTCATCGCGTCGTTTTATGCGCACAACAGAGCGGGAGTGAAAGGCCTGAACGCTGGCAGATACCGGCGGCTCGCAGGCTTGCTCTGGTCACTTCGGTTGCCGTGGACTCTGATCGGCGACTTCAACATTTCGCCGCAAAATCTCGCTCGGCCAGGCATCCCAAACAGATTGCACGGCACCATAGTCAAAGCAGTGATACTGCGACACGTGATCTTGGCACGGGCACGGTCATTGATTATGTTCTGTGCAGTAAACCAGCAGTGCCTTTCATCGCCTCTGTTACTCCTGTCCTCTCTGTTCCGTGGAAACCCCACATTGGTCTAGAGCTCACCCTTCGTACTGCAGGTGAACAGTTGATCAATAGAGTTCTCGAGGCACCTGGTAGATTGCCGCAAGTCCCTAGGCCATCCGCTGGGCCCACGATCGGTAGCGAATCGCATTTGGCTAAGACTCAGCGCCAGATCCAGCATCAGATTGCAGTCGACAAGCGCGCTGAGAACTGTGCATTCTTGTTCGGTGATTGCACTCATCAATCATCTCGTGCGCACTCGAGGAGGGGTCTGGGGACCAGGACACCCCCCCTGTAGAGTCTAGGGGGCACGTCGCTGATTTAGATTATTCTGAATGGCCCGAGGAGAAGGAAAATCCGCGGGCCGCAGAGCCCAAGTTTGCTCCCCAGCCTCCCGAGGGCCCTTAGATAAATTTAGGTTGTGTTGTTGAAAATTCGCCCAGCTTTGAACCTAAGTCTAGGTCCTGGGAGTATGGGGATAGCTCGTCTGGGGTAGCCGAGGGAGCGAGGGTTGCGCCGCCGAGCTCGGCCGCTGCTCCAACCTCAGGCACATCTCAGGCGCAGATCCTGGATCCCCAGAGGGTTGGAGACCTGGCCTCGGGCCCTGGTGTAGAAGTCTCTGGAGGAGCCCCGACCTATGCAATTCCTCCTGAGCTGTGGGAGCGGTGTCGGAGAGAGGTCGGGTTCACACCTGGTGCGTGCACGCTTCAGCCCCTTGCTCCTGCTCTCCGTCATCCCGCAGCCGTTATGCTCAAGTCTGATTTCGTCTCTACCGTTTCACGTATTTACGCCTCTTGGGCGTCAGCTGTCGAACCCAGCATCACTACGCACCATGGAGTTGCGATTCCACCAGGCCCGCGCAGGGCGGAGGGACCACGTTTCAGAGTCACCACGGTAAAGATGCTTGGCAAAGCTCGCACGGCAGCCATGCGGGATCAGGTCAGCAGCTGGTGGACGCCGTTGCACACACTACTTTCGGCGCTGCATCTGAATCGGGGCAAGCGGAATGGCCCGCGACTGGTAGCTCAAAATATCGCAGCATGTGTTCGTCATCTGGATACTCGGCCGGAAGACATTCAGCGTGCTCTTACTCATGACGAGGACCCCCCATGGGCAGAATGGCAGCGGGTTGTTCGGGCAGCTGGAGACGTCACGTTAAAGGAGCTTGAGCAGTACGTTTTTCTGTCCAAGAGAGTGATGGGCCGTGCGCAGAGACGTGTGGTAACGGAGTCGATACGCGAACTTCGAGATTTCATGGGTGAGTCGGACTCGATCGGCACGCTTCCTTGCTCGTTGGAACCGCAGAACCTTCCAGCACCGGAGCTTGAGCATGCAGTGGAGGTCATTTACCACCCCAAGGACACTATAGATATCAAGGCGGCGTCCTGGCACGACTTGCGGGCCCCGCAGCAGTTGGACGAGGAGTTGGCGCAGCGAACCTCTCAGCAGGTCCGAGAGGCCGCCCAGAATGATCTGTTGCCGCCTATCTCCGTCAGCGACATGCGAGGTGCCTTGCGGCAGATGCGCCCCCGAGCAGGGCTCGGCATAGATGCTCCCGCCGGGGGACTCCGAGCGTCTCCCCGACGCGGCGCTGGCGGAGCTGCGATGTTGTTCGAGGCATGCGAGCATCACGTCGCGCGGCCTGCTCATATCCTCTTGATCGCGGGGCGCATGCTGCCCAAGAAGAGCACGGGCGACCGCATCATCGGGCCCGCGTCCATGATGGGGCGTCTGCGGAGCCTGATCCGCGAACCGCTGGTTCGCCAGTGGACCGGTGACACGGAGACCTCCTGGGACGCTGCAGTCCGCGGGAACTCCAGTTTGCGCGAGGCCTTCGCGAGGGCCCTCCAGCAAGAGGCCCCACACCACTTGGGCATCGCGTGCGGGGAGGGCCTCGTGGACATCAAGTCTTTCTACGATCCCATCGAGTGGCCTGGACTTGCGCTATGTTCGCTTAACTTGTTTTTTTCCACCGACAACGTTGCACCTAGAGTTGCTGCAGCGCGTGGCACCGCGCACTGCGGGCCAGTTGGGCGCCACGTCGCGGGTGTTTCAGCCGACGCGCAGCGTGGTGCAAGGGCTTCGCTCTGGCACGCGCCTCGGTAAGGCCATGACACACCACGTGCTGTCTGCAATCACGGAGGCCCACCCGCGGGCGAGCCACCGCATCTGGATTGACGACGATCTCTCGCAGGGCGCACGCGGGTCAAGGTCGGCAGTGCGGCGGCAGCTCGCGTCTTGCATCATCGACACCTGCACCGAGCTCCGCGCCAAGAAGCTTGCTGCATCCCCGAAGTCCGCGGTCATTTGCACGCATCACCAGGACGCTAAGTGGATCGCGGCCAGGGTCAAGAGGGCAGGCTTCACCATCCTCCCGAAGCCCCATTCGGCGCACCTCGGCGTCGACCTCGCGGGTGGAGGGGGGCAGGCGCGAGCCACCAAAGTCGTCCGCGAGGCGAAGCACAGCCGCATGAACACCCAGGTGCGCCGCTTCGCGTGGACGGCCAAGAAGTGCCAGACGCGCGGGCGCCTTGAGCGCCAAGGTGCTCAGGCCGCTGGAGTCTACGGCCACCAGGTGCACGGGACGCTCGGCAGCAAGATGATGGACATTCGGAGGCGCCTGTGTTTCGCGCTGGCAGCACCCACGAGGGGGGGCGGTGCCTAACCAGCCCGTTCGCCCTCCGAGCGGGGGACGCTGACCCTGCCATTCAGATGCCCACGGCTTGCGTCGACCAGTGGCTGGCTACGTTTTCCCTGAGCTCAGGCCTGGAGTGCGACAGGCCTGGCGTCAGGTTGCGCAGCACCTGCGCACCATCCCTGGGGCCCAGCGCTCACGGCACGTTCGCGGGCCTCTCTCAGCGGCGGTGCTACACCTCATGCAGGCGGGCTGGGGCGTTGACGAACCCACGGCATGGACAGTGCCGCCGCCGCATGAGGCAGCAGGGGGCGACTGGAGATTCGACGACGGTATGTACACGGGCGACAAAGCAATTGACTCCCACGCTGCCTTCCTGGAAGATTGTCGGTTCTCGATGAGATGTATGTTATGGAATCAAGCTAGCCGCCATTCCTGCGGGACTGGCCTTGAAGGAGGTGTGGGCTGCGCTTCATATCGTGTACTTCGTCAGCAGCCCGCTGCAGTGTCAGGCCATGGGCATCTTTTGTCCGAGGCCGTGATGACGTGCGCGATCGGAGGCACTTGTCCCATGCAGAGACGCAAGGATGAGATAGCGAGTTTCGACGGCAACGTTGCGGCCACGATGCGGCAACGAGCCCGAAACAGCCAAGCACCGCACCTGGCTTTGCGAGTGCAACCAGGGCAAGATGGCCCACGACGACTCGCAGGGCCTTCTGCCACAAGCGGTGGCGCAGATGGACATGGACGAAGGCTTCTGGTTGAGGGGCATGATGCCCGTTGCGTGGACGGCTGCCCCCCCGCTTGTCCCAGTCGAACGCTGGACTGTGGAGGGGCTCAACGAAGTCTCTCCAGGCTGCTGGGGGAGGGC
>CAUYUJ010007825.1:400000-420000 GCA_963575745.1 Prorocentrum cordatum
CGCCTGCGAGACTCGGTGTCGCCCGTTTGGAGGTCCCCGTCCGCTTGCTGCATGAGTTCATTGAAAGTGAAATCATGCAGCACTGCGAGCTCGCACAGGCGGCGACGGCAACGGCGCCTCGGACAGAACCAGAGGTGACGGTCGCATTCCCGCTCAATTGGGCGGCGCTCTCGGCCATTCTAGGCCGCCTGGGATATGACTGCGCCTCGGGGGGCCCGTGGAAGCGCTTGGGCTTCGCATTGTACGAAGGTCCCGCGCCTACCGCTACTCTGATAGCGACCCGGTCTCGCATTGGTCGATTATTATGCGGCCTCGCAGGGCTGGCTGGACGGCTGCTGAGCAGCAGGCGGCGGGGACGTTCGCCGCCGCCCTCTCCACGGCCGAGGCGCACGGCGTCGACGAATTGGGCCCGCTGCTCTGCGAGCGTCGCAAGCTCAAGGCTGACCAGTTGCCGCTTCACCGGGAGCTAGGCCCGCAGGCGCTGGCCTTGCTGCAGGCACGTGCGCCGGCCCCTGGAGAAAGAGTCTTCACGCAGTGGTCGGACGTGCTCGGCTCCGTTGGGGAACTTGCGCCTGCGCCAGCTCGGGCCGTCCAGGAGGCCCGCCAGTTGGGGCTCTTGGCGTAGAAGGGGGGGCGCACGACCGTGGGACTCCCTTGTGGGCCAGGCTGTGGTGATCTGGGCGCCAGACGATGAGCGCGCTGACTCGCTGCTCGACGGCACTGCTCCGGCCCCCGCCTGAGAAGCGCCCACGCTCCGCCCGCATGGTGGCGACCATCCCGCTCGTGCAGGGCATGGCCAGCGTTGCCGGCGTCCTGGACATCTGGCGGCACCCGCTCCTGGGGCCCAGATCTTGCACGGCCGCCCTCGACCGCGACTATACGCTCACAGCGTCGCCCATGGAGGCCGTCCTCCCGAGCAAGGGGGGGGCCGCGGCATGAGCGCACAGGCTTGGCAATCTTCACGCTCCGGCACGAGGGCGACAGGGCGGCGCCGCGGCTCTTGGCTCCAGCTGTTCCGCTGCTGGCGATGCCTGCCGCGCGCACCGTTCGGCTCGATCTGCCGACATTGGCGCCCCCAACGGTCTCCCCTGAGCTGCTGCACATGCACGAGGGTGTCTGCCGCGAGCCTCGGCGCTGCATTCTGAGCACCCCGGCTATACCTCGCGCCCAGCTGGATTTGTTTTTCCCAACCGATTGGGCCGACCTGCACGTTTTACTGCAGCTCCAGGACCTACGACAGCGGGCACTTCCAAACGACGCCTTCTACGGCCTCAGCACCTTGTACACGGCTGGGGAGGCGCAGGTGCTCGAGGCTTCTGGGGCCAACCTGGGACATTACTGGCCACTGTGCTCCCAACTCGCGGCGGTGGAGCGCGACAGATTCCTCGTCTTCACAGACGCGGACGCGGAAGTGTGGACGAACACCATGGACACAGACAGCATGGAGGGAGGACTCCAAAAAAGCCAAGACCCGCTTCATCAAGCGGCGCGCTTCTCGATGCGGCGGGCGGACAATAGCCCACCCTTCGGCCGCGCCCGGCGCCGCGGCGGCAAGCCGGCCGGCGCCGGAGCCGCCAGGTTGGTCCGCACCTGGACCACATCACCGAGGTTTTCTTGCTAGGCGAGGCGGGTCGCGAGGACGGGGCGGCGATTCGCCTGCCGATGAACCGCCTGGTCAGCGCGGCGGGCCTGCAGCTGTCAGAGACGGACTACTGGCGCGACGCCCGGCCTGGGGAGCACGCCCACTTGGCGACGAAGGACCCTGCCGCTGAACCAGGGCGAGCGCGGCTTCTTCTGGACAGCCAGGATGCTGCACGACGCGCGCACGCCGGGCTGAACGGCCAAACGCTCCAAGTAGGTGGGAAGTTGGTCGGCATCGCCGTCTCCAACGACACGGTGGAGGTTCTGCGCAGGCCAGGAAACCGCTGGGGGAGGCAGGGGCAGTAGCTCCCTGTCTCCCAGACGCCGTGCCGATGCATGCTGGAATTCGTTTCGCGCCCGCCAGCGGCGTGGAGGGCCGGCGCATCGAGATCGTCTTGCTTCTCCGCTCCGCTGCCTCGGAGTCGAATGGCGCTGGCCGCCACCGCTCGCAGCCGTACCAGCCAGTGGACACGGCCAACTCTGCCGCCAACTTGGCGGGGCGACCGAGGGGCCCAGCATTTTCTTCTGGGGATTGTCTTTTACCACATCTTCCACATTTGCAATTTCAGGAGCAGGACCTGGTTCCACGAGGCTGGGTTCACGTCAACATGGATCTACGAATTTGTCTGCACCATCGTCAACGTCTCCACCGAACTCTGGGCCACGCGCCCCGGGCCAGCATCGCCACACCTGCGCTCTCTGCACCAGCTTCGGCTGGTGCCTCAGAGCAATCGTTGCCAACTGCGCCAGGGGCTTAGCACGACTGCAAACAGTGCCAGGGGGATGTCACGCTCATCGAATGAAACGCGCAGGCGCCCTTTGCGGCAGACGAGGGGCGACGAGAGACGAAGATGCGGTACCTCCGTTCTCTTTTGGCACGAAGCGATGCCGATCTCATAACGGAGGCGCACGGCACGGAGGGCGGTCATCTGATTTGGCAGCCGCCGACGGGATGCTCGGCCTGGTGGTCTGCAGGTGCCTCCGGCCCACGGTGGGGTCGGCATCGTGGTGCAGGAAAGGTTTCTGGCTCGCTTCTCTGACCCGCCTCGCTTGTCGGTCATTTGGCCTGGCAGGGCTGCGACGTTGTCGTTACGTGGCGGCGCCAGCGCCGGCGCCCTGGACATTTTGGCAATATTTCCCTACCACGGAGGTGCACGAGGCTGACCACTATGAGGCGATCCCTTCGCAGCTCTCGGCCGCCCCGACATTCCCGGAGCTGCGCGCGCGGGTTGCGCGGCGGATGGCCTCCCCGTACAGGGCGCTGTCGATCTTGGGCGGGGGCTTCAGTTGGGTGCCAGAGTCAGCCGACCAGCGCGCGTGCTCGTCGGCGGAGACCACGGGTCAGCGAGATCGGCGGGAAGAGCGACACTTCCAGAACGTCGTGGGGGGGCCGTTCCACATGCAGGACTCGCATCAGGATGGCATGACATTCGCATATGTTTCGACGAGGGCACGGCTAGACTGCTTCTACTACAACGCTCACGCCGCGGACCAACTCGATAGGGAGATCAAGGCGGCGGCCTTGGAATGGAAGCCGGGGCTGCCCACTCACCAGGCGGTCTTGATTTCCCGTCGTGCACCTTACTGGCGCGTCGGGGAGGACAAGGGGGTCGCCCTGGCCGTCGTCGAACATCACGACTTCGGCCAACGGACTGCCCTCGCTTTCCACGCGGCTTGCCGGGGAGAGCCGGAAGCGTCGGGGCCCCGCAGGTTGCGGCTGCCCAAAAAGTGTTCAACGGATGTGGCGTCGCATCTCGGCAAAGTTTCGGGGGGCAGGGCGGCTGCACAGACTGGCGAAGGTAAGCTTGGCATCACACTGAAGTACTTGCGGGCTGCAGAGGCGGGGGCCGTGGGAGAGATCTCCACATGCCTGGACAGATATTCCCACGTGGCCACTCTTATGCAAAACCATCCGATTTCACTGGCCAGCTTGAGCGGCGTCTCTGGCCTGTCCGCGGCCATGCCGCTGCTCATGCACGGGCCCACGCTGTGACGGAGCTCCGGCAGGCAGCCGACGCGGACAGGGCGGGGGATCCCCACAGAGCACCCCAGGCGTGGCAGCGGGAAATCAGGCTCCTCTGCCGACTTGCTCCTGGGCGCGGGCCATCTCACAAGGCCTTCCTCTTACCCGACGGCGGACACGCCACGGCGCCCGGAGAGATGGCCGCACTTTTGCGCCGCAACTGGGCGGGCGTCTTTGCAGCGAGAGGGGTGGGCGAGGCCTTGCTCGAGGAATGGCTGCGGGGGGATGCCGGAAACCGACCCATTGAGGACAACGCAGCATGGGGGCCGCAGGCGGGTTCTCAGGCGCCGCCCCGCCGCGGCCTTCGACGATTGCGCCCTCGTCGCGAACGCGTCGCCGACGCACTGCGTCGATCTGGGAACTCTGCTCCCAGCCCCGACGGCATCCCCTACGCTGCGTGGAGGCGGCTCGGTGCCCTGGCGGAGTCGACCATGTACGAGGCGTTCCTGGACTGCTGCCGGCCAGATGCCCAGGCGCTGCTTGCGACGGATTGCCCTGACTTTAACGAGTCCTTGCTCATCTTCCTGCCCACGACCCCAAGTGGCAAGATCGAGGGGGCACGGACGCGCACACGCCAGGGGGTGTCTGGCCACTTAACGAACACCGACAATCGGCTGCTAGCCAGCGCGATACGGATAGCAGTTGAGCCTTCCCTGGCGCGGCGGATCACGGACAGCCAGAGGGGGTTCCTCCCAGGGCGCTCGATGATCGCGAACCTCTGAGACGTGGACGCGCGGATGCTTGAGGAGGCCGCGGCGGGGGAGGGCGCGCGGGCTAGATTATTCGACTTCGCCGCGGCCCTCCCCTCTATCGAGCACAGGCTGACGTTCCGTTTCTTCGAGAGCTCGGGGTGGCCAGAGTGGTTCCTGTCCTTCTTGGGATGCTTTTATTGGCGGAACTACAGCAAGATATCGCTGGGGGGCAGCCGGCACCCTGGCGTCGAACGGACGCGGGGCATCCGCCAGGGGTGCCCCCTGTCGCCGCTGCAGTTCGCCATCGTCTCCGACCTCTACTGCGCCGACTTGCTCGCCGTCTTCCGGAGGCGCCCCTTCGGGCATGGGCGGACGATTTGGCGTTAGTTCTGCCGCGAGCCCTCCGCGGGCTCCACGAGTTGAGGCGGTTATTCGAGGAGTTCGGCCGCGTGTCGGGGCTCTGGCTGAGCATCCCGAAGACAATCATCGTTCCGCTGGATCCGATGGATACGGAGGTACTCCGGGATGCGTTGTCGAGGGCAATAGCAGCTTGGGACGGGCTGGGCATTGCGAGCGCAGCCAAGTATCTCGGCTTCTATGTCGGCCCCAGACACGCGCTGCGTTCTTGGGACCGACCGCTGGCCAATTACCAGGAACGATCGCGCTTGTGGGGGGGGCAATTGGCGTGGGGATGCATGTGACTCTTCAGGCCTACGGGGTCTTTGTTGCGTCGGTGCTGATGTTCGCGGCCCAGCTCGAACCCGTGCCCGAGTCCTTCACGGACCATGACTAGCGGGCTTGCGTAGCGCCGTTTCGTGGGCCCACTGGTTGGATGTGACCGCAGATTGCCTCCAGCATCTCGATGCCGCGCATTTGCCCGTCAGCGTCATGGACGTCCGTGCCGCGGCTACGGCGGCGAAGGCGCGGGTCGCGCGCTTCGAAGCCGGCGGCACCTTGGAGGTGCACCCGCGTGCCGGGCGCATCCGCGGGCTGCAGTGCCACGACAGCGCCTCCTTGAGCCGGGCCGCTTGGTTCTGTGATAGGAAACGCCGTAGTTGTTTTGAACATCTGGCCACGGGACCGAGAGATGCAGGGGCAATTGCAGGCAGCCGCCAGGGGCGCCGAGTGGCTGACGAGACAACTTGGATGGCAGCGCAGTGCAACCGCCTTGCTGCGGGACGCCGCGGGCACCCCGGCATTGCGGCATTTGCGGCGGCAGGTGGACAAATTGCCAGCGACCACGCTCCAAGCACATCGGCTTTAGCGTGCCCGGGAAAGCTTGCGCTGGATGGCTGTC
This sequence comes from Prorocentrum cordatum, assembly GCA_963575745.1. Taxonomy (NCBI): domain Eukaryota; class Dinophyceae; order Prorocentrales; family Prorocentraceae; genus Prorocentrum; species Prorocentrum cordatum. The sequence goes on from CAUYUJ010007825.1 coordinate 405,654, forward strand.
AGGTGTCCGCCACATGTCGTGGCCGCGCACTTGCGCTTGCTGTGCGACGGCTGGTACACCAAGTGGCGCTTTCAAGGGGCGGGCCTATGTCACTACGGGTGCGGCGCCCCCCACGACAGCATCGCGTATTACGCAAGGTGCCCAGTGATCCCTCGGCTCCTCCAGCGCGAAGCCGCAGCCGCCCCGCGCCAGATCCGCAGCGGGCGCTGGACGACTTCCTCGGCTTCGACTGGTCTGAAGAGACCACGCCTTGCAGGGGGAGAGCCGCGCACGCCCTCCAATGTCTCCTGAATGCCCGCTGGCACGGGCAAATGCAAGAAGAGGATCTGCCAGGCGCCTTCAGCATCGCCCTGGGGGAAGCAGCGCAAGTTCAAGACGATCCAGGTAATTAATGAGTGACGCGCGCTTTTTCGTCAGATTTGCTCTCGGCTCCTCCTCCTCCTCCTCCTCCTCCTCCTCCTCCTCTTCCTCCTCCTCCTCCTCCTCCTCCTCCTCCTCCTCCTCCTCCTCCTCCTCCTCCTCCTCCTCCTCCTCTCCTCCTCCTCCTCCTCCTTTCCTCCTCCTCCCCTCCTCCTCCTCCCTCCTCCTCCTCCTCCTCCGCCTCCTCCTCCTCCTCCCTCCTCCTCCTCCTCCTCCTCATCCTCATCCTCATCCCTCCTCTCCTCCTCCTCCTCCTCCTCCTCCTCCTCCTCCTCATCCTCCTCCTCCTCCTCCTCCTCCTCCTCCCCCTCCCCCTCCTCCTCCTGCTCCTCCTCCTCCTCCCCTCCTCCTCTCCTCCTCCTCCTCCTCCTCCTCCTCCTCCTCCTCCTCCTCCTCCTCCTCCTCCTCCTCCTCCTCCTCCTCCTCCTCCTTCGCCTCATCCCCTCTCGTGCGGCTGGTTTGGGGGATGCCAGCCCGTCGATGTTGCAGCCCGTTGGGGACGTTGGTTGTCCCCGCCGCGTGGCCGATAGGGCCACGTGCGTGCCGAGGTTTCTGGCCAGGGGGGGCACGATTTGTCCGCTGCCTGCTGGCGCCCGCCGAATCAGCAGTAATTGGTTTACTCTCTCCCTCCGCTCTTCTCCTCCATCGCGGTGCGGACTTCGCCTTTCGTGCGGGAATTGGCGTTCGCGCTGGAGCACGCGGAGGCGGCTGGTGGAGGGCCCCCGGTCTCGCCGACCGCTCCCTTTCCAGGGAGTCGTCCACGTGCCCGCACTGTCTGTCTTCTTTTGCCGGCCGCCTGCGGTCATAACACGGCCATTTTGTCACCCTGACTGCCCTCAGCTTGCTGCGTCGTTTTCATTTGTGGGCCGACGCATTGCAGTTTCAGCGCGCTTTGCTTTCTTGTCTCCCTTGCTACCCCTCCATCGCGGCTGCCTCTTTCATCCCAGGCTGGGGAAAGTCGGGGACGCACCCTAATACTTGCCTGCCTGTGTGTCATTCCCCTCCTCCTCCTTCTCCTCCCCGTCCTCCTCCTCCTCCTCCTCCTCATCATCATCCTCCTCCTCCTCCTCCTCCTCCTCCTCCTCCTCCTCCTTCCTCCTCCTCTTCCTCCTCCTCCTCCTCCTCCTCCTCCTCCTCCTCCTCCTGCTCCTCCCTCCTCTCCTCCTCCTCCTCCTCCTCCTCCTCCTCCTCCCCTCCTCCCCTCCTCCTCCTCCTCCCTCCTCCTCTCCTCCTCCTCCTCCTCCTCCTCCTCCTCCTCCTCCTCCTCCTCCTCCTCCTCCTCCTCTCCTCCTCCTCCTCCTCCTCCTCCTCCTCCTCCCCCTCCCTGCGCTCGCTGGCTCTAGCGGGTCGAATTTCGTGACATTTTCGTTGCGTGTTGCAGCGCCTCTCTGCATTCATTCGGTTTTTGTCTTGCTCTGGTGCCCTCCGCCGTTCGGCCGCTGACAATGGTCAGCGTGCCGCGGGGAGGGAAGTGTTCTGCGTTCGCCGTCCGAGACCTTGGGAACTCGTGGGGCCTCCAGTGAGCTAGCTCTTTGGGGCCCAACAAAATCTCGGGCCGTTTCCATACCTTGCCCTAGGCTCGGTGCCGAGCGTCGACTTACGTAAGTGGTGCGCTGGCCATGCCCCTTCCCTGACCTCCGCGGTCAGAGAGCGCTTGCGCGTCTGCGGTGCCGCCTTCTCATGCTGATCCGCGTCTCCTAGCGCGGTCCTGGGCATCCGGGTAGCAATGCACCCGTCGTGATGCGCCTGCTCACAGCCCCACCTTTACGCGTGCTCTCCAGCTGTGCGGGGGCGTCTCCCTTGAGGCTAAGATCCTGACGGGCGCGAGGCAGGGCCACCCCCCGGAGTCGAGGGATGCGTGCGCCCGGGTTTTCCCCCTCAGCGTGCACCCAGGAGGCGCCCGGTATGCAGAAGCAAGCTTCTTGGGAGCCAACCAGCCAACCTCGAGAGTCGAGGGTGCAATTTCTGGGCGCCACGGCCGCGCTGAGAACAAAAATTAGCCTGGCGAAGGACCCAACCATATGCAGTTGTGAATGCCGCAATTGGGCTGGGTGGTGGCGGACGCATGCGGGCGGTGCCACTGGGACCTTCGGTGGAGCTCCCTATGGGGCCACGAAACGCTGTACTGGGTGGGCGAGACGCGGTCAGTAAGGGCTGTGCTGCGTGGTGGCGGACGCATGCGAGCGGTGCCACTGGGACCTTCGGTGGAGCTCCCTATGGGGCCACGAAACGTTGTACTGGGTGGGTGAAACGCAGGCAGGGAGCAAGGGCTGCGCAGGGTGGTGGCGGACGCATGCGGGCGGTGCCGCTGGGACCTTTGGTGGAGCTCCCTATAGGGCTACGAAGCGCTGTTCTGGGTGGGTGAAGCGCAGGGAACAAGGGCTGTGCTGGGTTGTGGCGGTTGCAAGCGGGCAGTGCCACTGGGACCTTTGGTGGGCTTCCTATGGGGCCACGAAACGAGTGAGGGGTGTGCCGAAATGGGGGGGTGGAGCCGCATGCGAGCGCAGCCACTGGGGCCTTCGGTGGAGCTCCCTATGGGGCCACGAAACGTGTGAGGGGTGTGCCAGAATGGGGGGTGGAACCGCATGCGGGCGCAGCCACTGGGGCGCTCGGTGGAGCTCCCTATGGGGCCACGAAACGTGTGAGGGGTGTGCCAGAATGGGGGGTGGAACCGCATGCGGGCGCAGCCACTGGGGCCTTCGGTGGAGCTCCCTATGGGGCCACGAAACGTGTGAGGGGTGTGCCAGAATGGGGGGTGGAACCGCATGCGGGCGCAGCCACTGGGGCCTTCGGTGGAGCTCCCTATGGGGCCACGAAACGTGTGAGGGGTGTGCCAGAATGGGGGGTGGAACCGCATGCGGGCGCAGCCACTGGGGCCTTCGGTGGAGCTCCCTATGGGGCCACGAAACGTGTGAGGGGTGTGCCAGAATGGGGGGTGGAACCGCATGCGGGCGCAGCCACTGGGGCCTTCGGTGGAGCTCCCTATGGGGCCACGAAACGTGTGAGGGGTGTGCCAGAATGGGGGGTGGAACCGCATGCGGGCGCAGCCACTGGGGCCTTCGGTGGAGCTCCCTATGGGGCCACGAAACGTGTGAGGGGTGTGCCAGAATGGGGGGTGGAACCGCATGCGGGCGCAGCCACTGGGGCCTTCGGTGGAGCTCCCTATGGGGCCACGAAACGTGTGAGGGGTGTGCCAGAATGGGGGGAATGGGGCCACGACCGCATGCGCATGCGGGCGCAGCCACTTCGGTGGAGCCCCTATGGGGCGAGGGGTGTGCCAGCTCCCTATGGGGCCACGAAAACGTGTGAGGGGGGGTGTGCTGGGGCCTTCGGTGGAGCTCCCTATGGGGCCACGAAACGTGTGAGGGGTGTGCCAGAATGGGGGGTGGAACCGCATGCGGGCGCAGCCACTGGGGCCTTCGGTGGAGCTCCCTATGGGGCCACGAAACGTGTGAGGGGTGTGCCAGAATGGGGGGTGGAACCGCATGCGGGCGCAGCCACTGGGGCCTTCGGTGGAGCTCCCTATGGGGCCACGAAACGTGTGAGGGGTGTGCCAGAATGGGTGTGGGAGGGGGAGGAGGGGGGAGGAAGGGGAGGAGGAGGAAGGAGGAGGAAGGAGGATCGCGGGGCGACGTCTCTTCAAAACGAGGACCCAACACCACAGGATGGTTGGGAAAAATTGGCCCCCTTTCCTCCCTGGGTCACCCCCTTTCCCCCCCTCTCTGTCCGCGCCGCGCCGACAAGCGGCGGCCAGGGGATCGGGCAGGGGTCTTGTGGAGGTTGGGTCTCACGCGGTCGCGTTCCCAAGCCTTGCCGTTCCTTGAGAATTAGGCACCGCCTCCTAAGCGCTGGGTGCCGAGGCCCTTCCTCCCCAGCGTTTCGGAGGGGGCTACCGCTCTCCCTGCACGGGTGCTGCGGAGGTCGGATGCTGTGCAGGTTGCCTGACCCCCCCGCTGTCGAAGCCGACCCGAATATTTTCAATGCCAGCCGAGTCGGGGGCGGATCCATCCATCCAACCCACTCCTCATGCATTCTCTTCCTCCTCCGACACTGTCCTCCTCCCCCGCCTCCATCATCCTCCGCCACTTGCCTACCCTCTCCTGCGCCTCCTCCTCCTCCTCCTCCTCCTCCTCCTCCTCCTCCTCCTCCCTCCTCGTCCTCCTCCTCCTCCTCCTCCTCCTCCTCCTTCTCCTCCTCCTCCTCCTCCTCCTCTTCCTCCTCCTCCTCCTCCTCCTCCTCCTCCTCCTCCTCCTCCCCCTCCTCCTCCTCCTCCCCCCTGGCCCCCATCCCCCTCGCCTCCCCGCCGCGGCGTCGGCCGGCGGAGCGGCGGCGGAGGGCGCAGCCATAGCGCGGCAGAGAGCGCGGCGCGGTCTGCTCGCGGAAATTGCCAGGGCGCTCAACGACGACCACGACCACGACGGCCATGAGGACCACGACGGTCACGACGGTCACGACGACGACGACGACGACGACGACGAGGACGAGGACGAGGACGACCACGACGACCATGACGGCGACGACGACGACGGCGACGACGACGATGACAAGGACGACGGCGGCGGCGGCGGTGGCGGTCGCGGCGGCGGCGCGAGGGGGAGGAGAAGGAGGAGGAGGAGGAGGAAGAGGAGGAGGAAGATGAGGAGGAAGAGGCTGGCTGGGGTGGACCTTTGGGGCAGCGTTCGCATGCTCGGGCACGGATGCTTTTAAGGAGGCTGCTGGGGCAGGAGGATGCCTCCCGCACCGGAGCAACCACACACCGACCATTTTGTTTCCAGGCGGGCAGATCCAAGGCCACCCACGGCGCCCAGAAAGCTCACGAGGGAGGAAGCAGAGGCCGTCCAGAATGGGATGGGGCCACAGAAAGTCCGCAGCTCCATAGCCGGGGGGCTCGCCCTGTCCCCGGCCCCCGCCAAGCACCATTGCAAACCAGCAGACAGGGACGGGCAACAAGAACCCTCCCGAAGGGGCGGGGGGAAAGCGGAGAAGGACGAGGAGGACGAGGAGGAGGAGGAAGAGGAGGAGGAGGAGGAGGAGGGGGAGACAGTGAGGGCATCTCCGCACGCCCCTCCACGCAGCCTTAGTTGTTCTTAAGCATCCCGGTGCGACCCTACCTTGGAGTTGGAGCATCTAGGAAAGCAACATCTACACCTACACCGACAGCTACATTAACATCTACACCTGCATCTACATCTACATCAACATCAACAGCGAGACTCACATCTACATCTACATCTACACCTACATCTACACCTACATCTACATCTACACCTACACCTACATCCACATCTACACCTACATCTACATCTACATCTACACGTTCGCATTGGCTTTGTTTTTGTTTTGCATTGCCTTGCCTTTGTTGTTGCTCTTGCTTTTGTTTTTGCTGTTGCTATGCTGTGCTGTGCTGTGCTATGCTGTGCTAATGCTGCGCTGCGCTATCCTGTGCTAAGCTAAGGTAAGGTAAGCTAAGCTATGATATGCTAAGCTAAGTTAAGCCAAGCTAAGCTAGGCTAATCTAAGCGAAGCTAAGCTAAGTTAAGCTAGGCTAAGCTAAGATGAGATAAGCAACGCTAAGCTAAGGGGACGTAACTGGGGGAACCGCGGGGCGGATACTGGGGGAACCGCCCAGGGCGCTTTCCACTGCCCGGCCCCGTTAAGCCCAGAGAGTAAGAACCCTTCTAGGCAGAGCCTCGGTAGGGAAAAAGGCCAGGGGTATTTTTTCGTTTTCAATGTTTTGTCTTTGGGTCGACCAGAACAGAAGAATTCAAGGAAACCGCCCCCCAAAACAAAAAAGAAACGATACCCGCCGGGGCCCAAAACGAGCGGAAAACGGCAACCCAAACAAAAAAACATAAAAAAACGGCATCCCAAAACAGCCCAACAAAAAAAAACACAAAACAGACAATGCAGTTAAAAACCATTATCAAAACGAACCGAAGACGGCGAGACGGCAATCCCAAACATACAACACAAATGCCCAAAACACAAAAAAAAAAAAACGTCGAAACTGAAAAATATTTTCTTTTCTAGTAATACATAAAAATAAATAAAAAGCGTTTTTAACAACATCTACGCACGCAGCCGTCGGCGGCGAGGCCAGACTCCGTCCAAGACGGACTGGCGGAACTTCCCCCGAGGCGCATCGGGGTGTGATGAACGCTCTCGAAGGATAAGTTTGAAATCATTGCATACGGAGGGAAGCGGTCAACCCTGGCCTCGATGGGAGGGGTCAATTTGCGCCAAAGGAGAAGAAGTTCATCAGCCTGCATTGCGCGTGACCACTTCCAATTCTGGTTGTCAGCTCCAACGCTTGAGCAACAATCGCACCGACCCACCAGCAACTTCTTGGAACAAGTAAGCTGGCTTCGTGACGCAAGGACCCTTCTGATGCAGATCCATGAACGGGGCGAGCCATGATGATAATGATTATGTTGATGGCGCAGTTAACAAGGGCGATGACAACGACGATGGCAACGTCGATGGCAACGTCGATGATGATGATGTTGATGACGGCGAAAGGGATGATGGCGACGACGACTGTTATGGTGATGGTGACGACGCTGGCAATAACGGGGACGTTGGTGGTGATGGGGGCGATCAGGAAGTGCGCGCGCAGAACTTGCAAAATATTGACAGAAGTCAAATTGACAAGTGGTGCTGCACATATGTTCGATCACATCGAAGTTCCAATGCTGCGATAACCACTGGCCCAGCAATGCTGTCGACGCGCGCGCGCGCGTGGCCCACAAGGTCTCGTTTGTCGAAGATGGCGGGTGCGCGATGATTGTTTGGTAATTTGAGCATGCGCGACATGGTACCAGTCGAAGAGGATTACTACTAACCGCACTGGTCAGATCAGCGCGCGTGCCTCGGAATATGATGTTCGACACGACTGAGGGGGCGATACCAGGTCTGCTTGCATAGTCTTAGTGATAGTCAACCTGAAGGGTCGTTTAGAGGACAGAGGAAGCACAAAAAGATGATATGCCCAGCGTCGGGTGTGGGATAGAACTGCTTGGGGGGGCAATGTATGTGGTGCAAGTCGTGTGGACGCAATTTGCGTGGTGCAATCTGCGGGGCGCAAGCTACGTGGTGCAAATTTACGTGGTGCGAGCTAGGTGGGGGGGCATCATGCGGGCACTGGGCGAACACCTGGAGATGCCAGCCGGCGCACGGAGCGTGCGCGGGGCGGGCACCGAGCGAGAGTCCGGAACGCCCAGCCAGCGCACGGGGCGCGGGTGGGCACCGCGGGCGGCGACGGTTTGGAGAGGCAGCCAGCGCAGGGAGCTGGCACGAGGCGGGCACGGGCGGGCACCGAGCGGAGCCCAGAGAGGCCAGCAGGCGCACGGATCGGGCACTGGGCGGGCACCGGGTCAGAGCCCAGGAAGGCTGTCCAAGTCCTCCAGACTTGAAGCAAGACCACCTTGGTGCAAACAGTGCTTGGAGACCTGATCAAAAGGCAGCGGGGGCGAGCGGGCTTGCTAGTACGAGCTAGGAGCAACTGCGAGGCCCCGCGTGCACACCCTGCAAGCGGAATACAGCATGGGGGCATTCAACGACAGCGCCTGCAATGGTGGCAGCTGCGAAGCCCGCGAGAGTGAGTCAGAGCAAAGGGAAGCCGCAACGACCGCCTGGCTTGTCGCAGCAGCTAGCTCCAACTAACGGTGTGGAGGCGCTCTCACCCACAAGGCTGCCGCCCTACAGGCAGTCACAAACGCAGGAGTTCGGGACGGCTAGCCGTAGAGCCGCCGAGTCCGTGCAAGCATGCGGGGGGAGAGGGGAGGGGGGAAGTAGGGGAGGGAGACCGAACAGCGTGGCGCGACGGTTGCGGCACCATTGCAACAGGCGGACCCTTGATATTTGCCAGGCGCTGCCAGCCGCGACCTACGACGCCACGCCGGAACAAGTTTTGTGCCGCACTACACCCTACGGACAGCCAGGACTGCACACATGGCATCCACGCAATATGAAGGACTTACTTGGACTAGGCACGTTCGACGGACTCTGACACCCCCAGAGTCTACCGAAGTCCAGCGATCGAGCATTGCTGCAAGTAGGTCGAGGAGGAGCCTGCGCAGAGAAGACGGGGCAATCGTACCACTCGGGCAAAAAAAAACAGCGTGGGAAAACAAAAAACAACCTTGGTGCATTGGGAAGCTGCGACCCTGGCGGGGGCGGCCTGCGAGCGCGAGCCGGCGCGTGGGACTTGAGGATCCGTTGGAACGAGCCAATTCGCAGGCCCCCACGCGGCCGCTGGCTGGCGTCGAGGAGCCAGCACCAGTTCTGTTTCCTGCTGCTGCCCTGCAGCCTAGCCGCCCCGCGCGCCCCCCGCGGCCCAGCCGCGTGAGTGCGCCTTCTTCCCCTGGAGAGACGATTGAAATTGCTGCATGCAGCTGGCTTCGGCCCCGCCGCCGGGCGCTTCCCTCGATACAATGGCGCCTCCGGCGCCAGATGCGCGAACCCCTCTTTTACCTCCAGTCTCTGCGGCCGGCTCTCTTGTATCCCCTTTCCTCTTGCATGCGTGACAATTCGCAACGCCGCAACCCGGGTTGCTTGGACGCGCGAGCGGATCGCCTCTGCCGCGCCACGACGGAAATAATGTGTTTCTGGTTGCGCCCTTGCCTGTGTTCACGAAGGTACGTCGACGCTGATCGAAAAACCGGTCGATGTCCACATACTGGGGATGTCGTTGCTGGCGTTTTGGGGAAGCACGCCGATTTCGGCGCCAGAGTTGCGGGCCCCAGGGGGCCCAGAGCCCTCGTGGTCCGTCCACGTCGCCTTTCCGAACGGCACCGACGTCGTCGAATATTCCTTCCCGCGCGCATATAAAGAGTGTATGTATGACGAGCGTCTTAACACAAAGACGCATGCGCGTGGCGCATGCAGTGGGTATTGAGGCACATATGTTTATAGTTTGTACATTTAGAAATGCATTCATAGAGGCGTTTGCATACATCTACATGTACACATACACACACACATACATGTCTGCATACATATATGTCTACAAACATACATGCATGCATGCATACATGCATGCATGCATACATACATACATACATACATACATACAAAAAACAGACCTAAACATGTACGAACACACATACAAACACGCATACGTTCATCTTACATGCCTACGTACACACAAACAAACTTAAAATCCTACATTCACGCATGCAAACTTAAACGGTTCCCACCAAACATGCCTACATACGTACATGCATGTATACATACATATGTGAATATGCATGCATACATGCATGCATACATACACGTTTACATATACATATACATGAATACGTGAATATATGCATGCATGCGTACATGCATATCCACATACATGCGTACAAACATACATACAATCGTACATATATATATGTATATGCACATACGTGCAAACATACATACATGAATTCATGTATATATACATACATACATAAATACGTACATTCATACATTCAGATATACATACATACATATATGTGTATATATATAGAGCCCGCCCCGATTCGACGAGTGCCAGAACAGAAATGATGACAGCAGCAGACGTGACCGACGATGGGCAACTCGCTTCTTCTCCATCATATGTGTGAAGCACGAGCCAGGCGGCGGCAGGATAGACTGCCGGAGACGAGAGGTACAGGCATTGACCAACGAACGTGCAGCAGGCGAGGCACATACAGATGGGGTTCCAAACAAGAAGGACGAAATTCAAAGGATTCAAGTGAGGGCGGCATGCGGGTGGGTGCACTTGAGCACAGATGCCAGCGAAAGGCACGGGCTGGCATTCGAGAAGTGCGGCACTCTGAACCCAGGGCTCTGCATAACGTTGTGAAAACTGTCCGGCCCGCCCCGATTTGACGAGTGCCAGAACAGAAATGGTGACAGCAGCAGACGTGACCAACGATGGGCAACTCGCTTCTTCTTCACATATGTGTGAAGCACGAGCCAGGCGGCGGCAGGATAGACTGCCGGAGACGAGAGGTACAGGCATTGACCACCGAACGTGCAGCAGGCGAGGCACATACAGATGAGGTCCCAAACCCCATAAGGAAGTACTGGCCAGGAAGCTGCAGCGACAGGGCCGAAGAGTTTAAAAGGCAGCTCGATGTGATTAGGAAGGCGACTTGCATACTAAGTCAGCCATGGCCTGCCTAGGCCTCTGCAATAAAGCGTTTCTGACAATTCTAGCCAACACAGTGCACAGACTAGCGGGGTAGGCGGCAGCCAATGCAGTGTATTTACAGCCCTCAGGGGCCTGGCCTGTGAGAACTGTGTGTCGGTTGCCAGTGCGAGAGCAAATCCCCCTGCGGCTTCCACAGAGCCGATCGAGACCGAAAAGTGGCCCCGTCTGCCAAGCCGCGATCCTAGTGCGTTTCTGCCAGGAGGTCCCGAATTGGCATTGGTCAAAATCGCACACACGAGCGTTCTTTGAGATGATGAGGGACGCAAGAGGCTTGGCATGCCACATCAAAGAGCTGGCGGGATTTTCAAGCAGAACTGGTATGTTAAGCGTGCAGCACACACGACTGATGCGGCATGCGAAGTAAAAAGAAGCGCTGCCTGTGGCCAGCCTCGCGGCCTCAGAGGTCGAGAGGCCGCTGATGCCCATAGCCTGGGTGCGTGTCCTGAGCGGCTTCCGGAGAGCCCGCGACCACGTCGTGCACGGCGTTCCGAGGAAGACCGCCGCGACTGCGCGGCTGCGGAGCCAGCCGGTCACCACCCGCTCGAAGTCGCGGCAGAGGTGGTCTTCCAAATGCGACTGCCGGACGTCCAGGCCAAGCGCCGAGAGGCCCAGGCGGCGGGCGGCGGCCGCGAAATGCCCGCTGCCGCTGAAAAGGTCCAGCACGACGCGCCGCCGGCACAGGGGGCCGCTGCTGACAGCAGCTCTGAAACGTCGCCGCAGGTGATCGGCACACTCGGAGCCCCGCAATAATGGCGGCTGGGCCCGCCCGGCGCAGGCGCCAGCGGCGCTGCCGGCGGGGCTGGCCGCGCTCGGGCGCGGCCGGCAGGGCGCCGCCTCACCCGCCTGGGCTCGCTGTCTGGCCCGGACAGGACGGCGGCCGCCAGGCTGGCCGGGGCGAGCTGCTGCAGCCCGGCGCCGAGGAAGCCCTTCTCGACCAGCAAGCAGAAGTTCTGCGCGACCAGGTCGCCGAACGCGCACACGTCTGGGTGGACACCCTGCAGCTCGCGCAAGAGGGCCGTCTCTTTGGCATACCGCCGCATTCAGGACAGCACGGCCCAGCGCCCCCGACGGAAGACCTGCTCCTGCGACCTCCGCTGGGACAGCAGATCGTTGCTCACCCCTCCGCGTCGCATTCCATAAAGGTGACGGCGCAGCTGGGAGACCCCAAGCGCCACCGCTGCCAGCGCGAACATCCTGTTCAGCTCCGAGAGGGAGAAGCTCCACAGCGGCGTGCCCGGACCCCCTCTGCAACGGAGGGCCATGAGCACCGGCACCAGGTACAGCTCGAGGTCGAAGAGGATCGACTCGTCGAAGGAGCCCGTCTTGCCCGCCTGACCGCGGTCCGCCGGGCGCAGCAGCAGCAGGCCCCAAAACTGGCACGCTGGACCTGCCATCGCTGACGGCTGCACAATGCTGTCTGTCGTGAGCCGCTGAGCCTCGGCAGGCCTGAGGCAAGCCGAGAACGCGATCGTCAGCCACGCTGCCGTGGGCGTCTGCTGCCAGGCGATCAAGACGCCAGCCAGCGCAAACATGACCGCCCGAGGGATCGGCAACCGCGCGAGGGTTGGGGCCCGCCTCCGCCATGCCTGCATCGCCCGCGAGGCGCGGGGTAGGAGCGAGCTCACCTGCCTCGGGAGCCCAGGCGTGAAGCGCGCCAGCGCCGCGACAGTCTGCGACCCGACGCTCGCCGCCGCCCCCGAGATGCACCGAGAGGTGAAGTACTCGGCGAGCAGGTCGTCTAACTCGCCCAGGTTGCTTCAGTCCCGGCGGCGGTCCGATCCGCCCGCACGCCGCTGCCGACGCCAGCTTCGCGCGGTGGCGCGTCCGGGCTGAGGGCGCAGGCCCCGCCCGTCGCGGCATGGCCCGCGCCTCGCGCGGGTACGCGAACAGCGGTACGAGCACCACGGCACCCATGGCGAGTCTTCGCATGACTGAGCTGACGATGGCCGTTGAACCAGCCGAGCTTCCCTCGGCCGAGGGGTCAGCTGGGTGGCGCTCTGAGGCGAACGAAGAGCCTCGAGCCCGTGGCGAGCGACAACGCGCACAACTGATTCAAGCACGACCTCAAATGTTGTGACCGAGCCCTCCCCTTCGCGCAGCCGGGAGCCAGCGGGAGGTTGTCGACGAGCGCGACCAAGCGTGCCCCATGAGCGCCCAAACTGCGGAGCTGATGCCGATACGATGTGACCAGAGCCTCCCCCTCCAAGTAGAGTACGTTGGCCCCCGTAGAGACCGACTGGGCTGATACCGAGCCCCAAGCCTCGCCCATCTCCCAGGGGTCGCCCAAGACTGCATCAGGATGAGCCCACGTGGCGCCACTGGGAGGCTGAGCGAGCACTTCGTTGAATCCCATGAGCTCATCGTAGGGGTCCCCGTGCTGGACCATGGAGTCGTAGGGGTCCTCGTGCTGGCCCGTGAGCTCCTCGTAGGGGTCCACATGCTGGCCCATGAGCTCCCCGCACGGGTCCCCGCGCTGGCCTTATGGGCCACGACGGGCATCGGATGTACCCGAAGGCGGCGGACATGAACGGAGGCCCGCAGGGCTGTCATGTTGGACGTCTGGCTTCAAGCGCTCAGAGGTAGAGTGGCAGTTAGCAGGGACCACATTTTCTGACACAGGGCTGGGCTGGTCTAGACCGCCCTCTCGCAGTGACCGAATGCGGGCCTGGTGCCCGCCCTCATTTCTAAAGCTCCACCTCTCTGAGCAACGGCCCACAGCGGCACAGACGGCGCGAGGTGCGCGGCGCCGCATCACCCCGAGCCCGAAGGGCGACGCATCGCTGGCCGTCATCGCGCGGTGCCAGCCGGATGCGAGGTCGCAGGACAGGAGGGGCAGCAGATCCCGAATGGTGACCAGCTCCTTTGCCGCTGACGCCCATATCCTGCCCTGCCTCTCGCCGTACGCCGCCACGAAGCTGCAGACGCTGTGGAGCACAGCGAGGGCTTCGCGGCGCATCATCGATGACCATGTGACGCGACCCAAAACTGCCCGCATCATGTGGCCACTGCACCAGCCACGATGCAGGAGCCCTGAGATCGCTGCGCGCAGCCGCCAGATGTTGCGCGGCTTGATGCGCAGGAACCGCCCGTGCTTCAGGCTGAGGCCCAAGAACTCCGCGCCCCGCGCGGCGGGCTCGATCTCGTGCACTGGCAGCCCTCGGGCGCGAAAGCCGGCCACGAGCCGCGCCATGACCCGGTCGGCCGCGCTCTTGTCAGCGCCGAAGGCCAAGATGTTGTCGACGCAGGCGCCGACGCCAACAGAGACGGGTTCAGTGACCACCACGCCAGGCTGACCGTCCGGCGCGGTCGTGGTCCTCTCATGGCCGCTCGCAGCTAGGACCGCGCGCGCTGCGGACTGGCAGAAGTGCAGCGCCCACGAAAAAAACATCGGGAGGACGGTCACCATGGGCGTCACGCGTGTGGACGGGTCGAAATCCAGGTCGATGAAGCCAAGCTCCTGTAGCATGGCCGCCGAGATCGAAGGTAAGGTAAACATCGACTCCATCCCGCTGGGCAGCCGCATGTGGTAAAACGCGCACTCCAAGTCGCACGTCGAGATGTACATGCCATCGGCTGGGGCCTCGATAGAGCCGAACGACGCGGCAGAAGGAAGCTTGGTAGCTGGTGAATCCAAAAACTTGCAGTTGGCGGCCCTCGTGTCGAAGATGATTCGGAGGGGCCCCGACTTCTTGGGGGCGAAAAAGAGGCCGACGGAGTGCGGCAGGCCGTTGTCCGCCGCGA
>CAUYUJ010007825.1:425000-430000 GCA_963575745.1 Prorocentrum cordatum
GCAGAGCCACACCGGACCCCCCCCACGGCCCCCCTTCTTCGCCCAATTCCCCTTGTCCACAGGCGGGAGGGTGGACCAGACCCCCCACCCCCACGCCACCGGAACCCACGCCACCGGACCCCCCCCCCCCCCCTCCCCCCCTCCCCCCCCTTGCCCCGCCCTCTTGGCCCGTCTTGGGGCACTCCTGGGGCCGTCTAGGGGCCCGCCGGGGCGCCTGGCCGGCGCGTCGGAGATTAAGGCAGATCCGTTTCCTGTTAATATAGGTGCCCACTGTACTAGTACACCTATATAGGCGCTGGCCGACATTATTAATTGAAGTAACATAGGAGATGCCGCGGTCGGCGTTTTTGGGGGGCCGCGCCGATTTCGGCCCGATCTGGGGCCCTGGAAGGCCCAAAAATTTCGTGTTCCCCGCTGTCGCCTCTGCGAACAGCTCCGACGTCGAGAAATCAGGCCCACGCATTTGTATATATACATATATATATATACATACATACATCTACAATATAAGAATATAGATAGTTATGCATGTACATACATATGTATGTATGTATGTATGTATGTATGTATGTTTGTATGTATGTTTGTATGTATGTATGTATGTATTTATGTATGTGTGTATGTTTGTTTGTTTGTATGTATGTATGTATGTATGTATGTATGTGTGTATGTATGTTTGCATGTATGTATGTATGTATGTATGTATGTATGTATGTGTATATATATGTGTATATATATGTATACAAGTGGCACGTGTGTGCCCAGGCTCATACAAAAAAACTGGAAGGGCGCTTGAAGCAGGAAGACACCATGACTGCAGGATCGGAGATGGAGAAGGGGAAGCTGGGGCAGCGCCGCCAGGGCGTGCCTAAGAGAAGGGGAAGAGGCAGGAGGTGAACGCAGAAGAATCTAAGATCGAGGTCGCACTCGAGCGCAAGTGGGGTTGCCACACCTTGTGATGTGTGTACCAGGGCCCCCCAGGAAACCTCAGGAGGCCCGACTTGGATACCGGAAGAGGCTCCAGGAGGCCCGGGATTGTGAGTGTTGTGTGTGTGATGTGTGCTCTGTGTTGTGTGTGTTTTCTGTGCGTTGTAGGTGTTGTGTGTGTGTTATGTTTGTCTAGCGTGTGATGTGTTGGGTGTGATTTGTGTCTCTGTGTGTGCATGTAGTTCTGAGGCCTCAGCAGGCCCCAGGAGGCCCCAGGCGGCCTCAGGAGGCCCCAGAAGACCCCAGGAGGTTCCAGGAGGCCCCAAGAGATTCCAGGAGGCCGCAGGAGGCCCCAGGAGGTTCCAGGAGACCCCCAGGAGGCTCCGAGGCGGGGTTTGGGGTACCAGAAGGTACAGAAAGCCCCAGGAGGCCCCAGGAGGTTCCAGGAGGCTCCCAAGAGGCTCCGAGGCGGGGTTTGTGGTACCAGAAGGTACGTCGGGGCTCGATTTGGGGAGGATGTCTCAGGCGAAATCGCCATTCTCTGAGAATCGGGGTCGAAATCATTGAAATTATTATGTATTTTTGAAGGTGTTGTGATAAAATGTTGAAATTCCAATTTGTTTTTGGACCCTGACGTCACGATCTGCGTGAGGGTTGCCACGGAGTTTCAGAATGTCGAGGATGTCCCTAGCGAAACGGCCAGAAAAATCGCGGACGCGGCGCCCCGCGTACGCATTAATCGCCTCTGAGCTCTACTCCCTCGGAGAGGTGCGTATGATAATAAATGTATACACACACGCACATCGAGACAGAGATAGAAAAAGAGAGGGAGGCAGAGAAGCGAGAGAGAGAGAGAGAAGTGTCTGCAGCGGGCGCGCGTACGCGTACACATGCGCTCGTTTCCCCTCCGCTGCCATTTGCTCCTCGCCTGGTCCCGTCCTGTCCCACCTCTCTTTGGCCCATCCAGTCGTTCGGCGTCAGCCTCGCCATCCGCTTTCCTCCGCTCCCCGTGCTTATGTATACCGTCATCGCGCGGCTGCAGGTCGTTTACCACCCGTTCTCCGACACAGGCCCGAGCTTCCGCTGGATTCCTCATTCTTCCCCGCCTGTCGTCGCATCCCGTGAAGTCAGGTGCCGTCAGGTTTGTGTCTACCGGGACGTTCCCCCATCCGCGTATTCCCTGCATCCTGTGCATTCGGACTGACCTGCATCGGGCGGTCATGGCCGCGGTCGTTGTTGCGGTTACGGCGCCAGGGCTTTGCGGTCCAAAGTGGGGAGGGACAGGGAGACCCACGTGTTTCCTCCGTTGGCTCCCAAACTCCCGAGCTCAATCTACCCACTCCCGCCCCCAGAGGCTTTGACCTGGTGAGGAAAACGAGGCGCGGCAGTAGCACTGGAGGGGGAATGGAAGAGGGGAGAGGGAAGGAGTTCAGGAAGGCGAGAAGGAGGAGGAATGGGAGAAGGAGAGGGAGAAGTAGGAGGAAGAAGCGAAGGAGGAGGAGGAGGAGGAGGACGACGAGGAGGAGAGGGAGCAGGAGGTGCAGAAGGACCAGGAGCAGTAAAAGAGGAGGAAGAGGAGCAGCAGCAGCAACAGAAGGAGGAGCAGGGGCAGATGGAATGGAAGGGGAGGAGGAATAGTTGGGGAAAAAGGAGTGTGACGATGAAGAGGAGGTGCACGCTGGCCCCGACCACTGCGCCACAGGCGAACCGCGTGCGCCATTGAAACAGGAGGAGGAGGAGGAGGAACGCACAAAGAGGAGGAAGGATGGAGCAGGACGAGGAGGAAAAGAGGAGGAAAAGAGGAGGAGGGGCAAGGGCCAGAGGAGAAGGAGGATGGGGAAGGAGCAGGGGCAGGGGCGAATGGGGGGGGGAGGAAGAGGACGAGAAGGAGGAGAAGGAGGAGGAGGAGGAGGAGGAGGGCCAGCGTAAACCCAAGACTCATCAACGACGTTGCACCATAAACCCTCACTCCAAGTTCCCTCTTCATAGTTTCGTGTAAGGATTTCTGTGCATTGCGGGAAGAGCCTCGTTGGAAGGCAACAGTTTGGAAATGTTACCATGTCAAGGTATCGTTCCTGTGTCTTCAACCCCAGCGAATCGACGTGACTGCTGCAACCTGACGACCCTGAAGCGTGCCAGTGCACCGTTTCTGGGGCGTCGACACGTCGAATCAACGTGACTGACGCGCCCTGACAATCCCAAACCATGCCAATGCAGCATATCTGGACGGAAGCCATAAGAACCTTTTGAGCTGTTGTAAGCTGCCAAGACGAATGTGAGGGACACGACGGCGGGAGCCACACGTTGAAAAGAAACTGCCCTCCATCCTTTAAAGCTCCTGCGAACTTGCGAGACGAATGTGTGCAGCGCTGAGGCGAGAGCCACATATTGAAAACGGTCCGCCCTCCACCCGTGAAGCTCTTGCAAAGTTGTACGACGAATGTGCGCGGCATTCAGATTTGCGCCACAGCTTGAAAACGGCACATCTTCCATCCGTGAAACTTCTGCAAGCGTTCGAGATGAATGTGCGCTGCGCTACGACCAGAGTCACATTTGGAAACCGACCCGCCTTCCATCCGTGAAGCTACTGCAAATTCCAAGCTCAGGCGAAACGCCCAGCCCGCCCGACCGACCCGCTTAGGGGCGCGACAGGGGGAGTTATTGATCAGGAAGAGGGATGGAAGAGAAGAAGTAACAGGGAGTGTGACGGGAAGGGGGAGGAGGAGGAGGATCAGGGTAAACATTGCACGCACCATCGATGTTGTAGCAAACAGTACCGTCCCAAGTCTCCTCCTCCCCCTCCTCACATGGCACTACAAATACTTCGCGCTACCACGGCACGCACCCGTCAGAAAAGTGAGAGCCCCATTGTAGCTCTACAGTGCGATAGCCTATAGTGTAAGCGCATCAAGCCTGATGAAGTCCCAGGTCTGGGCCTATGTTCGAAAGGGGCCACCTTACGTTCGCGTAACCACTGTAAGTTGCATGACGAATGTCGAACGAGCAGGCGATAGTCACATTTTGATCACGCACACCCTCCGCCAATGTACTTGTGGGAAATACTGAACCGAATGTGCTGCGCCAAGGCGAACAACGGCTTGAAAACGGCCTTTCATCCGAGAGTATGTTGGAGGCTTGAAACGCGAATTTGCGCAGTGGCAAGGCGGAAGACGTTTCGATAAACACCCGCTCGCAATATTCGTAGCACTTGGATACGCAAAGCGTGGAGATCATAGATTGCGACGACGTCTCAAGCGAAGCGGCTAGTCCGCCCTACCGACACGTCGGGTGGTGCGACGGGCTGGAGTTGGTGATAAGGACGGGGTGGGGCGGGGCAGGAGGGAGAGGGGGGAAGGCCGAGGAGGCCAGACGCAGTCGTGCGATGGCATCTCCTCCTTCCCCTGTGCCTCGCGAGCCTGGCTGGGTCGATCGTGTGGCCGGGGGCCCATGTCCAGCCGCCGGCCCAGGCTCGTACTTCCAGTGCCTGGCCGAGGCTCAGAGGCTTTGGCGCCGCCGTCAAGGGTGCACGGATGCGGAGTAGCAGGGTGGGTGAAGGGAGAGTTAAGAGAGGCAGACGGGCAGGGGAGCGGCGGCTCTGAGGAAGGGAAGGGGCAAGAGGGAGAGAGTGAGGAGGGGGAGGAGGAGGAGGAGGAAGAGGAGAAGAAGAAGGAAAAAGAGAAGGAGGAGAAGAAAGAGGATCAGCAGGCGGAAAAGAAGGGGAAGGTCCCCGGGCAGCAAGGCACGGGTGGCAGGAGGCTGGAGGTGGTCGGGGAGACAGCGGCTGCATCAGCGGCACTGTTTTGTAAGTTGCAGGGCCTTCCAATCTCATTGCTGTAGTTCACTGCCCTTGCTCTTATCTCTTCGGCTCTCGAGGGCCTCGTGCTTCAGACTCCGCTTGAGTTGAGTCGAAAGCCCGTCTCATCCGCCTTCGCCCTCCTTGTACTCTTTCATGGGGGCCATCCCGCCCCCCTTCTCCCGTCTCCCTCTCCCCCGCCACTTTCTGGGGCCTTCCTACCCGCCCCACCAATCCTCCCTTGGAGCCGTCTCTCATTCCCTCCCTCCTGCTCACGGTG
>CAUYUJ010007825.1:442500-465000 GCA_963575745.1 Prorocentrum cordatum
TGTCCAAGACCTGGTTCGCGTTTGAAATACCCCTTCCCTGTACAGTTCCGAGTCGTCTGTGAAGAAGTTTCCATGGGCTACACAGGTGGATGGCCAACGATGTTTGTTATTACGTGAGGCATCCTCGAAGCATGTGGTCCTCGAGCTTGGAAAACCAGCGGGCGCACCAACTGGGGCATCATATTTCCAAAACTGGGTATTCGCTAGATACTGGCTCACACTAGTGGCTATAACATGAGGAATTTCTGCCAGTTGGAACGACGAAGGACGGGTCGTCGTCAAAATCGGTTCTCGTTTGAGACTCCCTCCCAAGATGGAGGGTCGGAGAAACAGTATGTGCACAAAAGGAGTGCGGCTTGTTTGCAGAAGCATCGTCCAGTACAGGAGCGCACATTTCCTGTAAGGCGTCTACAAGCTGCATGGATGAAGGGGCGATCACCATCGAAATCAATTTCTATGTTGGCACAATACGCCGTCGAATACTTGACTGTTCGTTGGTTCGCGTAGCCTAGGCCGACACATCATTCAACCCTGCCACGTGGCAAGCTGGGTTGGCGGGCCTAGAAGATCAGCATTCTGGCCCTCCCGTGCCTTGAGCCTGTGGTTTGGCCATGAGACGATCACCCTTCCAGCGGGCGCTCGCCGCAGTCGAAGTGACAGCCAGTACGTGGCGTGTGTGGGGGGACTCTGACGGGCCTGTGGACGGGGTGGCGTGCTGCAGCAGCGACGTGCTGGGATTGCTCGTTGGCCTCCTCCTCCCTCTCCTGCATTGTCCTTGCTCCAGGGCAGAGCCCGCCGGCGACTCGCCCGACGGCCATGCGAACGGAGAGTCCGCCGAGCCGGCCGCTTGAGGCGGGGGCACATTGCGCTGAAGATGCGCCTGAGCACCGGAAGAGCAGAGCAGAGCCAGAGGAGTCTCTTTGTCCGATTTGCTGCATGATTTCGCTTGTGGTGCCAAGAGATATTTTACAACGTGCGTCGGTCAATACATCTGCTGGGCGAGGGGAAGGGGGAGGGGCATGGGGAGGTGAAGGGAGAGGACCATGGAGGTGGGGTGTGGCAGGGGCTGGGGTATTCCGAAGGGTAGACGGAGGAGAAGAGCAGGAGGAGGGGGGGGCCGAGGAAGAGGACGAGGAAGAGGAGAAGGACCAGCAGGCGGATGCGTAATGGGAATGCGACGGCGAGCACGGACGAATATGATGCAGCGTCAGGTGAGTTGGGCAGAAGCTGGAGGCTCCAATTCGGAGGGCTCGGTCCCAAAGCGGCCGGCTCGAATTGATCCGATCCCTGGAACCAGGGCTGAAGTCATGCATGTTTGCTGTTCCCCGTGATGTCCCCGTGTTCGTGGGATCTTATCCCTTCCCTCTCCCTGATCTTGCCTCCCATTCTGATCGACTGCTCTCCGTCACTGTCTCCCTTCCGCTCTTCCTCCGCCATCTCATTCCCCACCCGCCTGCCATCATTCTCAGTCACTCTGTCCCCCCTGCCTCCCACCGCGCCCCTTCTGTTATTAAAACGAGATGTCTATCAGAACACACCCAGCGCCCATGCTAGATTGATCAAGGAGGGACGCATCCTCGGCCACGCGATGCTAATCTGAAAGGAGCAACTCGAGTGCACGCGCCTAGCCTGCGGAGAAAGCCACAGCCAGAAATCGTGCCTAATAGCACGACTGGGCGACGGCGCTTCAAGATATGATTCCCTGGAATCGTCCTCGCCCCTCCTTACTCTTCCTCGTCCTGGTTTTCGTTGTCATCCATCCCCCTTGCTTGTGGACAGCTCACCTCTGTCGCACCACCAGATGCGTCGGTAGGGCGGGTTCCGCGTTACGCCTAAAACATCCTCGCCGTGTACAATAGTGGCGCGTGAAGCTTCCAAGAGGTGCGCGGTGCGAGGACGGTACCTGTTCGAAATGTGTTTCGCCTGGGCGCCACGCATCTTCTTTTTATTTGTTTATACTTTATCAGGGCGGTGCCTTTTTCAATGTGGGGCCCTCGAATTGGCGCTGCGCAAACTCGCCTTACTTAGTTCCAGCGGATCCACGGATGGAGGGTGGTTCCTTTTTCAAAGTAATGTCATCGCTCAAGGGTTCGTCCAAACATGTTACCACGAGCGCAAGGACGGGCGACAGATACACGGATGGAGGGCGGTTCCGTTCGAGCACGAGTTTCTCGCGTTAGGTTTCGCTGGGTTTCTTGACCAGACGATAACAGATTGCGCAACCGATAAACGGACAGACGGCCTGTTTGTTTCAAAGCGGGATGTTCGCATGGCACGCGCTTGAGCTAGAAGTCCCGTTTGGTCGCATTCCTTATAGCTTTATGGAGGGCGGCTTTTTCCGAAACGGAGCTGTTGCTTGAATTACACCCTCATGGGGCGCCCGTTTGTCAAGGGGGTCGCCTCGCGCAATGAAAGAGATTGTTGTCAGGGACGAATACAGGGGGGAATTGGGACACGGGGGTGCACTGCAGCATATTTGGTACACATTGGGTTAAATACAACCTTCTCCACACATTTGGTTTTGGTAGGGGTCCTCCTCCGTGTCCTCCCCGTCGTCATCGACGAGGCCGTCGTCGCCAAGAACGCGAACGCCTGAAAGCGTCCGCTTCCACGGCCGCCGCCGCCCGCGGCGCCAGTCCGCGCGCGCGCGTGCAGGCCCGCGCCCGAACGAGTTCCTCCTCGTCGTCCTCCTCCGCGGTGGCCTGGGGCGTTCCAGAAAAGGCCTCGCCTTCGAGGGATCGAGGTGTTGCCAGCCATTCCTCGGCGAAAGGCGGCAGAAGTTAGTGGAAGCAGAAGGAGGGCGGCTTTGCTTGCGAAAGCTGGCGTCTTGACATCGGCATTTCATGATAGCAGGAAATTGAAGTCAGAGTTCTCGGAGCGGGCAATATAGTAGACAAGCTTGGTGGATTGATACCCGGGTTGCTCTTCGCGCGTTGGCATCCCACATTGCCGTCGGGAGCCGACGCAAGGACGATGCATAGTCGAATCGCGGTGGAGAGACATAACTCCAACGAAAATACACCGCGATGGTGTTGTTGCAGCTTGGTTTCCGTACCTCAATATTCGATGTTGCATGTCCGCATGTCGTATACGTTTGACCGAAAGTATACGGATCACCCCACGTGCGCCTGCCATGGCATTGAAACAGGTCGTGGTAGTGGCGCTTCGCGCCTGGAAGCTCCCAAACCGTGTGATGGTGGGTTTGCCGGCTTCGATCCGGAAGGTCCGCATGGTTGTTGGCAGTAATCGTGTGTTGTTTAGTTGCATGTCAGAACACGTGGAACAATATCTGATTGTGATAGCAAGCGTGCTTTGTCGCCGAGGCACTTTCATTTAAGACCAGTTGTTGTCAGCTACATGGTTGCACTGTCGAAGTTGGTCAATGCAAGGCGGCAGTTGCTCCAATCGTACTTTCAAGTCGACGGCATTTTGCTACGCTCACAGTACCGAAAGCTGGTTCCCTGCGATATCGCGGAAATTCCGTTCTCGGCAGCGGCACACGTTTTCTGGACGCGAAAGTGCACACGCAATGACTAACATGGAGTTGTTGCACTCGTTGGTGTTGAATCTTCCCCTCAAGCTGCCAGCACATTGTATGGACTGCGCGTTTGTCTGCAAATTGCTGACGCTTCGCGTATCCCCACTAGCTAATTTGCCTAGTTCGCGTCCCGGACTTTGCTCTCGCCGCCTGACCGTCGTCTCGCGGCCGCGACCGAAAAAAATATCCCACCAGGCCATCCAGAAACGATGCTGCGCGGCAGCCCGAGGTGCCCTCCCCTAGGCCCAAGATGATCACGGAGCGGAAAGCGGCGCTGGTTCTAGGCTGGGCACGCGAACAATCGGAGCTCCTTGAATGCAAGCAGTTCGGCAGGATCACCTATGCAGCCGCATGGGCGCAGATGCACAGCCACAAGTTCTCCAGGTGGCTTGTCGACACCAGCCAGGGGAAGAGATGGCAACCCTCTGACGGTGAGGAGTGGCGACTGTTACATCACTGCACTTCCTTCACCGAAGCGCACCACGTGATTCGCATTCTTTGCAGCGGCCTGCCTGGCTCAGCGAGGCGGAGGGGCGAAAACGAAAGGGGACCGCACATGTGTCCATGCGGGGCGCAGGCCAAGAGCGTTTGGATCTCCGCTAGCTCCAGCGACGACGGCGCGGCGTGGTGCGCGCAGTGCATGGGCCCAGGCCCGCATGCATCCGCGCTATGGCAGACACTCCAATCCTGCCTGCTACCCCCCTCCCTTCAGGAACAGGCTGTGGCTTACACGCTCTCACGTGGGCACCTGCGCCCGCCCAACAGAGAAGGTCCTTACGGGCGCTGCCCCCTGTGTGGATTCGGTGAGGCAACCACCGAACACATATGGCACTGGTGCCCCGCCGCTGCACTTGCCTGGTGCACCGTCAGGGGTCCAGATGATCAACACACCCTTGCGCAAGCCATCACCAGCATCGGCGAGCACCAGCCCGTGCTCGCGAAGTTGCTCCACCAGATCTCCTTCAGGTACTGCGTCAACCTCACTGCCACTCCCCTTGAGGCCACCGAATCCGCCACACTCATCCTGGAAGGCATCGTTGCCGCGGACTTGGATCAGCAGGGGGACTGCGGGGACGAGGCGAGAGAGGTCGACGAGCACCCCAGACTTGACAACCCAGACGAGACCTCAGCCTGGTCAGTCATGCGACATACCTGCAGCACTTGCAATCCTGGTGCCACTCCTGAAAGAACAGTCTGTGGCGCTGCCAGGCCCCACATGCAACGACACGCCCCCAGGGCCGGAGGAGAGGTTCGCAGGCTCCCGGTAGTCACCGGAAACCATCACCCTGGGAGCAGGCTCGCCGCGTTACAGGCGCCACAGTCCCGGGCAGCATGGATGCCCCCAGGACAAGGTTGGTTCCCCTGCCCCAGGACCGACGACACTCCCACCGCCAGCTGGACCTCCGCTTTCTGCCGGGAATGCCGATCTCACACCATTACTCTGACCGCCAACTCCATCCTCGCCCCTGGTGGCGAAGTCACAGTCCGTAGCTCGCCCTTCCCTGACTCCAACAGCACCCAATGGCCCTACGAAGTCACCTTCGACGGCGGGGCCAGGAGTATTGAGGGAGCCATCAAGGTTTCAGGCGCTGGTGCCATCCTGTGGCATCACGACCCCGCCACTGGGTCCCCCCAAGTGTTGGCGGTCGCCATTGTTGCGCTTCCCGACTGCAGCGCGCAGATGGCTGAAGTAGCAGGCTGCCGAGCAGGTTTGGCTCTGCTCCCCCACCTCAGGGGCCCTATCCGGGCCGCCAGGGTGGTCGGTGATAACCTAGCTGCCGTTCGGTACGGGGCGGGCACTGCCAGATACCGAAGGCTACACCTCGCCCGGCAGATGAGGACGCCCTAGGGCAGGCCGAGAGCGCAGGCTGGGTACTCACCTGGCAAGCAGTCAGAAGGAGACTGAACAAGGCTGCCGACAGCCTCGCCACCATTGGGGTCTACTGGGCGGACACCCTCTGCAAGGAAGGCCTGAGCACTGTCAATACTCACATACAATGGGCAAGTGACGCCCCCACCCGACCAGCTCACTTTCCATTTCAAGACGGACGCGAGGTCAATCTCTGTGACCCGTCGGAGTGTGCCGCTGCCGTCGGCCTTGCTCCTCCCCAGTGCGGGTCGCCGATCGATCGATCCACGTTCCAACTGAGGCCCCTGCAGCTCACCCCCCCACCAGTCACCATTCTTCTGCGGCTTTCGGCTGCGCCCCCGTCTGCAGGATGACAAGGAAGAACAATAATGGGCCACTGGCCAGGTGGCTCTCCCCCGCAGCTCACCGTGCTGAAGGGCCAGTCAAGGTCGATGGCCCGAGGCCCTTTCGGTCGCGCGAGTGCCCCTGGCTCCGCTGGGCGCACTTCCATCATGAGTGGCGCTGGCGGTGTGAAGTGTGCCAGAAACATTGTGATGGCAAGGAACGCCTCTTAGGTTGGCCCCATGCAAAGGAGGCCGAGAAGCAGAAAGACTCAGGCTGGCCAAACCCAAGGGAGTTCAACGCGCCAGGCAATCTCTGGACCAGAACGGGCGGCAATTACTACGACGAGGTATCGAAGGCCTATTTCGGCAGACCACAATGGCCTGGCTGGACGCTGCCGGAGCCAGTGAAGGAAGGCATACTGCCACACCTTCCAGGATGGTTCTTCCCGGACGACTGGGACTACGTTCCAGTCCACTTTCCGTTCCGTAACGACCTCCACGACTTCATCCCCCCCTCCCCCGATACCGCCCATTCGATAGACATGCGCCCGCCACGCCAGCACAGGGCAGCATGGGGAAAGGTTCCTTGGGATGCGCACAGAACCTGGGGGGCTGCGCCGCCACCGCCACCGCCCCCGCCTGGTGCGTGCGCAGCGACGCTTGCAGGACCCCCTGCCATGCGGAACCCATGGGATGGAAGGAACGCCGCTTCTAGCAGGGCCCCCTCACAGGAGTCAGCCGAATGGTCCAGGCCTATTCGCCATGAAGAGGTAAGTCGGCACAGCTGGCAGGACGCCCCCCCCCCCGCATGTTGAGCAGGAGGGTTGTGATCGAGTCTTCGGCAACTGCAGCAGCGGATGCCATCACCCGTCTTTTTGCAGTCCCCACCAGCAGCCCAGCAGCCCAGCACCACCTTCACACCCCCACGGGCGCGGTCCCGCTTGGCGCGAATCTCCCAAGACATTGGGAGCAGAACTTACGGCAAAGAGGGCGCACCCTCGACAGGTTAGCTCGGACTGAGTGCATGGCAGCCACCGAGACCGTTTGGGACGGCTCCATCAAGGCCAAAACAGACTTGTTAAGAAGGCAGAGCTGTGCGCTGTGCGCGGCAGTAACACCCATCGACGAGCAGTACCCCTGTGAACTCCTTGATCAGTTCAGGTTGCGGAACGCATTCCCCACTTCGGAGGGAAAAATGCTCCTTCACCTGCAATGGACACAAGAATTCAAGATTCTTCTCAGGGGACATGAGACAGGACAGGAAGCCCGCACGCTACTTCTCAGCTTCACCAGCCCATCACCAGACCAGGTGGCCTCCCTCAAACTCCTGTGGCCACCTGAGTTTGGAGGTACGGCCCCTGCAAGCGAATGCGATGCGCTAAGGCTCAGATGGGGAACCAAGTACCCCAGCAACGAATGCATTGTGGCATACGACAAGGATAAATTTGGGAAGTTCCACGCGGACAGCAGAGTCCCAAGCCCTCCCGAAGCCGGGATGCCTTGGTACAGCCTGGACAAAGCTGCCCACCAGTTACAATGCCGTAGAATTTCTACAGCCATCACTGAGATCTACACGCTACAGCAGTCCTCCCCAGACCTGGTCGGTACTCCTCTGTGCGCTATCACGCACCTCCCCACATACCGCACCGTCGACAAGGAGGACAAGACGCGGGCCAACAGCGTGGAGAACACCATGCTCTGCGGGCAGGGCCTTCTCTCACGTGCCAAGGCCACCATCGGGGACCTCTCCCCAGGCATGGCGCCCACAGGTGCAGTCAGCAGCGCGGCAGCCCCACACCCCCCGGACGGGACTGGCATTACCACCCCCTTTTCCTACCAAGAAGTGGACGATGCGATTGGTCAGGTCTTCCAGCGGGCCAGGGAATTGCCAGCAGATACTGCACTCGAGGAAGGGGCCAAGCGCCACAACCTCAATGGCGATGCCAAGAGGGCCCTCGCCGCCACCACGCGACACCACGTAACAGTCGTGCACGGACCCCCAGGTACCGGCGAGACGGTCTTCTCAGTTGCCACCATGGACGCTTGGGCGGACGCTCTCCCAGAAGGCCAGGCAGCGGCATTGACAGCAGGTTCCAACACAGCCGCTGACCAGCCAGCCCTCGGCCTCAGCAACGCATTTCAGACGAGCAAGCTAGGGCGCAGAACAGGCTTCCCCAACAGATGCGTCCGCCTGGCGCGAGACTTCAGGGCTGCGAAGGAACTAGCTACGCTCACCCTGGAAGGGCACTTCCTCAGGGCGCACGGCAGGCTCCTGTTCGAGGGCGGATCATCCAAAGAGTTCCCCGCATCCCGTACCGAGCTCCTCAAGGCCGCCAACGCGATCTGTGCAACGCACGAGTCAGCGGAGACCCTCAGGAACCCCGCACCGGTCGCCTTGCTCATTATTGACGAGGCAGGGCAAGCTCATGAACTTGTGGCCGCAATGTCCCTCGACAGCGCCATCCGCTCAGGCGGGCACCTTGTGCTGGTCGGAGACCCTAAGCAGCTTCCCCCCACGGTTCTCTCCAGGAAGGCAGCCGACCTTGGGCTCTGCCTCTCCATCTTTGATCGGCTTCACAACGCCCTGGGAGACGAAACGACAGCCGTGGTACAGCTCAGTCTGCGCTACCGCATGCATCCCCTGTTGCCGGCGTGGCCGAACGTTGCTTTCTACAACAACACAACGCGTTCAGGATTTACCGACCCCTTCATCCAGAAGCCCCTCATAAAGGGACTGCCACGGCAGAAGTTGTTACCCTGGGACAACGGCAGGCTGGAAGCACTAGCCGAGGCCGCGGCCACCCCCAAGGACGACATCGAGAAGATGTTGCGTGACCTCATGCCAGGAAGCCATCGCGAGGATGAGCGGCACAGATTCCTTCTCGTCGACAACCCCTCTCTCGAGGTCACCGCAAGGCTCCACACAGGGTACGCCAACCTGCCGGAAGCGGCGCAGACAGTGGACATCGTGCGCGCCCTCCTGCCTGCCATCCATGAAGGCACCTCAGTGCGTGTCGTGGTGGGCTACCAGCTGCAGCGCGCAGTTCTGGAGAACGGATGGCCACAAACTGCGAGCAGTATCAGTGGCACCCGCAGGCAGGCCAAGACTAAGGGCAAAGGGAAGGGCAAGGACAAGTCAGCACACGGCAGCGGGCCCCCTCCGCACCCCCCCGCGTACGCTCCTGACACCAGGGCCCGCACAAGCGTGTTCGACCAGTACGACTCCCTTCTCACCGGCATCTCCCTGTGCTTCCCCAGACTACGGCAACTCGCTGGAGAACACCTGACAAGCGGCAAGCTCACCATCTCCACAATTGACTCCAGTCAAGGGGGCGAGGCCGACCTGGTCATATACCTGACCACGCGGTCCAAAAAGTGGCACGACTGGGGTTTCATGGACAACCCCAGCATGGCGAACGTCGCGATCACGCGTGCCACCACCAACGTTGTCATTATTGGTGACGGAAGGATGTTCGGCACAGCCACGGGATCCCGCCTATGGGAACTTTCGGAGTTTGGCAGATTTGCAAAGCTGTGGGTCCGCTTCAAAGGAGAGGACTTGGGCGCAAGGTGGCAGCCCGAGACTGATAACGAGTTCGACCCCATCAAGGACCTCACTTCGTGGACGCCCTAAAAGGGCTTGATGACGCCATTAAGAAAGCCAAGGCCTCCATGGAGAACAATTTTGCTGACCGAATCGCAGCCCCGCTCGATCCCGAGTTCTCCTGGGCGAAGCTGGGTGAAGCCATCACAGGCAGCCTGCAGAGGTTGGTCTTGGACCCAGCGATGGGTGTCATCCTGCACACTGTCGCCAGACTCCACCCCCATCAATGGCCCATGGGCGCCACCCCAAGGATGCCCGGCAGCCTCGATCGGAAAGCATGGAGCCATCTTGGTTACTGCACTGACGTTGAGCTGGGGATTGACGCAAGCAACCTGGTCTACAACCTGACGTGGGCAGCCCTGGTCTGGTTCCTTGGACTGGGCACCCCATGGGCCAGCTCCCAGCACAAGGTCTCTCTGGACCCACTTCCCCCATTACCCTGTGCTAAGGGTATTAACAACCGCCCTAAACCCACCAGTCGGTGCACCCCCGAGGATGTGCTTCCCCAGCTCCCCGCGGCCTGGAGTCAAGAGACGGGCAATTGCAAGCGTCACAGGGTACACCCCGGGACGAAGCACCTTCACTCCCTGCTCCGCCCAGGCCAGTCCTCCTCAGCACTCAGGCATGCCCTTCTCAGCGGCGACGGGCTCCCGCTCGACACTCCCGCACTTAGAGTCCTACTGGTGGTCATGATGTTGCAGCTCCGCGAGCCTCGCGCAACGCTTTGGCCCTTCCCCCACCCTGAAGCCACAGGGGACATCTCTGAGGCAGCGATGGGCCTCTGTCTCCCATGGCAAGAAGCCCATAAGGATTTCCGTGCACAGTTCGCCGCTGCATGGGGCTTCAACCTGGGCAACTTTGCTTCCCTCCACGCAAAGATGGAGACCGTCATCCGTCACATCAGCACGCTGGCCACCTTCGCCCACCATCACAAGGCAGCATCCGACCACGGCTGTCCCAAAACGTGGGCTGAGATGCAGAAGTACGGGTTCACCCTTGAAGCCCCTCTGCGCGCATTGAGGGAGATAGTCAAGCCCGCGGACATCAAACCTTTGAGCCAGGGAGGTTGCTCCATATGCAAGCTACATAAGGAACTTGCTGTTGCAGAAGAGGGACTTGGCTGCCCCCATACCATGGCAGACGCGCAGTACATCGGAGGCGGCATCGCCATGTCCAACCGTCGCCTCGACGAGGACCTCCCCGCCTCCCCTGCACCCGGCACAAAGCTCATCCCCCCGCCCGTGGACGATGACAGGTTCCAGAGGAAGCAGCATGACGCCAGCTACAACTGCGACAACTGCACCAACGCAGGGTTGCACGCCACAGCCGGCACCTGGGAAGATGACTACACAAGAGAATTGCTGGCACAGAACCGCGCCCAGGCGCACGTGCAGGGATTAAGTTGCAGGTGGCTCTGCGAGCTGTGCTGGGTCAAGTCCCTGGAGAATAAAGGTGTCGAGGTCCCCATCCCCACCCACGTGGACGGTGGCACGAAGAGGTCCATGCAGCAACGCCTCCAGGAGTACAAACGCAGGCTGGAAGAGGCGCGCTTTTGCAAGAAAGCTCGGACCCTCCCCGATCTGGCCAGGCTACCAATTGGGTACGGACGATCAAACAGCGCTCCAAGTCCCTCTACCCTGAAGGAGCTAGTCATGCGCACACCTCCAGCATTTCAGCCAGCAAAAGTCGGCACCACCCTCCCAGCCCACAGGCTGTCGGATGGCAGGTTTGGATCTGAGTCACATAGCACTAACTTGTTCACGGCAGCGTGCGACACCTGTCCTCCCGGATCTCCTTTGCTTGTCTGGGAAGTTGGACGCCCCGCTCTCGGGTGTTTCATGTGGCGCCCTGAGCCAGAGGTGCAGTGCAGCGAGCAGACAGGCCTGCCTTCGTGGGAAATGATGCCCACGCTCTGGACCAGGCAACAGTGGAACGCGGGATGGGCCTGCAGGAGATGCCTCATCCACATATGGAACGTGGCACCGGACGTCCTCGACCACATCCTTGGCCACCACTCTTCCGAGGTATACCCCACCGCTCCCACTATGCGTAAGACAACAGCGGAGGTGCCAGAAGACAGCTACGACATGGGTGCACACCTCTCCCCGGCAGGGATGACTGCGTCGGTCAGCGATGCATTCACACGACCCGCGCCCCGCGGCGAGCAAGCGCCCCCGCGAGACATGGAGACCAGTGACCCAGACGGCCAATCGGGAGCAGAAGGGAGGGCCTCCAGCAGCAGCGGAGCCTCCTTCCCCACAGTACCCCCGCCGTCGTGCCCATACCTGCCCACGTTCTCCACCTCCCGTCTCGCCGGGGCTGAGTCGGACGGCCCTGTCCACGCCTTGGTCAAGTACGCGATTGAGTGGAACCACACAATCTACAAACGCTAGGCCACCTACGCTCGGCAACAAGGCGAGGATATCCAAGGGGACAGAACTGACGAGACGAGGTGGCCGACGGAGAGGCCACTCCCCTTCCTGGAAGCTGCGTACGGAAAGACACCCCCAGAGAAGGGACACCCCCCCACGTGTCACATGGGATGGACAGCGCGCCGCAGCAGCCAGGGTGGTCACGCACCTGGCGGGCAACAGCCGGAAGCACAAAGAAGAGTGGGAGCGTTACGCAGACAACCTCACCAACCAGAAGAGGCAGTGCCCCCTCCGTCAGCCGTTTTACGTTCTCAGGACCTTCATAAAAAGGCTGGAAGACTCCGACTTGGCCAGGGCACCATCAATCACCTTGCAGTTTTGCCCCTTGGGACGGCAGCCAGCAGCTCTGGCGGGGATGAGTCACCAGCGGCTAGCTGGATCAACAGGCACTCCAGCAGCAAGGCACCCCCCGCGGCAGGACTCCGAACGGAGGCCCAAGGTGCATCCTTGGACTGCGCTGCCGCGCCACCCCCGCAGCTGGACGAGGCCGACGGGACCTCTGTCCCCCAGACTGAGAGACAAACCCCACCAGGCCCGCGCAGAGGTGACGGCGACGCGGAGGGGGTTGACTGGGGAGAAGAGGGGGGCAGAAGATACGAGTCAGAAGACTACGCGCGCTCCAGCGAGTACAGCTCTGTGGACTCTGACTCGCACGTCAGCTCCACCAACCCCGATGAAGACCTTCCTGACACTACGGCCACTGAGGATAACCCCGTCATCCTGGATCCCCTCCAGCTCTGGGTAAATGCGCCCGAAAGGAGCGACTCTGACGTCTGGTCCCCATATGAGCAGGCCGCCTTCCGGGAGGCAGTCAGGGAAAAGAACGCCTCAGGCAACCCCCATAGCAGGGACATGCGGTCTCGGAACTTGGACGAGGCTCGGGACAACAGGTCTCTGAGACGTACTGATGGCGGCAGCAACCAGTGATCGAAGAGAACAGGGCCCGGGAGCGCTCGGCCACCCCTCCCCCATGCGCGCGCTACCCAGGCCACGCGCCTCCGCGCGCCGCGCAGGCCCCCTGGCACGACGCGCGGAGCTACCACCAGTAGAGCAGCACGACGACCCCATGGGAGGCGCCCCCATGCACATGTGTCCAGTGGACCAAGCGGACGTCCCCAAAGACGAGCCAGCCCCCGACAAGATCACACGTCTGCAGAAAACGTTAGGGGGTGCGTTCAATGGAGTCTGGGGCGCCTGGGTCAAGCAAGCAGCTTTGAGGCGAGGGAGCCACGATACCAAACTTGACCCTAGCAAAACTCTGTACAGCAGTGTAGCGATTTCCTCCAGGCGTGGACCAAGGCGAATTTCGATGCCAACAAGATGGACAGGGAGCGCAGTCCCGAAGTTGACTGGCAGATTGTCAAGGATCGACACTGCAGGTTCCTGCAACGAGTCGCCATGCCGCACACCGCTCCAGGGTATGACAGCCGCGGCCGCCCACCCCCTTGATCCGCAGCAGGCAATCATGCGGCACGTACGCACCGTCCAGACCAGTGGACTGGCGCATCAAGCTCCGCCTCGTCGTGGCGCGGATGGCAGTCATGGGACACTTGGGGGCACGAGGGATCCTCATGGACCGACACTGACTGGAAGGCGAAGGGCAAGCGCTATTCCCCGAGAGAAGATCACCCGTACGCCGATAAGCGTCAGCGAGGTTGGGATTCCTGATCCAGGCGACAGGGGTGCACCATGAGACCCGTGCAAGGATGACCCACCCACTCCACCTAGCGCAGGAACCCACGGGCGTGACTGATTCCCCCTCCAGGGGGTGCACGAAGCCCAGGCAGTTCCCAAAGCCGACTGGTGGACACCACCTCCAGCCGACCTGCCCCACTCTGCCTGGCAGTCGCCTACCCCCCCCCCCCCTTCCCCCCCCCCCTCCCCCCCCTAGCTAGTTTCACCTGCAGCGCTTGGCTTCGGCCGCAATACCCCGTGTTACCTCCGACGCGGCGGAGGAACACCAATACCCTCCCGCTGCGCACATCGACAGCCCACGCTGGATTCGTGGACCTTCAGCGCCTGGCCTCGGCCTCAATACCATGTGCCACCTCCGCTGGGGCGGGAAGGCACCAATACCCTTGCGCTGCACACATAGACAGCCCACGCTGATCTGTGGACCTTGCCCTGGCTTCCCCCCCCGCGGCCGCCCGCCGCCGAGGACCAAGGCTTTGCCTCCAACAGAGGAGGCCTCTGACAGCAGCTTCGGATGACTGAAATAATCCATCCCCTGCTGTCCACATTTGCAATGCACTTTGGCGCAGACGTACCGTATCATTGCATCGCTGTGCTCAGCCCTAACCCCCCGTGGACATGAAGTTCCGTACATGGTTGTTCTATGTATTGATATCCGTGTTCTGCGGCGTTCGGCTGCGCCCCCATCCCTCGCCTTCTTTCACCCACCCGCGTTGCTTCACAGGTCATACGTGCAGCCTATCTACGGCTCGAGCCTTCCAGCAGTACTCAGGGCCATGTCACTTCTCAGGGTCGCTACGCGGCCTGACATGGAACGGAACGCTTGCTTCCTGGACAACAATGATCTGGGTCAGTTGCGCGGCTTCCACCTCCATGTACAAGGTGGTGTCCTTCGCGCTGACCTTGTGGGCCATCTGGGACCTTCGCGCGCCCGGTGGAGCCCGCTGGATTGGCAGCCCCATGGTCCTCAACCGGCCCTTTGCCTCGAGCAGCCTTGTGAGCTCGTGGACTGAGGCCACTGTGGGTATGGCTGCAGACCCCCATGGTCACGAACTTCTCTATATGGTGGAGCTGTGTATTGATACCCGTGACCTGCGGCTTTCGGCTGCGCCCCCAATTCTCGCCCCGTCCTTGGACGTTCTGCAGAGTGGATTCCGTGATATGCGGCTTTCGGTTGCTCCCCCAATCCGCGTCACATTAATTGCCACGTCTCTGCGGCTTTCGGCTGCGCCCCCCGCTGGCAAGGTTGACGGCAGACGCTGAGGAGCAGGCAAGGGTTTCCGCATGGTCACCCCAGCCCGTCAGCACCACCTGCGACCGTGGCCACCCTGTTGTTCGGCCACCTCCTCCTCCTTCTCCTCCTCCTCCTCCTCCTCCCCCTCCTACCATCACACGTTATGCGGCTTTCGGCTGCGCCCCCCACCATTCAGCCGGGAAGCATGCTACGGCCACGATGAGCGCCCGACATTCGTCGCCGGCCCACCACCTTTCTTCCCAAGGGAACGTTGGTTCGATAGCGCGCTACCAGCAGCCAGCTCACCCGCAGCTCGACCGTCAGATGCCACCGCTCTGCCCTGACAGCGCTGACATCTTGCCGCCGCTCAGCTGACACGGTGGGGGGTGCGGCGGTGGCTGTGGCTTTGGCTATGTCTAGTTTGCGGGCCCGCAGCGAGTGGTTCAGCCTTCCGCGGTCATGGTCGCGTTGCACGGCTTGACGCAGACTTGCAGCCCAGGGCACAACCTCGCCAGCTCTCGCATCGTTGTGCCCCCGAACTGCGTGAGCCGGGTACGATGTGATACACTGGCTACTGGCTGGAAATGGCTCACTCGGAACGCACACTTGTGGTCTACACTGCTGGTTGGCGCTCAGTTCAGCCACCTCATTGGATGAGTGTTCCCCCGCAGTGATTGGTCGGGCCTGCTACTTTGGTCGCCTCTTCAGCGCAGCCCTGGACATCAGCACGCCGGCACTTTGTTGTTGTTCCCCCGTACGGCCTGTGTCGGCGAGGAAGCACGCTGTGGCTCCGGCATGCAGATGCTGGGCGCTGCTGACAGCCATACACACGGCGACGCCTGACGCCTGGCCTCGCCGTGGGAGCGGCCTTGCAGTGAGTGGTTCAGCCTTCTGCTGTTGCGGTCGTTCCTTTTTGCAGAGCAGTCTGCACAGCTCTTGTCAGTCCTTCACATCGTTATACCCCCGAACTGCGTGTGTCGGATACGGTGTGCGCGCACTGGCTTCAGCTGCAGGTGGTACTTCGCTAGTGCACATCAGAGTTTCGTCTTCTGAAGGCTTCTACGTGGTCCACCCACCTCGTGGCGTCAGTGAGTTCGTTGCGATAGGCCCCCTTTTGCCTCACCATTGTACATGGTTCAGCCTAGTGTGTGCTGGTCGCTCGCTCACTTCGCACGGTCAGCACGAGTTCGACGCCGGAATGGCGAGTCGCTCTGCTGTCTTCGCACTTGTAGCTGGTGCCCTTCGGTTCGCTGCTGCGCCTATGTGCGTTTGTCTGCGAATTTAGTTCATTTTGTATTGTGCATGTGCAACTGCGAGCATGCTTGCAGATGCGGTCGGCTGTCGACAGTGACGGCTGGATTCGCAAATTTACAATGTACCGCGCCCCGGACGCTGTGCCCGCTCCCAGGGCTTCTCCTTGGAGCCGCGAGCCAAAAAAATATCCCCACCAGCTAATTCGCCGAGCTCGCGTCCCGGACTTTGCTCTCGCCGCCTGACCGTCGTCTCCAGGCCGCGACCGAAAAAAATACCCCCCTCAGCTTCGCAGCTGCTGTCTGAGTGGGCCGACTGGCTTGCGCCTGTTTTAGCTAATTCGCCTAGCTCGCGTCCCGGACTTTGCTCTTGCCGCCTGACCGTCGTCTCGCGGCCGCGACCGAAAAAAATATCCCACCAGGCCATCCAGAAACGATGCCCACGGGAGTTGAGGTGATCAGGGCAGTGGGGGGGGCATGCAGAAGAACAACGGGCGGGGGAAACCGTCATATACCCCAAGAGGGCGAAGATGGAGGAGGAATCGTCGTCGTCGGAGAGGCAGGAGGAGGTGGAATAGGGCGAGGACGCGGAGGACGAGGAGGACGAGGAGGACGAGAAGGAGGTGAAGGAGGTGAAAGAAGGAGAGTTGGGTATTTCGGGGATCCTCTTGAGGCCTCGTATGGGTGGGTCTGTTGGGAGCCTCTTGGAGGCCTCTTGGGGCCGTCTGGGCGCCTCTTGGGGCCTTTTTGGGCCGTTGATGGGAGCTTCAGGGACGCTCCTAGGGGCATCCTGGAGGACATCGATCAAACCAGAGGGGAGCTTCAATTAGGGTCCCTCCTCGGGAGCCTCACAAGTCGCATCTTGGGGCGCTCTTGGGGCTCTATTGGAGCGCTTTTGGGCGCTCTTGGTGCCGTTGTGGGGCTCTCTTGGGTCTTTCCTGGGCTTGGGTTATCTTGGAGCCATCTTGAGGCCTCGGACGGCCATCGGAAGCAAAAAGGCGGGAAAGCAAAAAACATTGATCTCCTTTAGGTTTCGGAAGGATGTTGGCTTGTTGGAGGCTTCCTTGGAGGTCTCGGAGGCCTCTTGGAGCCGTTGTGGAGCGTTCTCGGGGCTTCTTGGAGCATCTTGGGAGCCGACTTGAGGCATTGTGGGCTATATTGAGCCCTTTTGGAGGTCATCTTGGGTTTTCTGAGGCCCTCTTGGAGCCATCTTGGCCGAAAAAAAAACCTCTGACACCTCGCGGGCCGCCCCGTCCAGGTCCAGGGGAGGGGGTATGGGGGAGGAATAAACCGGGAAATGGGACGGATCCCAACCGACTTGTCCCAGTTCCAGCCGCTCGGAGTGGATTGCAACCAGAAATGGTTCCAATCCCAACCACTTGAGAAGGCCTCCTGTTGGATACCGTTGAGAAGGCCTCCTGTTGGATACCGTTGGGAAGGCCTCCTGTTGGAATTCAATAGGATTCCTGCTCATTTACGTTAGGAGCCTTATGGTATTTCATTCGAGAGGTTTCTGATAGGGTGCCAACTGGTTTTCAATTAGGTTTCAACCGGATTCGTGTTGGCACCCAATAGGGGCCACATTCAAACCCAAGAGGCGGCAAGGCTTAGCAGCGTTTACCAGGGGCCAGCAAGGCTTACCAAGGCTTACCAGATCTTAGCAGGGCGTAGCAGAGCAGGACTTCCAATACGAGTTTACTAGAAATTCCAATGGGAAGGCATCCTTAACAGTCAGACAGATTTCAATTGGATTTGAATTGGGCTTCCAAAAGAATTCCAACAGGAAGGCCTCCTGGGAGTTCATTTACGATTTCCGTCAACAGGGACATGAAAGGTAATTAACAGGAGATCAATAGGAACCCAAGAAGAATTTTCTAGGAGCCCAAAAAAGATCCCCCATGTATAGTTGGTCTTTGGGTTGGGCCTTCAGTATAGTTGTGTGAAAGCCTTGTATGGGTCTCGCGTATTCCACATTTCACCTAGGAGAGGCCCTCCTAACTTGAAAGTATGTTTCACAAAAATCCTTCTGAATTCCCAACCATCCTGTGGTGTTGGGTCCTCGTTTTGAAGAGACGGTGCCCCGCGTCCCTCCTTCCTTCCTCCTTCCTCCCCCTCCTCCCTCCTCCCCCTCCTTGCCTCTGCTCTCGGCACACCTCTCACACGCTTCGTAGCCCCATAGGGAGCTCCACCGAAGGTCCCAGTGAGGAGGGGCGCATGCGGTTCCCACACCCAGGGCAGCGTTTCGTGGCCCCATAGGGAGCTCCACCGAAGGTCCCAGTGAGGGGGGGCGCATGCGGTTCCCACACCCAGGGCAGCGCTTCGTAGCCCCCTAGGGAGCTCCACCGAAGGTCCCAGTGAGGGGGGGGCGCATGCGGTTCCCACACCCAGGGCAGCGCTTCGTGGCCCCAAAGGGAGCTCCACCGAAGGCCCCAGTGGGGGTGGGCGCATGCGGTTCCCCCACCCAGAGCAGCGTTTCTTGGCCCCACAGGGAGCTCCACCGAAGGTCCCAGTGGGGGTGGGCGCATGCGGTTCCCCCACCCAGGGCAGCGTTTCGTGGCCCCATAGGGAGGTCCACCGAAGGCCCCAGTGTGGGTGGGCGCGTGCGGTTGCCTGCAGCGTTTCGTGGCCCCATAGGGAACTCCACCGAAGGCGCCAGCGGGGGTGGGCGCATGCGGTTCCCCTACCCAGGGCAGCGCTTCGTGGCCCCATAGGGAGTTCCACCAAAGGCCCCAGTGGGGGTGGGCGCATGCGGTTCCCCCACTCAGGGCAGCGTTTCGTGGCCCAACAGGGAGCTCCACCGAAGGCCCCAGCGGGGGTGGGCGCATGCGGTTCCCCCACCCAGGGCAGCGTTTCGTGGCCCCATACGGAGCTCCACCGAAGGCGCCAGAGGCGCAATTCGCATGCGTCTCCCCCACTCATAGCAGCGCTTCGTGGCCCCATAAGGAGCTCCAGCGAAAGTCCCAATGGCGCAGTTCGCAGGCGTCCCCCTCGCCCGGGGCAGCGCTTCGTGGCCCCATAGGGAGCTACACCGAAGGCCCCAGTGGCGGTGTCCACATGCGTCCGCGCCACCAATTTCGGCGCACCCATCACAAGTTTCGTGGCCCCATATGGAGCCCCACCGAAAGCGGCACCCACAACGCGTTACCAACAATTGCTTATGGTTGGGTCTTTCGCCAGGATAATTCCCAACCATCCTGTGGTGTTGGGTCCTCGTTTTGAAGAGACGGTGCCCCGCGTTCCTCTCCTCCTCCTCCTCCCCCTCCTCCCCCTCCTTGCCTCTGCTCTCGGCACACCTCTCACGCGTTTCGTAGCCCCATAGGGAGCTCCACCGAAGGCCCCAGTGGGGGTGTTCGCATGCGGTTCCCCCACCCAGGGCAGCGTTTCGTGGCCCCATAGGGAGCTCCACCGAAGGCCCCAGTGGGGGTGTTCGCATGCGGTTCCCCCTACCCAGGGCAGCGTTTCGTAGCCCCATAGGGAGCTCCACCGAAGGCCCCAGTGGGGGTGTTCGCATGCGGTACCCCCACCCAGGGCAGCGTTTCGTGGCCCCATAGGGAGCTCCACCGAAGGCCCCAGTGGGGGTGTTCGCATGCGGTTCCCCCACCCAGGGCAGCGTTTCGTGGCCCCATAGGGAGCTCCACCGAAGGCCCCAGTGGGGGTGTCCACATTCGGTTCCCCCACCCAGGGCAGCGTTTCGTTGCCCCATAGGGAGCTCCACCGAAGGCCCCAGTGGGGGTGTCCACATGCGGTTCCCCCACCCAGGGCAGCGTTTCGTAGCCCCATAGGGAGCTCCACCGAAGGCCCCAGTGGGGGTGTTCGCATGCGGTTCCCCCACCCAGGGCAGCGTTTCGTAGCCCCATAGGGAGCTCCACCGAAGGCCCCAGTGGGGGTGTTCGCATGCGGTTCCCCCACCCAGGGCAGCGTTTCGTAGCCCCATAGGGAGCTCCACCGAAGGCCCCAGTGGGGGTGTCCACATGCGGTTCCCCCACCCAGGGCAGCGTTTCGTGGCCCCATAGGGAGCTCCACCGAAGGCCCCAGTGGGGGTGTCCACATGCGGTTCCCCCACCCAGGGCAGCTTTCGTAGGGCAGCGAAAGGCCCCAGAGGGGGTGTACGTGGCGGTTCCCACACCCAGGGCAGCGTTTCGTAGCCCCATAGGGAGCTCACCGAAGGCCCCAGTGGGGGTGTCCACATGCGTTCCCCCAACCCAGGTGCAGCTTTCGTGGCCCCACAGGGAGCTCCACCGAAGGCCCCAGTGGGGGTGTCCACATTCGGTTCCCCCACCCAGGGCAAGCGCTCGTAGCCCCATAGGGAGCTCCACCGAAGGCCCCAGTGGGGGTGTCCACATGCGGTTCCCCCACGCAGCGCTTCGTATCCCCAGAGGGAGCTCCACCGAAGGCCCCAGTGGGGGTGTCCACATGCGGTTCCCCCACCCAGGGCAGCGTTTCGTAGCCCCAGAGGGAGCTCCACCGAAGGCCCCAGTGGGGGTGACCACATGCGGTTCCCCCACCCAGGGCAGCGTTTCGTAGCCCCATAGGGAGCTCCACCGTAGGCCCCAGTGGGGCTGCCCTCATGCGGTTCCCCCACCCAGGGCAGCGTTTCGTAGCCCCAGAGGGAGCTCCACCGAAGGCCTCAGTGGGGGTGTCCGCATGCAGTTCCCCCACCCAGGGCAGCGTTTCGTGGCCCCACAGGGAGCTCCACCGAAGGCCCCAGTGGGGCTGCCTGCATGCGGTTCCCTCACCCAGGGCAGCGTTTTGTAGCCCCATAGGGAGCTCCACCGAAGGCCCCAGTGGGGGTGTTCGCATGCGTCTCCACTACCCAGAGGTAGCGCCGCCGAAAACGATATTCACACTTGCGGTATTCACAGTTGCATATGGTTGGGTCCTTCGCCAGGCTAATTGTTTTTGAGCTCCTAGTTTTGAGGTCTTCAAAGGCCTTCAGATTGGAATTCCGATTGAACTGTGGTAGGATAGCCTCTTATGGGAATTAAATAGGGAGGCCGCCATGCCAAGTCCAAACCGCCCAATACATAAGTTAGGCGTCTCCTTACTATTACTACTACTACTACTACTACTACTACTACTACTACTACGACTACTACTACTACTACGACTATTACTGCTACTACTACTACTACTACTACTACTGCTACTACTACTACTACTACTACTACTACTACTACTACTACTACTACGACTACTACTACTACTACTGCTACTACTACTACTACTACTTCTACTACTACTACTACTGCTACTACTACTACTACTACTACTACTACTACAACTACTAACTACTAACTACTAACTACTAACTACTAACTACTAACTACTAACTACTAACTACTAACTACTAACTACTAACTACTAACTACTAACTACTACTACTACTACTACTACTACTACTACTACTACTACTACTACTACTACTACTACTACTACTACTACTACAATTACTACTACTACTACTACTACTACTACTACTACTACTACTAGTATGACTACTACTACTACTACTACTATTACTACTACTACTACTACTACTACTACTATTAAAACTGTACGAACCGTACTACTATCACAACTTCGACTACGATACCACAACTTCGAC
Organism: Prorocentrum cordatum; assembly: GCA_963575745.1. Taxonomy (NCBI): domain Eukaryota; class Dinophyceae; order Prorocentrales; family Prorocentraceae; genus Prorocentrum; species Prorocentrum cordatum. Next base: position 464,049 of record CAUYUJ010007825.1, read on the forward strand.
TACACTACTACTACACATTACTGCTACTACTACTACTACTTACTACGACTAACTACTACAACTACTATTAACTAAGAACTACGACTACTACTACCACCACTACTAATCTACACCAACTAACGACTATTACTAACCAAAGAAATTACTAACGACTACTAACTACACTACTACTACTACTACTACTACTAACTACAAGAATCGCACACAAACGACACTACTAACAACTACTGCTACAATTACTACTAACTACTACTACTAATAAAAACTGGAACTACTACTATTACTACTACTACTACTACTACTACTACTACTACTACTACTACTACTACTACTACTCTTACTACTAGACTACTACGACTACTGCTGCTACTACTACTACTACGACGACGACGGCGACGACTACTATTACTACTACTATTACAATTGCTACTACTACTACTACTGCTGCTACTACTTTTTCTACCACTACAATTTCGATTGTTACCACTACCATTACGACTACGACTACGACTACTCCCACGACGACGACTACTACTACTACTACTACTACTACTACGACTACTACTACTACTACTACTACGACTACGACTACGACTATTACTGCGAGTACTACTACTACTACTACTACTACTACTACTACTACTACTACCACTAATACTACTACTACTACTACTACTACTACTACTACTACTACTACTATTACAACTACTACTGCTGCTGTTGCTACTACTACTACTACTACTACTACTACTACTAACGCGAATGCTATTACTAGTGTTATTACTGATGGTACGACTAATACCACCACTGCTATCACCAGCACTACTACTACTACTACTACTACTACTACTACTACTACTACTACTACTACTACTGCGACTACTACCACTACCACCCCTTGAACTACCACTGTACTTTACTACTGGTATTAGAAAAAGTATCTCGGCTACTA
>CAUYUJ010007825.1:470000-472500 GCA_963575745.1 Prorocentrum cordatum
CATTGTGGTGGTGGTGGTAGTGGTGGCGGGTTTTTGTGGTGGTGGTGCTTGTGATGGTGAGTTGTGGTGGTGGTTGTGGTGGTGGTGGTGGCTGTGGTGGTGGTGGTGGCGGTTGTGTGGTGGGTTGGTGCCGTGGTGATGGGTTGAGGCGGTGGTGGTGGTGGTACTTGTGGTGGTGGTGGTCGTGGTGATAATCGTCGCTGCGTCCCCGCCGTCGCCAGCGCCAGGGCGGGGGAGGGGGGGGGGGTTCAAACCCCCCCCCTCCCTTGGGTTGCCTCCGGTCATCATCGCTGCGTCCTCGCCGTCGGCGTTGCTGGCGGCCGCGCCGAGTGTTGTGGATGGGGGGGAGCCCACACCCCAGTTCGAAACGCGCCTCCGAATGTTCCAAAGGCAAGCGCCCGTGAAACGCGTTTTCTCCCTTTCTCTATCATTTTTTGTTTCTCTCTCTTTTTTGTTTTATTTTTTTGTCTCTCTCTCTCTCTCTCTCTTTCTCTCTCTCTCTTCGTCTTCGTCAATCTTCATCTCTCGTCTCTCTCTCTCTCTCAATCTTTTTTTTGGGGGGGGGGTTGTCTTCTCGCCCTCTCTCTCTCTTTTCTCTCCTCTCTCTCTCTCTCTCTCCTCTTCTCTCTCAACCCTCTGTCTTCTCTCTCTCTCTTCTCTTAAAATATATGTAAATATTATACACATAGATCAAACAAACATATATACGCATATAATATATTTGTATATAATATGTATATAATGTGTAGATATACCATACTGCATGCATGCATACATACATACAATACACATATACATGCCTTATAATAGGGGACGATATGCATATATTATTAAGGTTTATGAATATTGCCAAATGATATACTAAATAGTCATGTGGTATATACGAATGGGTGTGCGTGTACATGTAGAAGTGTAAAGTTCTCAAACACTAGTCATAGACATGCATACATACATACACACCCATGTGCATATTATATGTATATATATGTGGGTCATCGATATATGTGTATAATATATTACACTTCACATATACATAATGCAAAAATAATTTAATATATCCTCCTCCGATTTTGCCCCTACACAAATGTGTGCGTATTACAATACACATGTCGCACGCGTGTGTATACATGTGCACAAACTACATGTGTCGTGTGTGTTGTACGACGCACGCACACATTCATGTGGTATTACATATATACATAATGAATATATATTTAACATATATATATATATATATATATACATTACATAGATAAAAACCCCCAAAAAAAAAACAAGAAATATATATATATATACACACACACACACTACTTACACCGATTCTTGACGCTGCGCGTATCCCCACCAGCCCGCCGTGGTACCTGGGCCATCGCGGGCGCTCTCCTTTGTGGTCGGCCACCCCCAGGCGTTGGCCCGAACCCCCCGCGGCGGCGTACAGGCTGGCCGACGTTCCAAGTGAGTGAGTGGTTTTGGCACCTTCGTCTGGCAGTCTGGCTCCACCTGCGGGTCCGACCTTTTAGCCTTCCCCACCCTCGCTGGCACACGCTCAGCGGCTGGTTTTCCTAATTGCATCCCTCGCTGGCGCATGTTCAGCGTTGTTAATTCTCTGCTGCTGGCACATGTTCAGCTGCTTCTTGGCCGGCACTTGTGCTGCGCCTTTAATTATATGCTTTCCCGCGCGCTGTGTCCCAGCCTCGTTCTTACCGCCCTCTGGACTTTTCCTTGCGGGCCGCGAATCAAAAAGTATCCCCACCAGCTTAGCGGCTTCTTAGTGGGTGGGCCCGCCGGCCAGCGGCGCGTCTTGTAGCTAATTAGGCTTGCCCGTCGGCCCGGACACCCTGTTCGCCGCCTGCGCTCTTCGCTCGCGGCCGCGACCAAAAAAATATGTTTACCAGAGATACAGTTTAGATGCGCGGTTCTAATTTGCTCCTGTTGTCAATGAGTAGGCCCGCGCCCCGGACTTACGACCCGCCGCTTGCGCTCTCGCCTGCGGCCGCGACCAAAAAAAATAACCCCGCCATCCCATCCAGAATTGATTGCCAGCTTTCTTGAAGCCTCTTTGGAGGCTATTTTGAGCCATGTTCGGCTAGAGGCTGTCGGAGGCTATCTTGAGCCATGTTCAGTTATCTTTGGCCATCTTGAGGCTGTCTTGAGGCTTTTTTGAGGTCTGTCGGAGGCTATATTGAGGATCTTTTGGGGAAGTCTTGGAGCCCTCTTGAGGCTCTTCGGGGGGTCTGGGAGGCCTCTTGGGGCCGTTTTGGGCACCTTGGTCAAAAAGAGAGGGGGTGGAGAAATTCGGGCCCCCCCATCGGATGTTCTCGAACCGCACATTGGGGCCCTCTTGGGCGCCTCTTGGGCGATCTTGGGGCCGTTTTCGGCCTGTTTGGGCCCCTCTTGGGCCTCTTTCGGGCCATCTTGGGGTCATCTTGAGGCTTCCAAAGCCCATCGGAAGCGAAAAGGCGATAATGCCATTGATTTGCCCTACGTTTTTGAACGGTTC
>CAUYUJ010007825.1:475000-511817 GCA_963575745.1 Prorocentrum cordatum
ATTTCGATCACAGTGATTTTAAGTGTCTATTCGTGAGTTCAGAGTTTCCATGTGAAATGAATTCCAATTTTTAACACTCATTTTCCTAGAGATTCTGAGATGAAAAATGTTTTTTGTTAATGTAGTTTCGTTTTGATCTTTCAAGGTGAATCCATGTCACCGAATTCGTTCTTTCGAATATTGCGCATAAATCAAGAGAATTTTGAAGGTTATTAGAAGTCGAAAGATAGTCGACGGGACACAGCAGTATGAGTGTTAGTGATATTAGTTTTCGATTGATTTTTTCATCTTGCAGATTCTAGGGCTTTGATTTTCGTTCCCCCTTATTTTTATAATTCAAATTCGGAAATTTCGAAGATGAATGAGAATTGAACAGTTCACAGGGACCGGTTATTCGATTCATTTCAATATAGATGGTGTTTTGTTCGAAATTCGAGTTCTAGAGCCAGAGAAAGTTGATAGACATTAGTTCGATCCAATGATTAGCCACGTTTCTAGCATTCAGATGTTTGCATGTTGTTTGATACGAGAGATAGGTCGCTCAGTTGTGTTTCGAATTATTTTTCTGTCGAGTTTTGCAGCATGCGCAGTCGAAAAGGCTCGCGCGCGTAGTGCGTTCAAACACTTGGTTCCACGTGATTTGAACAATCTCACACTTTTCAATTCTGGCGGGCGCGTTTAAGAAAAAGTCGTATTGGGAGATGTCACCAGATTGCGTTAGTTTTTTTGTAGAGATACAGTTTTTTTTTACAGACGCGTACATCCGAAGTATCAGGAGGTCGTGTTGGATGAAGCATCAATACCCGTCACAATTTTAGACGTTTCGTCTCCCCAGCAGCACATCCCGAAACGATGTCCAGGTAATATGGAAGTACGGCAGCAGAGAAGAGAACAGCCGAACCGTGTAAAGGAGTGATGAGGATAAGCAGGAGGCGAATGAATGGACAAGAGAGTGGGGAGGGATAACCCCTTTCCCGAAAAAGAAATGGAGGGATGGGAGAGGAAACGCCCGAAACCACGGACCCCAGCATTGTTCGCTTTGTTGTTATCCAGAAGTGCTGGCGGTTTCCCCGACGAAGGTTTGATGGAGAGATTCAAATATCATTATTTGCAACAATAGCAAGAATTTATGAGGGGCGTGCGATTTCGCGCGCGCAATGCGATTGCCGCGGCCCATAAGATTCCACGAAATTCCGGCGATTACCAAGATTCGTGATTTCGAAAACAGAGTTAAGGGAAAGTCTTCGAGTTTTTCCGAGGTTTTTTGAGGATTCCGATTTCCCAGGTCGATGCTTGAGATTTCGAGTCGTTCAGGGCTGCGATTCTCGAGGTCGCGGAGGGCTTTAATTTCGAGATCGTTTAGTGATCGGATTTCGCTAGTACAATCATTTGAATCTATATTAAATGATGTGGCAGTATATGTGTAGGCATTTGGATCTAGCTTTAAATCATGTGCGTTTAGATTTAAATGGTGAGCTAGGTCAGGTCTATGGAAATCATATTCTAGATTTAAATGATGATGACGTGTATGCAAGTCATGAATGTACATTTTCATGATGAGTATACAGGGGGCGTGTGGAGATCTTTTTATGGTGGATTTAAATGGATGTATGCAGTGAATCGACGTGCCCGGCGTTTATTTCAATCCAGATTTAAAGGGCTCAGTTTTTTTCCGCACGCAGTTACTGTCTGAAGCCCGAGTTTGTGATATTACGCAATGCAGATAATATGTTCGTCTGGAGATATTCCGAGGCGTGTAAAAAATAAGGGGTGTACACAGTTTTGAGTTTTTTTAATCGGCAGACAGCGTTCGGCAAGGGCTCGAGGTGCAACGTTTAGTGTTTTTTTTTCTTGTTGTTGATTAGAGTATAATTGCTTAGTATAATTAGATGTTCAGCGAGAGATGTATATGATTTTTTATAACGTAATTGTTTTTTAAACATACAGTAGAAGTATTCCAATTGAAATCATTAGAGTAAAGGCACTATTTAATTCGTTTGTGTTTGTTAGTGTTAGCGCTTGTGTTTCCGCGCGGTTGGCAGGCGTTTAATGTCATTGTGCGGGCAAAGATGCATGTGTTCTCATAATCAAATCTATTAGTGCTTGTTCATTTTTGTCACTAGATATTATGTATCGCATGTTTATTTGCCGAAGTTTACATTATACATTTTCTAATTATGTAAAGAGAAACGTTGACAGGTGCGGTTCGTTCTCGGCAGTGGTTTGAAGACAGGGCGCCATATGGAAAGTTTCGACAGGCCCGTCTAGTGAAGAGAGTCCCCCGTCTTTCATGTAGTCGTTGATGCTTTCGATTCAGCAAGCCCGAAAACAGTTGACGGATTGTCTCATTGCAATCGTATTTGAAAGCGCCCTCACACAAACGCCTCCGAAGTCCCAGGCGCAATCTGTCTCTTCGATTTTTTTGCGAATTTGGCGCAGAATCGGAGCGGTGGCCAGCTCGTCGAATTTGCACAGACCAAGCCGACGACCCAGCGCGAACGGAGACAGACAGGAAGGCACCAGCAGCATGATGGGCGCCGCGGCCGGGCGCACAGGCAAATTAAGTCCTTCCAAACAAACGCTGCACAGTAGCTTTGGGGGCAACTCTTGAAGAAATCTTTCCATGGCCTTGGGAATCTGCGCCGTGAGCTCAAATTTCTTTTGTTGCTTAAGTTTTTTTGGCCCAGGTTTTTTTGGCTCAAGAATAGAGGCGCAAAGACGTTCAGGGTCCGCGCTTCGTGCTCGCCCGCGAGTTGCGCGAGCGCATTTGTGAGCTCCTTTGGAAGCAGACATCGTCGACGCCCCTCTTCGATCATAGATCCGCCATGTCTGGCTCGGGTGCAGCTCCAGGCGTCGTCAAGAATCAGTTCGAGAGGAGCCGCGAGAAGCCTTTGGCGCGGTTATCTGCGCGCAAGGCTGCTGTGCAAGCCGCACTTTCGCCGGGGAGTCGTCGGAAGACAGAGGCGCTGACACAGACGGATGAGTCGGCCTGCGTATCAGCTGGCCAATTTGCTCCTGCCCCACCCTTCCCAGGTGTTGTGAGCAGTGAGGCCCCGCCGAGCACGTGTCCAGGCAGTGCTCCGCCGGGCCCCCCGCCGAGCGCAGCCCTTTTGGTTGGCGCTCCCGCTCCCGGTCCTATCGGTTCGAGCGGTGCATGTTCAGGCGAGAGCGTCGCCCCCCTGACGCATGCGGCGGCGAGCGTGGCAGCGGAGTCGGGCATTTCTCCATGTGGGACTGGTCCTCCTGCAGCATCGAGCGCAGCACCCCTCGCGGATTCGGAAAAACTTGACATAATCTTGAACGTCATGTCGTCACTAGCCACGAAAGAGAAACCCACGAAGAGCCAGATCAACATCATGAAGGCGACGAAGATGGAGATCGCTAAGGCCGTTGATCCGATCAAGGACGAGATGGCCGATGTTCGTTCTCGCCTTTCTGCGCTCGAATCTCGACCGGCTTCATCATCGTCATCAGCTTTGAGTGCGCGACACTTGTCTCTCCTCAATTCCATGGGCGTGTCGAACTTGCAGATTGCATTCACCGGTTTCGACACTTCTGACCCGTGCAAGCGCGTCGAGGAGTTGACCAAGATTGTGAATGATTTAAGTCCCAATGTGAGGCCTGCCCATGTTGGGCATTTTTCAGTAGACCACGGAAAAGTCAGCAGATGTCAAAGGCATCCTATGCGCAGTTTGCCAGCGAACGCGATGCTCGTACATTTTTGCAATCTGTTCGAGGCAAGGGAACAGTCTTCCAGACTTCTTCTAGCCGCTTGACAGTGAAACCCGCCAAGTCGCGTTTAAACGCCACTCGAGATTGGGCCGTGCGCGAGTCCGAGAAGAAGTTAAAGACAAGGGCTGCTCGGAGTGGCATTCAGATAGACTGGAAGTCTCGCGTGGTGACTGTCGACGCTGTTCCTGCGTTCGAACAGGAGCCGGCCGATCTGACAGGTAGTTTTTGAGCGCCTCATAGCGATCTCTCTCTGTAGAGAAGACGGGGTCGCACGCAATTTTGTTCGCATTCCTTTTCTTCCCCCTCTCCTCTCGGTTGTCCTGCTGCCCCTCACTCTGTGAGTGGCGTGCGGCCCCCTCATCGTCGATTTCGACGGCGAGGCCTTCGATCAGATGCCTCGTTTCTCAGACGTTGCACTGAGCGTTTCACCCGGCCGAGTTTCAACCCGTTCATTTTTTCGAGCCGCCTTAGCCCGGATATTTCGAGCCGCCTTACCCCGGAGAATTCGAGCGGCGCCAGCCCGAATTTTTCGAGCCACCTTAGCCCGAATTTCTCGAGCCGCCTTAGCCAGGATATTTCGAGCCGCCTTACCCCGGATTTTCGAGACGCCTTAACCGGCGATTTTCGAGCTGGCTTACCTCCCGCTGTGCCTCCACTGTTTCCGTCGGCCTCTTCCCGTCCTGTTCCCTCTCAACCCACGTTGCGCGATTTTTTTTTTGCGTTTCGAGGCATCGAATTCGAATCCTTTCCCTCTGGGCGGTGGCTGTGGCAACTCCCAGCCGACGCCGCCCGTTGACGCCGTTGATCTCACCATCAATCTACGGTCCTTTAATGCCCATTCAGGCGAGCTGTCGGCAAGACTGTCTCTCTTTGTTTCCCCTCCCCACGTCGTATGTATCGCCGAAACCTGGTTTAATAATTCGCTTTTGGCGCCTCAGTTATCTGGTTGCAGCTTGCGTGCGAGACGCGAAAGTCACCAGCAGGCCGGAGGTGTAGCCATTTTTGTTCACGAGACTCTGAATGGCGTTTGCTCTGCGCTTCTTAATTCACCCTCGGCGGAAATGTGTTGGATTCTTGTTCATTGTGCGTCGGGGCCCATTCTTCTGGGCTGCGTGTACAGACATCCCCAGCATGGAGAAGTATATTCTTTGCGAACTTTTACCTGTGAGTATGCTCGTCTCAGTGCGCAGGCTGTCGGTGCTCTTCTCGTTGGCGACTTTAACGTGCACCATGCACATTGGCTTCGGTGCAGTTATTTTGTCACTCCGGAAGGTTTTTTCTTGAAGAATTGGGCTCAGGAGACTGGCCTTTTTCAGCGTGTCAGATCTCTCACCATAGGTCCATATTTAATTGATTTAATGTTTACTGATTTGCCTCAACTTACAACGGTAGAAGTGGTTTGTGAAATCGCTGATCATCGCGGCCTGTCGATTTGATTTTCTTGCCCTCCGCTCTCGCTCGAAGATCTCAATCGTGATGTTTGGCATTATGGTCAGGCGGATTGGTCGCAGATTCGGCGACGCAGTCGCGAACGCAGTTGGGAATGGATTTCTCAGCAGCCGCCAGATGCAGCAGCAGAGCGTCTCACAGCGATTCTTATGTCTTTAATGCGGGAGTGCATGCCACAGTCTTCCGTGTCGTTCCGGCCATCGCACCCTAGGCTCACAGAGGAGTGTGTGCAATTGGTAGAGGAGAAGAGGCGCGCTTCTGGCACGGATTTTTTCCCCCTTGCTTGCCGCCGGTGCAGCGATGCCTTGCTCTCTGCGCACGAGGCTTCCGTTCAGCGCACGCGGTTGCGTCTCCGCAACATGCGCCGTGGCAGCAAGCAGTGGTGGTAACTTCCTGATTCTATTTTGTGCAGATCAGGAAAACCCAGCAGCTCGCCTTTGAAGTATCCAGACGGATCGTGGGCTATCACCAGCATAGAAAAGGCAGAGCTTGTAGCAGCAAGTTTTTCTAGCAAATGGAGTCTGCCAGAAATTGTGGTGCATGAGTTTTCTGTGTTTAATGCTACTTTAGTGCCGACTGATTCGAATGCTTTTTTAAGAGTGCGGTTGCGTATCACCAGAGATGTGCTCCAGGAGTTGCGCTTGGACAGCGCCACTGGGCCTGATTTGGTTCCTGCTCGAGTTTTATAGCTCTGCGCGCGCGAATTAGCATTGCCAGCCTGTCTTCTTGCTCGGCAGATCATCCATTGCTCTCAGTGGCCAGCTTCTTGGTGCGCACGCTGGATCTTCCCTCTCCACAAGCGCCGGGCTCTGTCAGACCCAGACAACTATCGAGGTCTGCATTTAACATCGCACTTATCTAAAGCAGTAGAACGCATCATCGGTCGCCTGTTTGTTCCGCGCCTCGAGCGTTTAGGTGTTTATGGTCCGTCGCAGTTTGCTTATCGTCGCGAACATGGGGCACGAGACGCAGTATCATTCTACGTCCTCTCCTGGCTCCTTCCTCTCTCCCTTGGCTCCCGTATCTTGCTATGCTGCTCTGTCTCTTGCGCTTTCGACCGAGTCGATTCTGAAATCTTGTGTGCGAAGCTGCAGTCGGCCGGAGTGCCCCCCCAGCTGTTGCCTCTCTTTGCCAGCTGGCTTCGCCGACGCAGGGCGCGAGTGCCGATTGGAGGCCAGCTTTCTCGCCCGTTCAGCATGGAAAACATGGTTTTCCAGGGTGCTGTTTGGGGGCCGCCTTTCTGGAACACCTTTTTCGCTGGCGCTTGCATGGCTATCCGGGCAGAGTGCTTTCAAGAGGGCATGTTTGCAGACGACCTTAATGCATGGCGTGCTGTTTCCACGAGCGTCTCTGAGGAGGGCGGTTTTTCCTCCCTGCGCCGGTGCCGAGCGTCCCTCCACGCCTGGGGCCGCGCGAACAGAGTACAGTTTGACGCGGACAAGGAGAGTTTTCATATTTTGGCACGCGTGCAGCCTGTTTGAAGACGATTTCAAATTGTTAGGTATTTGGTTCGATGCAAAACTTCCTATGTCCAAGGCCGCCGACAGCTGCGCTGCAGAGTGCTCTTGGAAAATGCAACGACTACTGCGCGCCAGACGTTTTCACACCGATGCGGAATTGATCGGTCTATTTAAGGGGCACGTTTTGTCGTACATTGAATGCAGAACCTGGGGGGCTGCGCTGCTGCTTATATTGCCCTGTCTACGAAGCGCGGCCTCGAGGGGGCGAAGACCGCGACGACGAAGACGACGAAGTCCCGGGGGCCGCTCGCAAACCCTTTCACCGTGGGCGGGTCCTAGTGCGAGCAATGCGTCGCTATCTGAGCATGTCCCCCCGGGTCCCCGCTTTGGCGAGAGGCGCGAAACATGTTTCTCTTTTTTGTCAAAACCCCTGCCGTCGCCAGGGCCCTGCTGGAAGGCGGTCGTCGCGCCGACCTCGTACCTCGCGCGCCTGCCAGTCGATCTTCGCCTCTTGGCCGCTATTCGTTTTCAGCAATTCTGCGGCTTTCCTGAGCGCCCAATCCCTGGCCAAATTGATTCGGAATTTTACAGGCTTCGCTGCAATCTGCCGGCCAGACTGCATGAGGGATCGCGACCCGATGCAATTCAGCGACATCCAGGAACTTCGACGCGTCCTGGGCAGAGGCGAACTCCATGAACGAGGCGCGTGTAGCCTTCTGGCTATTGCGCGGGCACGAGAAGAAATGTCCGACCTCGCCTGAAGGTGCGTTCTGAAGCGAAGCTGCATAACGAGAGATGTCCTCAGCACGCTTGGTAAAATCGACCCCGTCGAAACCGATGAATGCAGCGCGGCGATGGCTGATGTTCAGCCGATGTGCAGCAGATGTGCATAATCAGCTGCTGGATCCAAATGCCTTGTTTGACTAATTCTTGTTTATTTTTTTCCAGTGTTAGCCCGCCGTATCGGTGCCCGGTCTTCCGTTGTGAAATTTTTTTATCCATGACGTTGCCGCCGCCGTCCAACAGAAGGTTTTGAAGAGCTGGGTAATACTGACGATGAGAATGCTGTAAGTTACCCGGGTGCCGCCAGTTTTGCTTGTATTCTGCGTCACTACCACTTGCATGGCGATTTTCTTAGAATTCCAGAAGTTCACTTTAAGTACTGTGTTTGCATGCATCAGGTTGTGAAAGAAACGGCCGCAATTTGTCATGCACGGACTATGTGCTCGTTTTGTTCCCATTCCATTTTGTGCCTAAGTTTTTGTTTTTTGGGCGCAGGCTGGCTTAGGCAAGCCGGCAGTCGAGCGAAGGTATTTTTTTGAAGGATTATTAAAGCTAGTTGTTCAGCCCTGAAGCGATCGAACGACTCGTGGGCGATCCAAAGAGATGGAAAAGTGGATATGTTTGCCGATTACGGCTGGAATAAATACAGTGATTTGTCGATCCCTTTGCTCCTTGATTTTTTGGCTTCCTGTTTTTCCGATTGCAAGCCGCCAGAAATTGTCTCAAACAGCCGCAGAAAACCAGCGGCACAGACCCTGACTTGATCGCAGCTGTCGTATTGAAGCGCTGTTTAAAGGCATCCAGAATTCCCTTGATCAAATTGGCATGTCGCATCGTAGAAACAGGCGAATGGCCGCGGTGTTCGCGAATTCATTGGATTTTCCCAATTCACAAACGCGAAGACCTGTATAGAGATATCTACTTGACAGCGCAGATGTTTGCGCGCATTTCGTTCCGCGTTTGGAAAGCGTCGGAGTTTTCGGCCCCAACCAATTCGCGGATTCTCAGGGCCGCGGGGCCAGAGACGTAGTCTTGTACGTGGCGCTTCGTTTTTTTCCCTGTTTAAAGAAAAAAAAATTGGAGAGTATGGTCGTGATTTACACTGAACGATTCAAGATCGGACGTTTGCGATTATCATCAGCAGTTTTCGATTGATGTTGGTTCCGGTTTTTAAGCCAATGTGAACTGTATGCGCAAGCCCGACCATTTGATTTTGACAGTCGTTGCAAATTGAACGAAGACCCATTCGTTTTAGATTTGCGTATGAAGATGTTTGTTGTATGGGGATTTACATCAGAGTTTTTATTTTTAAGTGTCTATTTGTTAGTTCAGAGTTTTCATGTTAAGGTGAATTCCAAGTTTCAACACAGTTTTTTTGTAGAGATTCTGAGATTTTACATGTTTTGTGTTAAAGGTAGTTTCGGTTTAAAATTAATGTTTCAAGGTGAATACATGTTGCCGAATTCATTTTTTCGAATATGTTTTGAGATGAGGTGATGTATTGTGCAGATATCGAGAGAATTTTGAAGGTTATTGAAAGTCGAAAGATAGTCGACGAAGATCAGCAGTACTGGCGTTGGGATCATTTTCAATAGAAATTTTGCATCATATTGATTGTCGATCCTCAAAATTCGCAGATCTTAGAGCTCTGATATTCGTTCCCACCTACTTTTATTATTCACATTCGTAAAAGTCGAACATGAATGAGAATTGAACAGTTTACAGGGATCGTTTATTCGAGTAATCTCGATATAGTTGGTGTTTTGCTCGTAAACTTGAGTTGTAGAGCCATAGAAAGTTGATACATATTTGTTCGATCCAATGATCAGGCGCGTTTCTCGAGCATTTAGAGGTTTGAATGCGGTTTGATACGAGAGATAGGTCGCGCAATTATTGTATTGCGCCATGTGTTTCGACATGATGAATTAATTTCTGTCGCAAAGCCGTATTGCGAATGATTGACCTGAGAGATTTTGCCAGATTGCGCTAGTTTTTGTAGAGATACAGGTTTTTTAACAGACGCGTACATCCGAAGTATCAAGAGGCCGTTTTGGATTTATCATCAAAGCCTGTAAGAAATTCTAGACGCTTCGCTTCCCCACCAGCACATCCCGAAGCGATGTCCAGGTTGAGGTGATAGGGGAGTGCGGCAGCAAAGAAGAGAACGACCGAACCGTGCAAAGGAGTGATAAGGAGAAGCAGGAGGTGGATGGATATGGACAAGAGAGTGGGGGGAGGGGTAACCCCCTTTCCCGAAGGAGAAAAGGGAGGGGTGGAAGAGGAAACGCCCTAAACCACGGACCCCCAGAGGGCTGGTGGCATTGTTCGCTTCGTTGTTATTCAGAAGTGGTGGCGGTTTTTCCGACGAAGGTTTGATGCAGAGATTCAAAAACCATTACTCGCAACAATAGCAAGAATTTATCAGGCGCGTGCGATTTCGCGCGCGCAATGCGAGATTGCCGCGGCCCATAAGACTCTACGAAATTCCGGCGATTACCATGATTCGACTCTGAGTGATTTCGAAAATCAGAGCTAAGGGAAAGTCGACGAGTTTTTCCGAGGTTTTTTGAGGGTTCTGATTTCCAGGTCGATGAGCTTGAGATTTCGAGTCGTTCAGGGCTGAGATTCTCGAGGTCGCCGAGGGCTTTAATTTCGAGATCGTTTAGTGATCGGATTTCGCGGTCGTTAAGAGTCCGGATTTCAGAGATCGTTTGTGACATTTTCGTGGTTCCCAGGCTCGGATTCGAGGTTGATTAAGGGTTCGGATTGTCGAGGTGGATTAGCTTAGATTTTCGAGGTCGGTTCCGAATTCGTATTTCTGAAGTTGTTGAGGGTTGTGTTTTTTCCGAGAGCACTGACGACGTGTGAGTGTAGTACAATCATTTGAATCTATATTAAATGATGTGGCAGTATATGTGTATGGAAGGCATTTGGATCTAGCTTTAAATGATGACAGATAGATACGGTGTATACAAATCATTTGCGTTTAGATTTAAATGGTGAGCTAGGTCAGGTCTATGGAAATCATATTCTAGATTTAAATGATGAAGATGGATGACGTGTATGCAAGTCATGAATGTAGATTTACATGATGAGCATACAGGGGGCGTGTGGAGATCTTTTTATGGTGGATTTACATGGATGTATGTAGTGAATCGACGTGCCCGGCGTTTATTTCAATCTAGATTTAAAGGGCTCAATTTTTTCCGCACGCAGTTACTGTCTGAAGCCCGAGTTTGTGATGTTACGCAATATAGATAATATGTCTTTCTTTTCGTCTGGAGACATTCCGAGGCGTGTAAAAAATAAGGGGTGTACACAGTTTTGAGTTTGTTTTAATTCGGCACACGGCGTTCGGCAAGGGCTCGAGATGCAACGTTTAGTGTTTTTTTTCCTGTTGTTGATTAGAGTATAATTGCTTAGTATAATTTGATGTTCAGCGAGAGATGTATATGACTTTTTATAACGTAATTGTTTTTGTTAAACATACAGTAGAAGTATTCCAATTGAAATCATTGGTAATGACGTTGAGATAGTAGAGTAAAGGCACTATTTAATTCGTTTGTGTTTGTTCGTGTTAGCGCTTGTGTTTCCGCGCGGCTGGCAAGCGTTTAATGTCATTGCGGGCAAAGATGCATGTGTTCTCATAATCAAATCTATTCGTGCTTGTTCATTTTTGTCACTAGATATTTTGTATCGCATGTTTATTTGCCGAAGTTTAGATCATACATTTTCTAATTGTGTAAAGAGAAACGTTGACAGGTACGGTTCGTTCTCGGCAATGGTTTGAAGACAGGGCGCAATATGGAAAGTTTCGAGAGACCCGTCTAGTGAAGAGAGTCCCCCGTCTTTCATGTAGTCGTTGATGCTCCGCATCATTGTCCTTTAGCGTTTAGATGGTGGGTGGAAGCAATCGCCTGGAACCCATGCTGCTGGAAGGCGGCGTCGTGGAGAATTCGATTCAGCAAGCCGAAAACAGTTGACGGATTGTCTCATTGCAATCGTATTTGAAAGCGCCCTCACACAAACGCCTCCGAAGTCCCAGGCGCAATCTGTCTCTTCGATTTTTTTGCGAATTTGGCGCAGAATCGGAGCGGTGGCCAGCTCGTCGAATTTGCACAGACCAAGCCGACGACCCAGCGCGAACGCAGACAGACAGGAAGGCACCAGCAGCATGATGGGCGCCGCGGCCAGGCGCACAGGCAAATTGAATCCTTCCAAACAAACGCTGCACAGTAGCTTTGGGGGCAACTCTTGAAGGGATCTTTCCATGGCCTTGGGAATCTGCGCCGTGAGCTCAAGTTTCTTCTGTTGCTTAAGTTTTTTTGGCCCAGGTTTTTTTGGCTCAAGAATAGAGGCGCAAAGACGTTCAGGGTCCGCGCTTCGTGCTCGCCCGCGAGTTGCGCGAGCGCATTTGTGAGCTCCTTTGGAAGCAGACATCGTCGACGCCCCTCTTCGATCATAGATCCGCCATGTCTGGCTCGGGTGCAGCTCCAGGCGTCGTCAAGAATCAGTTCGAGAGGAGCCGCGAGAAGCCTTTGGCGCGGTTATCTGCGCGCAAGGCTGCTGTGCAAGCCGCACTTTCGCCGGGGAGTCGTCGGAAGACAGAGGCGCTGACACAGACGGATGAGTCGGCCTGCGTATCAGCTGGCCAATTTGCTCCTGCCCCACCCTTCCCAGGTGTTGTGAGCAGTGAGGCCCCGCCGAGCACGCCTCCAGGCAGTGCTCCGCCGGGCCCCCCGCCGAGCGCAGCCCTTTTGGTTGGCGCTCCCGCTCCCGGTCCTATCGGTTCGAGCGGTGCATGTTCAGGCGAGAGCGTCGTCCCCCTGACGCATGCGGCGGCGAGCGTGGCAGCGGAGTCGGGCATTTCTCCATGTGGGACTGGTCCGCCTGCAGCATCGAGCGCAGCACCCCTCGCGGATTCGGAAAAACTTGACATAATCTTGAACGTCATTTCGTCACTAGCCACGAAAGAGGAACTCACGAAGAGCCAGATCAACATCATGAAGGCGACGAAGATGGAGATCGCTAAGGCCGTTGATCCGATCAAGGACGAGATGGCCGATGTTCGTTCTCGCCTTTCTGCGCTCGAATCTCGACCGGCTTCATCATCGTCATCAGCTTTGAGTGCGCGACACCCTGTCTCTCCTCAATTCCATGGGCGTGTCGAACTTGCAGATTGCATTCACCGGTTTCGACACTTCTGACCCGTGCAAGCGCGTCGAGGAGTTGACCAAGATTGTGAATGATTTAAGTCCCAATGTGAGGCCTGCCCATTTTGGGCATTTTTCAGTAGACCACGGAACAGTCAGCAGATGTCAAAGGCATCCTATGCGCAGTTTGCCAGCGAACGCGATGCTCGTACATTTTTGCAATCTGTTCGAGGCAAGGGAACAGTCTTCCAGACTTCTTCTAGCCGCTTGACAGTGAAACCCGCCAAGTCGCGTTTAAACGCCACTCGAGATTGGGCCTTGCGCGAGTCCGAGAAGAAGTTAAAGACAAGGGCTGCTCAGAGTGTCATTCAGATAGACTGGAAGTCTCGCGTGGTGACTGTCGACGCTGTTCCTGCGTTCAAACAGGAGCCGGCCGATCTGACAGGTAGTTTTTTAGCGCCTCATAGCGATCTCTCTCTGTAGAGAAGACGGGGTCGCACGCAATTTTGTTCGCATTCCTTTTCTTCCCCCTCTCCTCTCGGTTGTCCTGCTGCCCCTCACTCTGTGAGTGGCGTGCGGCCCCCTCATCGTCGATTTCGACGGCGAGGCCTTCGATCAGATGCCTCGTTTTTCAGACGTTGCACTGAGCGTTTCACCCGGCCGAGTTTCAACCCGCTCATTTTTTCGAGCCGCCTTAGCCCGGATATTTCGAGCCGCCTTACCCCGGAGAATTCGAGCGGCCCCAGCCCGAATTTTTCGAGCCACCTTAGCCCGAATTTTTCGAGCCGCCTTAGCCAGGATATTTCGAGCCGCCTTACCCCGGATTTTCGAGACGCCTTAACCGGCGATTTTCGAGCTGGCTTACCTCCCGCTGTGCCTCCACCGTTTCCGTCGGCCTCTTCCCGTCCTGTTCCCTCTCAACCCACGTTGCGCGATTTTTTTTTTGCGTTTCGAGGCATCGAATTCGAATCCTTTCCCTCTGGGCGGTGGCTGTGGCAACTCCCAGCCGACGCCGCCCGTTGACGCCGTTGATCTCACCATCAATCTACGGTCCTTTAATGCCCATTCAGGCGAGCTGTCGGCAAGACTGTCTCTCTTTGTTTCCCCTCCCCACGTCGTATGTATCGCCGAAACCTGGTTTAATAATTCGCTTTTGGCGCCTCAGTTATCTGGTTGCAGCTTGCGTGCGAGACGCGAAAGTCACCAGCAGGCCGGAGGTGTAGCCATTTTTGTTCACGAGACTCTGAATGGCGTTTGCTCTGCGCTTCTTAATTCACCCTCGGCGGAAATGTGTTGGATTCTTGTTCATTGTGCGTCGGGGCCCATTCTTCTGGGCTGCGTGTACAGACATCCCCAGCATGGAGAAGTATATTCTTTGCGAACTTTTACCTGTGAGTATGCTCGTCTCAGTGCGCAGGCTGTCGGTGCTCTTCTCGTTGGCGACTTTAACGTGCACCATGCACATTGGCTTCGGTGCAGTTATTTTGTCACTCCGGAAGGTTTTTTCTTGAAGAATTGGGCTCAGGAGACTGGCCTTTTTCAGCGTGTCAGATCTCTCACCATAGGTCCATATTTAATTGATTTAATGTTTACTGATTTGCCTCAACTTACAACGGTAGAAGTGGTTTGTGAAATCGCTGATCATCGCGGCCTGTCGATTTGATTTTCTGGCCCTCCGCTCTCGCTCGAAGATCTCAATCGTGATGTTTGGCATTATGGTCAGGCGGATTGGTCGCAGATTCGGCGACGCAGTCGCGAACGCAGTTGGGAATGGATTTCTCAGCAGCCGCCAGATGCAGCAGCAGAGCGTCTCACAGCGATTCTTATGTCTTTAATGCGGGAGTGCATGCCACAGTCTTCCGTGTCGTTCCGGCCATCGCACCCTAGGCTCACAGAGGAGTGTGTGCAATTGGTAGAGGAGAAGAGGCGCGCTTCTGGCACGGATTTTTTCCCCCTTGCTTGCCGCCGGTGCAGCGATGCCTTGCTCTCTGCACACGAGGCTTCCGTTCAGCGCACGCGGTTGCGTCTCCGCAACATGCGCCGTGGCAGCAAGCAGTGGTGGTAACTTCCTGATTCTATTTTGTGCAGATCAGGAAAACCCAGCAGCTCGCCTTTGAAGTATCCAGACGGATCGTGGGCTATCACCAGCATAGAAAAGGCAGAGCTTGTAGCAGCAAGTTTTTCTAGCAAATGGAGTCTGCCAGAAATTGTGGTGCATGAGTTTTCTGTGTTTAATGCTACTTTAGTGCCGACTGATTCGAATGCTTTTTTAAGAGTGCGGTTGCGTATCACCAGAGATGTGCTCCAGGAGTTGCGCTTGGACAGCGCCACTGGGCCTGATTTGGTTCCTGCTCGAGTTTTATAGCTCTGCGCGCGCGAATTAGCATTGCCAGCCTGTCTTCTTGCTCGGCAGATCATCCATTGCTCTCAGTGGCCAGCTTCTTGGTGCGCACGCTGGATCTTCCCTCTCCACAAGCGCCGGGCTCTGTCAGACCCAGACAACTATCGAGGTCTGCATTTAACATCGCACTTATCTAAAGCAGTAGAACGCATCATCGGTCGCCTGTTTGTTCCGCGCCTCGAGCGTTTAGGTGTTTATGGTCCGTCGCAGTTTGCTTATCGTCGCGAACATGGGGCACGAGACGCAGTATCATTCTACGTCCTCTCCTGGCTCCTTCCTCTCTCCCTTGGCTCCCGTATCTTGCTATGCTGCTCTGTCTCTTGCGCTTTCGACCGAGTCGATTCTGAAATCTTGTGTGCGAAGCTGCAGTCGGCCGGAGTGCCCCCCCAGCTGTTGCCTCTCTTTGCCAGCTGGCTTCGCCGACGCAGGGCGCGAGTGCCGATTGGAGGCCAGCTTTCTCGCCCGTTCAGCATGGAAAACATGGTTTTCCAGGGTGCTGTTTGGGGGCCGCCTTTCTGGAACACCTTTTTCGCTGGCGCTTGCATGGCTATCCGGGCAGAGTGCTTTCAAGAGGGCATGTTTGCAGACGACCTTAATGCATGGCGTGCTGTTTCCACGAGCGTCTCTGAGGAGGGCGGTTTTTCCTCCCTGCGCCGGTGCCGAGCGTCCCTCCACGCCTGGGGCCGCGCGAACAGAGTACAGTTTGACGCGGACAAGGAGAGTTTTCATATTTTGGCACGCGTGCAGCCTGTTTGAAGACGATTTCAAATTGTTAGGTATTTGGTTCGATGCAAAACTTCCTATGTCCAAGGCCGCCGACAGCTGCGCTGCAGAGTGCTCTTGGAAAATGCAACGACTACTGCGCGCCAGACGTTTTCACACCGATGCGGAATTGATCGGTCTATGTAAGGGGCACGTTTTGTCGTACATTGAATGCAGAACCTGGGGGGCTGCGCTGCTGCTTATATTGCCCTGTCTACGAAGCGCGGCCTCGAGGGGGCGAAGACCGCGACGACGAAGACGACGAAGTCCCGGGGGCCGCTCGCAAACCCTTTCACCGTGGGCGGGTCCTAGTGCGAGCAATGCGTCGCTATCTGAGCATGTCCCCCCGGGTCCCCGCTTTGGCGAGAGGCGCGAAACATGTTTCTCTTTTTTGTCAAAACCCCTGCCGTCGCCAGGGCCCTGCTGGAAGGCGGTCGTCGCGCCGACCTCGTACCTCGCGCGCCTGCCAGTCGATCTTCGCCTCTTGGCCGCTATTCGTTTTCAGCAATTCTGCGGCTTTCCTGAGCGCCCAATCCCTGGCCAAATTGATTCGGAATTTTGCAGGCTTCGCTGCAATCTGCCAGCCAGACTGCATGAGGGATCGCGACCCGATGCAATTCAGCGACATCCAGGAACTTCGACGCGTCCTGGGCAGAGGCGAACTCCATGAACGAGGCGCGTGTAGCCTTCTGGCTATTGCGCGGGCACGAGAAGAAATGTCCGACCTCGCCTGAAGGTGCGTTCTGAAGCGAAGCTGCATAACGAGAGATGTCCTCAGCACGCTTGGTAAAATCGACCCCGTCGAAACCGATGAATGCAGCGCGGCGATGGCTGATGTTCAGCCGATATGCAGCAGATGTGCATAATCAGCTGCTGGATCCAAATGCCTTGTTTGACTAATTCTTGTTTATTTTTTTCCAGTGTTAGCCCGCCGTATCGGTGCCCGGTCTTCCGTTGTGAAATTTTTTTATCCATGACGTTGCCGCCGCCGTCCAACAGAGGGTTTTGAAGAGCTGGGTAATACTGACGATGAGAATGCTGTAAGTTACCCGGGTGCCGCCAGTTTTGCTTGTATTCTGCGTCATTACCACTTGCATGGCGATTTTCTTAGAATTCCAGAAGTTCACTTTCAGTACTGTGTTTGCATGCATCAGGTTGTGAAAGAAACGGCCGCAATTTGTCATGCACGGACTATGTGCTCGTTTTGTTCCCATTCCATTATGTGCCTAAGTTTTTGTTTTTTGGGCGCAGGCTGGCTTAGGCAAGCCGGCAGTCGAGCGAAGGTATTTTTTTGAAGGATTATTAAAGCTAGTTGTTCAGCCCTGAAGCGATCGAACGACTCGTGGGCGATCCAAAGAGATGGAAAAGTGGATATGTTTGCCGATTACGGCTGGAATAAATACAGTGATTTGTCGATCCCTTTGCTCCTTGATTTTTTGGCTTCCTGTTTTTCCGATTGCAAGCCGCCAGAAATTGTCTCAAACAGCCGCAGAAAACCAGCGGCACAGACCCTGACTTGATCGCAGCTGTCGTATTGAAGCGCTGTTTAAAGGCATCCAGAATTCCCTTGATCAAATTGGCATGTCGCATCGTAGAAACAGGCGAATGGCCGCGGTGTTCGCGAATTCATTGGATTTTCCCAATTCACAAACGCGAAGACCTGTATAGAGATATCTACTTGACAGCGCAGATGTTTGCGCGCATTTCGTTCCACGTTTGGAAAGCGTCGGAGTTTTCGGCCCCAACCAATTCGCGGATTCTCAGGGCCGCGGGGCCAGAGACGTAGTCTTGTACGTGGCGCTTCGTTTTTTTTTCCCTGTTTAGAGAAAAAAAATTGGAGAGTATGGTCGTGATTTACAGTGAACGATTCAAGATCGGACGTTTGCGATTATCATCAGCAGTTTTCGATTGATGTTGGTTCCGGTTTTTAAGCCAATGTGAACTGTATGCGCAAGCCCGACCATTTGATTTTGACAGTCGTTGCAAATTGAACGAAGACCCATTCGTTTTAGATTTGCGTATGAAGATGTTTGTTGTCTGGGGATTTAGATCAGAGTTTTTATTTTTAAGTGTCTATTTAGTTCAGAGTTTTCATGTTAAGGTGAATTCCAAGTTTCAACACAGTTTTTTTGTAGAGATTCTGAGATTTTACATGTTTTGTGTTAAAGGTAGTTTCGGTTTAGAATTAATGTTTCAAGGTGAATACATGTTACCGAATTCATTTTTTCGAATATGTTTTGAGATGAGGTGATGTATTGTGCAGATATCGAGAGAATTTTGAAGGTTATTGAAAGTCGAAAGATAGTCGACGAAGATCAGCAGTATTGGCGTTGGGATCATTTTCAATAGAAATTTTGCATCATATTGATTGTCGATCCTCAAAATTCGCAGATCTTAGAGCTCTGATATTCGTTCCCACCTATTTTTAATATTCACATTCGTAAAAGTCGAACATGAATGAGAATTGAACAGTTTACAGGGATCGTTTATTCGAGTAATCTCGATATAGTTGGTGTTTTGCTCGTAAACTTGAGTTGTAGAGCCATAGAAAGTTGATGCATATTTGTTCGATCCAATGATCAGGCGCGTTTCTCGAGCATTCAGAGGTTTGAATGCGGTTTGATACGAGAGATAGGTCGCGCAATTATTGTATTGCGCCATGTTTCGACATGATGAATTTATTTCTGTCGCAAAGCCGTATTACGCATGATTGACCTGAGAGATTTTGCCAGATTGCGCTAGTTTTTGTAGAGATACAGTTTTTTTTTTTTTTTTTTTTTTTTTTTTTTTTTTTTTTTTTTTTTTTTTTTTTTTTTTTTTTTTTTTTTTTTTTTCAGACGCGTACATCCGAAGTATCAAGAGGCCGTTTTGGATTTATCATCAAAGCCTGTAAGAAATTCTAGACGCTTCGCTTCCCCACCAGCACATCCCGAAGCGATGTCCAGGTTGAGGTGATAGGGAAGTGCGGCAGCAAAGAAGAGAACGGCCGAACCGTGCAAAGGAGTGATAAGGAGAAGCAGGAGGTGGATGGATATGGACAAGAGAGTGGGGGGAGGGGTAACCCCCTTTCCCGAAGGAGAAAAGGGAGGGGTGGAAGAGGAAACGCCCTAAACCACGGACCCCCAGAGGGCTGGTGGCATTGTTCGCTTCGTTGTTATTCAGAAGTGGTGGCGGTTTTTCCGACGAAGGTTTGATGCAGAGATTCAAAAACCATTACTCGCAACAATAGCAAGAATTTATCAGGCGCGTGCGATTTCGCGCGCGCAATGCGAGATTGCCGCGGCCCATAAGACTCTACGAAATTCCGGCGATTACCAAGATTCGACTCTGAGTGATTTCGAAAATCAGAGCTAAGGGAAAGTCGACGAGTTTTTCCGAGGTTTTTTGAGGGTTCTGATTTCCAGGTCGATGAGCTTGAGATTTCGAGTCGTTCAGGGCTGAGATTCTCGAGGTCGCCGAGGGCTTTAATTTCGAGATCGTTTAGTGATCGGATTTCGCGGTCGTTAAGAGTTCGGATTTCAGAGATCGTTTGTGACATTTTCGTGGTTTCCAGGCTCGGATTCGAGGTTGATTAAGGGTTCGGATTGTCGAGGTGGATTAGCTTAGATTTTCGAGGTCGGTTCCGAATTCGTATTTCTGAAGTTGTTGAGGGTTGTGTTTTTTTTCCGAGAGCACTGACGACGTGTGAGTGTAGTACAATCATTTGAATCTATATTAAATGATGTGGCAGTATATGTGCATGGAAGGCATTTGGATCTAGCTTTAAATGATGACAGATAGATACGGTGTATACAAATCATTTGCGTTTAGATTTAAATGGTGAGCTAGGTCAGGTCTATGGAAATCATATTCTAGATTTAAATGATGAAGATGGATGAAGTGTATGCAAGTCATGAATGTAGATTTACATGATGAGCATACAGGGGGCGTGTGGAGATCTTTTTATGGTGGATTTACATGGATGTATGTAGTGAATCGACGTGCCCGGCGTTTATTTCAATCTAGATTTAAAGGGCTCAATTTTTTCCGCACGCAGTTACTGTCTGAAGCCCGAGTTTGTGATGTTACGCAATATAGATAATATGTCTTTCTTTTCGTCTGGAGACATTCCGAGGCGTGTAAAAAATAAGGGGTGTACACAGTTTTGAGGTTTTTTTTTTTAAAAATCGGCACACGGCGTTCGGCAAGGGCTCGAGATGCAACGTTTCGTGTTTTTTTTCTTGTTGTTGATTAGAGTATAATTGCTTAGTATAATTAGATGTGCAGCGAGAGATGTATATGACTTTTTATAACGTAATTGTTTTTGTTAAACATACAGTAGAAGTATTCCAATTGAAATCATTGGTAATGACGTTGAGATAGTAGAGTAAAGGCACTATTTAATTCGTTTGTGTTTGTTCGTGTTAGCGCTTGTGTTTCCGCGCGGCTGGCAAGCGTTTAATGTCATTGTGCGGGCAAAGATGCATGTGTTCTCATAACCAAATCTATTCGTGCTTGTTCATTTTTGTCACTAGATATTTTGTATCGCATGTTTATTTGCCGAAGTTGAGATAATACATTTTCTAATTGTGTAAAGAGAAACGTTGACAGGTACGGTTCGTTCTCGGCAATGGTTTGAAGACAGGGCGCAATATGGAAAGTTTCGAGAGACCCGTCTAGTGAAGAGAGTCCCCCGTCTTTCATGTAGTCGTTGATGCTCCGCATCATTGTCCTTTAGCGTTTAGATGGTGGGTGGAAGCAATCGCCTGGAACCCATGCTGCTGGAAGGCGGCGTCGTGGAGAATTCGATTCAGCAAGCCCGAAAACAGTTGACGGATTGTCTCATTGCAATCGTATTTGAAAGCGCCCTCGCACAAACGCCTCCGAAGTCCCAGGCGCAATCTGTCTCTTCGATTTTTTTGCGAATTTGGCGCAGAATCGGAGCGGTGGCCAGCTCGTCGAATTTGCACAGACCAAGCCGACGACCCAGCGCGAACGCAGACAGACAGGAAGGCACCAGCAGCATGATGGGCGCCGCGGCCAGGCGCACAGGCAAATTGAATCCTTCCAAACAAACGCTGCACAGTAGCTTTGGGGGCAACTCTTGAAGGGATCTTTCCATGGCCTTGGGAATCTGCGCCGTGAGCTCAAGTTTCTTCTGTTGCTTAAGTTTTTTTGGCCCAGGTTTTTTTGGCTCAAGAATAGAGGCGCAAAGACGTTCAGGCTCCGCGCTTCGTGCTCGCCCGCGAGTTGCGCGAGCGCATTTGTGAGCTCCTTTGGAAGCAGACATCGTCGACGCCCCTCTTCGATCATGGATCCGCCATGTCTGGCTCGGGCGCAGCTCCAGGCGTCGTCAAGAGTCAGTTCGAGAGGAGCCGCGAGAAGCCTTTGGCGCGGTTATCTGCGCGCAAGGCTGCTGTGCAAGCCGCACTTTCGCCGGGGAGTCGTCGGAAGACAGAGGCGCTGACACAGACGGATGAGTCGGCCTGCGTATCAGCTGGCCAATTTGCTCCTGCCCCACCCTTCCCAGGTGTTGTGAGCAGCGAGGCCCCGCCGAGCACGCCTCCAGGCAGTGCTCCGCCGGGCCCCCCGCCGAGCGCAGCCCTTTTGGTTGGCGCTCCCGCTCCCGGTCCTATCGGTTCGAGCGGTGCATGTTCAGGCGAGAGCGTCGTCCCCCTGACGCATGCGGCGGCGAGCGTGGCAGCGGAGTCGGGCATTTCTCCATGTGGGACTGGTCCGCCTGCAGCATCGAGCGCAGCACCCCTCGCGGATTCGGAAAAACTTGACATAATCTTGAACGTCATGTCGTCACTAGCCACGAAAGAGGAACTCACGAAGAGCCAGATCAACATCATGAAGGCGACGAAGATGGAGATCGCTATGGCCGTTGATCCGATCAAGGACGAGATGGCCGATGTTCGTTCTCGCCTTTCTGCGCTCGAATCTCGACCGGCTTCATCATCGTCATCAGCTTTGAGTGCGCGACACTTGTCTCTCCTCAATTCCATGGGCGTGTCGAACTTGCAGATTGCATTCACCGGTTTCGACACTTCTGACCCGTGCAAGCGCGTCGAGGAGTTGACCAAGATTGTGAATGATTTAAGTCCCAATGTGAGGCCTGCCCATTTTGGGCATTTTTCAGTAGACCACGGAACAGTCAGCAGATGTCAAAGGCATCCTATGCGCAGTTTGCCAGCGAACGCGATGCTCGTACATTTTTGCAATCTGTTCGAGGCAAGGGAACAGTCTTCCAGACTTCTTCTAGCCGCTTGACAGTGAAACCCGCCAAGTCGCGTTTAAACGCCACTCGAGATTGGGCCTTGCGCGAGTCCGAGAAGAAGTTAAAGACAAGGGCTGCTCAGAGTGTCATTCAGATAGACTGGAAGTCTCGCGTGGTGACTGTCGACGCTGTTCCTGCGTTCAAACAGGAGCCGGCCGATCTGACAGGTAGTTTTTTAGCGCCTCATAGCGATCTCTCTCTGTAGAGAAGACGGGGTCGCACGCAATTTTGTTCGCATTCCTTTTCTTCCCCCTCTCCTCTCGGTTGTCCTGCTGCCCCTCACTCTGTGAGTGGCGTGCGGCCCCCTCATCGTCGATTTCGACGGCGAGGCCTTCGATCAGATGCCTCGTTTTTCAGACGTTGCACTGAGCGTTTCACCCGGCCGAGTTTCAACCCGCTCATTTTTTCGAGCCGCCTTAGCCCGGATATTTCGAGCCGCCTTACCCCGGAGAATTCGAGCGGCCCCAGCCCGAATTTTTCGAGCCACCTTAGCCCGAATTTTTCGAGCCGCCTTAGCCAGGATATTTCGAGCCGCCTTACCCCGGATTTTCGAGACGCCTTAACCGGCGATTTTCGAGCTGGCTTACCTCCCGCTGTGCCTCCACTGTTTCCGTCGGCCTCTTCCCGTCCTGTTCCCTCTCAACCCACGTTGCGCGATTTTTTTTTTGCGTTTCGAGGCATCGAATTCGAATCCTTTCCCTCTGGGCGGTGGCTGTGGCAACTCCCAGCCGGCGCCGCCCGTTGACGCCGTTGATCTCACCATCAATCTACGGTCCTTTAATGCCCATTCAGGCGAGCTGTCGGCAAGACTGTCTCTCTTTGTTTCCCCTCCCCACGTCGTATGTATCGCCGAAACCTGGTTTAATAATTCGCTTTTGGCGCCTCAGTTATCTGGTTGCAGCTTGCGTGCGAGACGCGAAAGTCACCGGCAGGCCGGAGGTGTAGCCATCTTTGTTCACGAGACTCTGAATGGCGTTTGCTCTGCGCTTCTTAATTCACCCTCGGCGGAAATGTGTTGGATTCTTGTTCATTGTGCGTCGGGGCCCATTCTTCTGGGCTGCGTGTACAGACATCCCCAGCATGGAGAAGTATATTCTTTGCGAACTTTTACCTGTGAGTATGCTCGTCTCAGTGCGCAGGCTGTCGGTGCTCTTCTCGTTGGCGACTTTAACGTGCACCATGCACATTGGCTTCGGTGCAGTTATTTTGTCACTCCGGAAGGTTTTTTCTTGAAGAATTGGGCTGAGGAGACTGGCCTTTTTCAGCGTGTCAGATCTCTCACCATAGGTCCATATTTAATTGATTTAATGTTTACTGATTTGCCTCAACTTACAACGGTAGAAGAGGTTTGTGAAATCGCTGATCATCGCGGCCTGTCGATTTGATTTTCTGGCCCTCCGCTCTCGCTCGAAGATCTCAATCGTGATGTTTGGCATTATGGTCAGGCGGATTGGTCGCAGATTCGGCGACGCAGTCGCGAACGCAGTTGGGAATGGATTTCTCAGCAGCCGCCAGATGCAGCAGCAGAGCGTCTCACAGCGATTCTTATGTCTTTAATGCGGGAGTGCATGCCACAGTCTTCCGTGTCGTTCCGGCCATCGCACCCTAGGCTCACAGAGGAGTGTGTGCAATTGGTAGAGGAGAAGAGGCGCGCTTCTGGCACGGATTTTTTCCCCCTTGCTTGCCGCCGGTGCAGCGATGCCTTGCTCTCTGCACACGAGGCTTCCGTTCAGCGCACGCGGTTGCGTCTCCGCA
Source organism: Prorocentrum cordatum (assembly GCA_963575745.1). Classification (NCBI taxonomy): domain Eukaryota; class Dinophyceae; order Prorocentrales; family Prorocentraceae; genus Prorocentrum; species Prorocentrum cordatum. The sequence goes on from CAUYUJ010007825.1 coordinate 498,755, forward strand.
ACATGCGCCGTGGCAGCAAGCAGTGGTGGTAACTTCCTGGTTCTATTTTGTGCAGATCAGGAAAACCCAGCAGCTCGCCTTTGAAGTATCCAGACGGATCGTGGGCTATCACCAGCATAGAAAAGGCAGAGCTTGTAGCAGCAAGTTTTTCTAGCAAATGGAGTCTGCCAGAAATTGTGGTGCATGAGTTTTCTGTGTTTAATGCTACTTTAGTGCCGACTGATTCGAATGCTTTTTTAAGAGTGCGGTTGCGTATCACCAGAGATGTGCTCCAGGAGTTGCGCTTGGACAGCGCCACTGGGCCTGATTTGGTTCCTGCTCGAGTTTTATAGCTCTGCGCGCGCGAATTAGCATTGCCAGCCTGTCTTCTTGCTCGGCAGATCATCCATTGCTCTCAGTGGCCAGCTTCTTGGTGCGCACACTGGATCTTCCCTCTCCACAAGCGCCGGGCTCTGTCAGACCCAGACAACTATCGAGGTCTGCATTTAACATCGCACTTATCTAAAGCAGTAGAACGCATCATCGGTCGCCTGTTTGTTCCGCGCCTCGAGCGTTTAGGTGTTTATGGTCCGTCGCAGTTTGCTTATCGTCGCGAACATGGGGCACGAGACGCAGTATTATTCTACGTCCTCTCCTGGCTCCTTCCTCTCTCCCTTGGCTCCCGTATCTTGCTATGCTGCTCTGTCTCTTGCGCTTTCGACCGAGTCGATTCTGAAATCTTGTGTGCGAAGCTGCAGTCGGCCGGAGTGCCCCCCCAGCTGTTGCCTCTCTTTGCCAGCTGGCTTCGCCGACGCAGGGCGCGAGTGCCGATTGGAGGCCAGCTTTCTCGCCCGTTCAGCATGGAAAACATGGTTTTCCAGGGTGCTGTTTGGGGGCCGCCTTTCTGGAACACTTTTTTCGCTGGCGCTTGCAAGGCTATCCGGGCAGAGTGCTTTCAAGAGGGCATGTTTGCAGACGACCTTAATGCGTGGCGTGCTGTTTCCACGAGCGTCTCTGAGGAGGGCGGTTTTTCCTCCCTGCGCCGGTGCCGAGCGTCCCTCCACGCCTGGGGCCGCGCGAACAGAGTACAGTTTGACGCGGACAAGGAGAGTTTTCATATTTTGGCACGCGTGCAGCCTGTTTGAAGACGATTTCAAATTGTTAGGTATTTGGTTCGATGCAAAACTTCCTATGTCCAAGGCCGCCGACAGCTGCGCTGCAGAGTGCTCTTGGAAAATGCAACGACTACTGCGCGCCAGACGTTTTCACACCGATGCGGAATTGATCGGTCTATTTAAGGGGCACGTTTTGTCGTACATTGAATGCAGAACCTGGGGGGCTGCGCTGCTGCTTATATTGCCCTGTCTACGAAGCGCGGCCTCGAGGGGGCGAAGACCGCGACGACGAAGACGACGAAGTCCCGGGGGCCGCTCGCAAACCCCTTCACCGTGGGCGGGTCCTAGTGCGAGCAATGCGTCGCTATCTGAGCATGTCCCCCCGGGTCCCCGCTTTGGCGAGAGGCGCGAAACATGTTTCTCTTTTTTGTCAAAACCCCTGCCGTCGCCAGGGCCCTGCTGGAAGGCGGTCGTCGCGCCGACCTCGTACCTCGCGCGCCTGCCAGTCGATCTTCGCCTCTTGGCCGCTATTCGTTTTCAGCAATTCTGCGGCTTTCCTGAGCGCCCAATCCCTGGCCAAATTGATTCGGAATTTTGCAGGCTTCGCTGCAATCTGCCGGCCAGACTGCATGAGGGATCGCGACCCGATGCAATTCAGCGACATCCAGGAACTTCGACGCGTCCTGGGCAGAGGCGAACTCCATGAACGAGGCGCGTGTAGCCTTCTGGCTATTGCGCGGGCACGAGAAGAAATGTCCGACCTCGCCTGAAGGTGCGTTCTGAAGCGAAGCTGCATAACGAGAGATGTCCTCAGCACGCTTGGTAAAATCGACCCCGTCGAAACCGATGAATGCAGCGCGGCGATGGCTGATGTTCAGCCGATGTGCAGCAGATGTGCATAATCAGCTGCTGGATCCAAATGCCTTGTTTGACTAATTCTTGTTTATTTTTTTCCAGTGTTAGCCCGCCGTATCGGTGCCCGGTCTTCCGTTGTGAAATTTTTTTATCCATGACGTTGCCGCCGCCGTCCAACAGAAGGTTTTGAAGAGCTGGGTAATACTGACGATGAGAATGCTGTAAGTTACCCGGGTGCCGCCAGTTTTGCTTGTATTCTGCGTCACTACCACTTGCATGGCGATTTTCTTAGAATTCCAGAAGTTCACTTTAAGTACTGTGTTTGCATGCATCAGGTTGTGAAAGAAACGGCCGCAATTTGTCATGCACGGACTATGTGCTCGTTTTGTTCCCATTCCATTTTGTGCCTAAGTTTTTGTTTTTTGGGCGCAGGCTGGCTTAGGCAAGCCGGCAGTCGAGCGAAGGTATTTTTTTGAAGGATTATTAAAGCTAGTTGTTCAGCCCTGAAGCGATCGAACGACTCGTGGGCGATCCAAAGAGATGGAAAAGTGGATATGTTTGCCGATTACGGCTGGAATAAATACAGTGATTTGTCGATCCCTTTGCTCCTTGATTTTTTGGCTTCCTGTTTTTCCGATTGCAAGCCGCCAGAAATTGTCTCAAACAGCCGCAGAAAACCAGCGGCACAGACCCTGACTTGATCGCAGCTGTCGTATTGAAGCGCTGTTTAAAGGCATCCAGAATTCCCTTGATCAAATTGGCATGTCGCATCGTAGAAACAGGCGAATGGCCGCGGTGTTCGCGAATTCATTGGATTTTCCCAATTCACAAACGCGAAGACCTGTATAGAGATATCTACTTGACAGCGCAGATGTTTGCGCGCATTTCGTTCCGCGTTTGGAAAGCGTCGGAGTTTTCGGCCCCAACCAATTCGCGGATTCTCAGGGCCGCGGGGCCAGAGACGTAGTCTTGTACGTGGCGCTTCGTTTTTTTCCCTGTTTAGAGAAAAAAAAATTGGAGAGTATGGTCGTGATTTACACTGAACGATTCAAGATCGGACGTTTGCGATTATCATCAGCAGTTTTCGATTGATGTTGGTTCCGGTTTTTAAGCCAATGTGAACTGTATGCGCAAGCCCGACCATTTGATTTTGACAGTCGTTGCAAATTGAACGAAGACCCATTCGTTTTAGATTTGCGTATGAAGATGTTTGTTGTATGGGGATTTACATCAGAGTTTTTATTTTTAAGTGTCTATTTGTTAGTTCAGAGTTTTCATGTTAAGGTGAATTCCAAGTTTCAACACAGTTTTTTTGTAGAGATTCTGAGATTTTACATGTTTTGTGTTAAAGGTAGTTTCGGTTTAAAATTAATGTTTCAAGGTGAATACATGTTGCCGAATTCATTTTTTCGAATATGTTTTGAGATGAGGTGATGTATTGTGCAGATATCGAGAGAATTTTGAAGGTTATTGAAAGTCGAAAGATAGTCGACGAAGATCAGCAGTACTGGCGTTGGGATCATTTTCAATAGAAATTTTGCATCATATTGATTGTCGATCCTCAAAATTCGCAGATCTTAGAGCTCTGATATTCGTTCCCACCTACTTTTATTATTCACATTCGTAAAAGTCGAACATGAATGAGAATTGAACAGTTTACAGGGATCGTTTATTCGAGTAATCTCGATATAGTTGGTGTTTTGCTCGTAAACTTGAGTTGTAGAGCCATAGAAAGTTGATACATATTTGTTCGATCCAATGATCAGGCGCGTTTCTCGAGCATTTAGAGGTTTGAATGCGGTTTGATACGAGAGATAGGTCGCGCAATTATTGTATTGCGCCATGTGTTTCGACATGATGAATTAATTTCTGTCGCAAAGCCGTATTGCGAATGATTGACCTGAGAGATTTTGCCAGATTGCGCTAGTTTTTGTAGAGATACAGGTTTTTTAACAGACGCGTACATCCGAAGTATCAAGAGGCCGTTTTGGATTTATCATCAAAGCCTGTAAGAAATTCTAGACGCTTCGCTTCCCCACCAGCACATCCCGAAGCGATGTCCAGGTTGAGGTGATAGGGAAGTGCGGCAGCAAAGAAGAGAACGACCGAACCGTGCAAAGGAGTGATAAGGAGAAGCAGGAGGTGGATGGATATGGACAAGAGAGTGGGGGGAGGGGTAACCCCCTTTCCCGAAGGAGAAAAGGGAGGGGTGGAAGAGGAAACGCCCTAAACCACGGACCCCCAGAGGGCTGGTGGCATTGTTCGCTTCGTTGTTATTCAGAAGTGGTGGCGGTTTTTCCGACGAAGGTTTGATGCAGAGATTCAAAAACCATTACTCGCAACAATAGCAAGAATTTATCAGGCGCGTGCGATTTCGCGCGCGCAATGCGAGATTGCCGCGGCCCATAAGACTCTACGAAATTCCGGCGATTACCATGATTCGACTCTGAGTGATTTCGAAAATCAGAGCTAAGGGAAAGTCGACGAGTTTTTCCGAGGTTTTTTGAGGGTTCTGATTTCCAGGTCGATGAGCTTGAGATTTCGAGTCGTTCAGGGCTGAGATTCTCGAGGTCGCCGAGGGCTTTAATTTCGAGATCGTTTAGTGATCGGATTTCGCGGTCGTTAAGAGTCCGGATTTCAGAGATCGTTTGTGACATTTTCGTGGTTCCCAGGCTCGGATTCGAGGTTGATTAAGGGTTCGGATTGTCGAGGTGGATTAGCTTAGATTTTCGAGGTCGGTTCCGAATTCGTATTTCTGAAGTTGTTGAGGGTTGTGTTTTTTCCGAGAGCACTGACGACGTGTGAGTGTAGTACAATCATTTGAATCTATATTAAATGATGTGGCAGTATATGTGTATGGAAGGCATTTGGATCTAGCTTTAAATGATGACAGATAGATACGGTGTATACAAATCATTTGCGTTTAGATTTAAATGGTGAGCTAGGTCAGGTCTATGGAAATCATATTCTAGATTTAAATGATGAAGATGGATGACGTGTATGCAAGTCATGAATGTAGATTTACATGATGAGCATACAGGGGGCGTGTGGAGATCTTTTTATGGTGGATTTACATGGATGTATGTAGTGAATCGACGCGCCCGGCGTTTATTTCAATCTAGATTTAAAGGGCTCAATTTTTTCCGCACGCAGTTACTGTCTGAAGCCCGAGTTTGTGATGTTACGCAATATAGATAATATGTCTTTCTTTTCGTCTGGAGACATTCCGAGGCGTGTAAAAAAATAAGGGGTGTACACAGTTTTGAGTTTGTTTTAATTCGGCACACGGCGTTCGGCAAGGGCTCGAGATGCAACGTTTAGTGTTTTTTTTCCTGTTGTTGATTAGAGTATAATTGCTTAGTATAATTTGATGTTCAGCGAGAGATGTATATGACTTTTTATAACGTAATTGTTTTTGTTAAACATACAGTAGAAGTATTCCAATTGAAATCATTGGTAATGACGTTGAGATAGTAGAGTAAAGGCACTATTTAATTCGTTTGTGTTTGTTCGTGTTAGCGCTTGTGTTTCCGCGCGGCTGGCAAGCGTTTAATGTCATTGCGGGCAAAGATGCATGTGTTCTCATAATCAAATCTATTCGTGCTTGTTCATTTTTGTCACTAGATATTTTGTATCGCATGTTTATTTGCCGAAGTTTAGATCATACATTTTCTAATTGTGTAAAGAGAAACGTTGACAGGTACGGTTCGTTCTCGGCAATGGTTTGAAGACAGGGCGCAATATGGAAAGTTTCGAGAGACCCGTCTAGTGAAGAGAGTCCCCCGTCTTTCATGTAGTCGTTGATGCTCCGCATCATTGTCCTTTAGCGTTTAGATGGTGGGTGGAAGCAATCGCCTGGAACCCATGCTGCTGGAAGGCGGCGTCGTGGAGAATTCGATTCAGCAAGCCCGAAAACAGTTGACGGATTGTCTCATTGCAATCGTATTTGAAAGCGCCCTCACACAAACGCCTCCGAAGTCCCAGGCGCAATCTGTCTCTTCGATTTTTTTGCGAATTTGGCGCAGAATCGGAGCGGTGGCCAGCTCGTCGAATTTGCACAGACCAAGCCGACGACCCAGCGCGAACGCAGACAGACAGGAAGGCACCAGCAGCATGATGGGCGCCGCGGCCAGGCGCACAGGCAAATTGAATCCTTCCAAACAAACGCTGCACAGTAGCTTTGGGGGCAACTCTTGAAGGGATCTTTCCATGGCCTTGGGAATCTGCGCCGTGAGCTCAAGTTTCTTCTGTTGCTTAAGTTTTTTTGGCCCAGGTTTTTTTGGCTCAAGAATAGAGGCGCAAAGACGTTCAGGCTCCGCGCTTCGTGCTCGCCCGCGAGTTGCGCGAGCGCATTTGTGAGCTCCTTTGGAAGCAGACATCGTCGACGCCCCTCTTCGATCATAGATCCGCCATGTCTGGCTCGGGTGCAGCTCCAGGCGTCGTCAAGAATCAGTTCGAGAGGAGCCGCGAGAAGCCTTTGGCGCGGTTATCTGCGCGCAAGGCTGCTGTGCAAGCCGCACTTTCGCCGGGGAGTCGTCGGAAGACAGAGGCGCTGACACAGACGGATGAGTCGGCCTGCGTATCAGCTGGCCAATTTGCTCCTGCCCCACCCTTCCCAGGTGTTGTGAGCAGTGAGGCCCCGCCGAGCACGCCTCCAGGCAGTGCTCCGCCGGGCCCCCCGCCGAGCGCAGCCCTTTTGGTTGGCGCTCCCGCTCCCGGTCCTATCGGTTCGAGCGGTGCATGTTCAGGCGAGAGCGTCGTCCCCCTGACGCATGCGGCGGCGAGCGTGGCAGCGGAGTCGGGCATTTCTCCATGTGGGACTGGTCCGCCTGCAGCATCGAGCGCAGCACCCCTCGCGGATTCGGAAAAACTTGACATAATCTTGAACGTCATGTCGTCACTAGCCACGAAAGAGGAACTCACGAAGAGCCAGATCAACATCATGAAGGCGACGAAGATGGAGATCGCTATGGCCGTTGATCCGATCAAGGACGAGATGGCCGATGTTCGTTCTCGCCTTTCTGCGCTCGAATCTCGACCGGCTTCATCATCGTCATCAGCTTTGAGTGCGCGACACTTGTCTCTCCTCAATTCCATGGGCGTGTCGAACTTGCAGATTGCATTCACCGGTTTCGACACTTCTGACCCGTGCAAGCGCGTCGAGGAGTTGACCAAGATTGTGAATGATTTAAGTCCCAATGTGAGGCCTGCCCATTTTGGGCATTTTTCAGTAGACCACGGAACAGTCAGCAGATGTCAAAGGCAACCTATGCGCAGTTTTCCAGCTAACGCGATGAGATGCTCGTACATTTTTGCAATTGTTTCGAGGCAAGGGAAACAGTCTTCAGGACTTCTTCTAGCCGCTTTGACAGTGGAACCCCATGTCGCGTTTAAACGCCACTCGAGATTGGGCCTTGCGCGAGTCCGAGAAGAAGTTAAAGACAAGGGCTGCTCAGAGTGTCATTCAGATAGACTGGAAGTCTCGCGTGGTGACTGTCGACGCTGTTCCTGCGTTCAAACAGGAGCCGGCCGATCTGACAGGTAGTTTTTTAGCGCCTCATAGCGATCTCTCTCTGTAGAGAAGACGGGGTCGCACGCAATTTTGTTCGCATTCCTTTTCTTCCCCCTCTCCTCTCGGTTGTCCTGCTGCCCCTCACTCTGTGAGTGGCGTGCGGCCCCCTCATCGTCGATTTCGACGGCGAGGCCTTCGATCAGATGCCTCGTTTTTCAGACGTTGCACTGAGCGTTTCACCCGGCCGAGTTTCAACCCGCTCATTTTTTCGAGCCGCCTTAGCCCGGATATTTCGAGCCGCCTTACCCCGGAGAATTCGAGCGGCCCCAGCCCGAATTTTTCGAGCCACCTTAGCCCGAATTTTTCGAGCCGCCTTAGCCAGGATATTTCGAGCCGCCTTACCCCGGATTTTCGAGACGCCTTAACCGGCGATTTTCGAGCTGGCTTACCTCCCGCTGTGCCTCCACCGTTTCCGTCGGCCTCTTCCCGTCTTGTTCCCTCTCAACCCACGTTGCGCGATTTTTTTTGGCGTTTCGAGGCATCGAATTCGAATCCTTTCCCTCTGGGCGGTGGCTGTGGCAACTCCCAGCCGACGCCGCCCATTGACGCCATTGATCTCACCATCAATCTACGGTCCTTTAATGCCCATTCAGGCGAGCTGTCGGCAAGACTGTCTCTCTTTGTTTCCCCTCCCCACGTCGTATGTATCGCCGAAACCTGGTTTAATAATTCGCTTTTGGCGCCTCAGCTATCTAGTTGCAGCTTGCGTTCGAGACGCGAAAGTCACCAGCAGGCCGGAGGTGTAGCCATTTTTGTTCACGAGACTCTGAATGGCGTTTGCTCTGCGCTTCTTAATATTCGACCATGTTCGGCCGTGTGTGGATTCTTGTTCATTGTGCGTCGGGGCCCATCTTATGGGCTGCGTTGTACATGACATCCCCAGCATGGAGAAGTAAATTTCCTTTGCGAACTTGTTACCTGTGGAGTATGCTCGAGGGTGTGCGCAGGCATGTCGGTTTGCTTCTTCTCGTTGGCGACTTTAACGTGCACCATGCACATTGGCTTCGGTGCAGTTATTTTGTCACTCCGGAAGGTTTTTTCTTGAAGAATTGGGCTGAGGAGACTGGCCTTTTTCAGCGTGTCAGATCTCTCACCATAGGTCCATATTTAATTGATTTAATGTTTACTGATTTGCCTCAACTTACAACGGTAGAAGAGGTTTGTGAAATCGCTGATCATCGCGGCCTGTCGATTTGATTTTCTGGCCCTCCGCTCTCGCTCGAAGATCTCAATCGTGATGTTTGGCATTATGGTCAGGCGGATTGGTCGCAGATTCGGCGACGCAGTCGCGAACGCAGTTGGGAATGGATTTCTCAGCAGCCGCCAGATGCAGCAGCAGAGCGTCTCACAGCGATTCTTATGTCTTTAATGCGGGAGTGCATGCCACAGTCTTCCGTGTCGTTCCGGCCATCGCACCCTAGGCTCACAGAGGAGTGTGTGCAATTGGTAGAGGAGAAGAGGCGCGCTTCTGGCACGGATTTTTTCCCCCTTGCTTGCCGCCGGTGCAGCGATGCCTTGCTCTCTGCACACGAGGCTTCCGTTCAGCGCACGCGGTTGCGTCTCCGCAACATGCGCCGTGGCAGCAAGCAGTGGTGGTAACTTCCTGATTCTATTTTGTGCAGATCAGGAAAACCCAGCAGCTCGCCTTTGAAGTATCCAGACGGATCGTGGGCTATCACCAGCATAGAAAAGGCAGAGCTTGTAGCAGCAAGTTTTTCTAGCAAATGGAGTCTGCCAGAAATTGTGGTGCATGAGTTTTCTGTGTTTAATGCTACTTTAGTGCCGACTGATTCGAATGCTTTTTTAAGAGTGCGGTTGCGTATCACCAGAGATGTGCTCCAGGAGTTGCGCTTGGACAGCGCCACTGGGCCTGATTTGGTTCCTGCTCGAGTTTTATAGCTCTGCGCGCGCGAATTAGCATTGCCAGCCTGTCTTCTTGCTCGGCAGATCATCCATTGCTCTCAGTGGCCAGCTTCTTGGTGCGCACGCTGGATCTTCCCTCTCCACAAGCGCCGGGCTCTGTCAGACCCAGACAACTATCGAGGTCTGCATTTAACATCGCACTTATCTAAAGCAGTAGAACGCATCATCGGTCGCCTGTTTGTTCCGCGCCTCGAGCGTTTAGGTGTTTATGGTCCGTCGCAGTTTGCTTATCGTCGCGAACATGGGGCACGAGACGCAGTATCATTCTACGTCCTCTCCTGGCTCCTTCCTCTCTCCCTTGGCTCCCGTATCTTGCTATGCTGCTCTGTCTCTTGCGCTTTCGACCGAGTCGATTCTGAAATCTTGTGTGCGAAGCTGCAGTCGGCCGGAGTGCCCCCCCAGCTGTTGCCTCTCTTTGCCAGCTGGCTTCGCCGACGCAGGGCGCGAGTGCCGATTGGAGGCCAGCTTTCTCGCCCGTTCAGCATGGAAAACATGGTTTTCCAGGGTGCTGTTTGGGGGCCGCCTTTCTGGAACACCTTTTTCGCTGGCGCTTGCATGGCTATCCGGGCAGAGTGCTTTCAAGAGGGCATGTTTGCAGACGACCTTAATGCGTGGCGTGCTGTTTCCACGAGCGTCTCTGAGGAGGGCGGTTTTTCCTCCCTGCGCCGGTGCCGAGCGTCCCTCCACGCCTGGGGCCGCGCGAACAGAGTACAGTTTGACGCGGACAAGGAGAGTTTTCATATTTTGGCACGCGTGCAGCCTGTTTGAAGACGATTTCAAATTGTTAGGTATTTGGTTCGATGCAAAACTTCCTATGTCCAAGGCCGCCGACAGCTGCGCTGCAGAGTGCTCTTGGAAAATGCAACGACTACTGCGCGCCAGACGTTTTCACACCGATGCGGAATTGATCGGTCTATGTAAGGGGCGCGTTTTGTCGTGCATTGAATGCAGAACCTGGGGGGCTGCGCTGCTGCTTATATTGCCCTGTCTACGAAGCGCGGCCTCGAGGGGGCGAAGACCGCGACGACGAAGACGACGAAGTCCCGGGGGCCGCTCGCAAACCCTTTCACCGTGGGCGGGTCCTAGTGCGAGCAATGCGTCGCTATCTGAGCATGTCCCCCCGGGTCCCCGCTTTGGCGAGAGGCGCGAAACATGTTTCTCTTTTTTGTCAAAACCCCTGCCGTCGCCAGGGCCCTGCTGGAAGGCGGTTTCGAAGCCGCGGGACCTCCCGTACCCGGCGCGTCCTGCCAGTCGATCTTCGCCTCTTGGCCGCTATTTTCGTTTTCAGCATTCTGCGCTTTCCTGAGCGGCCAAATCCTGGCCCAAATTGATCGGAATTTTGCTAGGCTTTCGCTGCAATCTGCTAGCCAGACTGCATGTGGGATCGCGAGTCCGATTGCAATTCAGCGACTTCCGGAACTTCGAGCACGTTCCTGGGCAGAGAGGGCTGAATCAGCGAAGAACGAGGCGAGTGTCCTTCACTCCCCTCCGCGGGCACGAGAAGAAATGTCCGACCTCGCCTGAAGGTGCGTTCTGAAGCGAAGCTGCATAACGAGAGATGTCCTCAGCACGCTTGGTAAAATCGACCCCGTCGAAACCGATGAATGCAGCGCGGCGATGGCTGATGTTCAGCCGATATGCAGCAGATGTGCATAATCAGCTGCTGGATCCAAATGCCTTGTTTGACTAATTCTTGTTTATTTTTTTCCAGTGTTAGCCCGCCGTATCGGTGCCCGGTCTTCCGTTGTGAAATTTTTTTATCCATGACGTTGCCGCCGCCGTCCAACAGAGGGTTTTGAAGAGCTGGGTAATACTGACGATGAGAATGCTGTAAGTTACCCGGGTGCCGCCAGTTTTGCTTGTATTCTGCGTCATTACCACTTGCATGGCGATTTTCTTAGAATTCCAGAAGTTCACTTTCAGTACTGTGTTTGCATGCATCAGGTTGTGAAAGAAACGGCCGCAATTTGTCATGCACGGACTATGTGCTCGTTTTGTTCCCATTCCATTATGTGCCTAAGTTTTTGTTTTTTGGGCGCAGGCTGGCTTAGGCAAGCCGGCAGTCGAGCGAAGGTATTTTTTTGAAGGATTATTAAAGCTAGTTGTTCAGCCCTGAAGCGATCGAACGACTCGTGGGCGATCCAAAGAGATGGAAAAGTGGATATGTTTGCCGATTACGGCTGGAATAAATACAGTGATTTGTCGATCCCTTTGCTCCTTGATTTTTTGGCTTCCTGTTTTTCCGATTGCAAGCCGCCAGAAATTGTCTCAAACAGCCGCAGAAAACCAGCGGCACAGACCCTGACTTGATCGCAGCTGTCGTATTGAAGCGCTGTTTAAAGGCATCCAGAATTCCCTTGATCAAATTGGCATGTCGCATCGTAGAAACAGGCGAATGGCCGCGGTGTTCGCGAATTCATTGGATTTTCCCAATTCACAAACGCGAAGACCTGTATAGAGATATCTACTTGACAGCGCAGATGTTTGCGCGCATTTCGTTCCACGTTTGGAAAGCGTCGGAGTTTTCGGCCCCAACCAATTCGCGGATTCTCAGGGCCGCGGGGCCAGAGACGTAGTCTTGTACGTGGCGCTTCGTTTTTTTTTCCCTGTTTAGAGAAAAAAAATTGGAGAGTATGGTCGTGATTTACAGTGAACGATTCAAGATCGGACGTTTGCGATTATCATCAGCAGTTTTCGATTGATGTTGGTTCCGGTTTTTAAGCCAATGTGAACTGTATGCGCAAGCCCGACCATTTGATTTTGACAGTCGTTGCAAATTGAACGAAGACCCATTCGTTTTAGATTTGCGTATGAAGATGTTTGTTGTCTGGGGATTTAGATCAGAGTTTTTATTTTTAAGTGTCTATTTAGTTCAGAGTTTTCATGTTAAGGTGAATTCCAAGTTTCAACACAGTTTTTTTGTAGAGATTCTGAGATTTTACATGTTTTGTGTTAAAGGTAGTTTCGGTTTAGAATTAATGTTTCAAGGTGAATACATGTTACCGAATTCATTTTTTCGAATATGTTTTGAGATGAGGTGATGTATTGTGCAGATATCGAGAGAATTTTGAAGGTTATTGAAAGTCGAAAGATAGTCGACGAAGATCAGCAGTATTGGCGTTGGGATCATTTTCAATAGAAATTTTGCATCATATTGATTGTCGATCCTCAAAATTCGCAGATCTTAGAGCTCTGATATTCGTTCCCACCTATTTTTAATATTCACATTCGTAAAAGTCGAACATGAATGAGAATTGAACAGTTTACAGGGATCGTTTATTCGAGTAATCTCGATATAGTTGGTGTTTTGCTCGTAAACTTGAGTTGTAGAGCCATAGAAAGTTGATGCATATTTGTTCGATCCAATGATCAGGCGCGTTTCTCGAGCATTCAGAGGTTTGAATGCGGTTTGATACGAGAGATAGGTCGCGCAATTATTGTATTGCGCCATGTTTCGACATGATGAATTTATTTCTGTCGCAAAGCCGTATTACGCATGATTGACCTGAGAGATTTTGCCAGATTGCGCTAGTTTTTGTAGAGATACAGTTTTTTTTTTTTTTTTTTTTTTTTTTTTTTTTTTTTTTTTTTTTTTTTTTTTTTTTTTTTTTTTTTTTTT
>CAUYUJ010007826.1:0-5000 GCA_963575745.1 Prorocentrum cordatum
GAGGAGGAGGAGGAGGACGAGGACGAGGACGAGGACGAGGAGGAGGAGCGAGGAGCGAGGAGGAGGAGGAGGAGGAGGAGGAGGAGGAGCGAGGAGGAGGAGGAGGAGGAGGAGGAGGAGGAGGAGAAGGGGGAGCGAGGAGGAGGGGGAGGGGGTGCGGACCCCGGCGGCTTCCCCTGGTCCTCTGGCGTCGTCTGGCCTTCGCGTGGTCTCGGTTGCCCCGGGGGGGCCTGCCCGCAGCCCGGGTCGCCCCCCTTTGGTCGGGGGGTGATCGGCGGCCCCTCGGGGCCGCCCCTGGGCCGCCGCACTGGCCCCGCGTCGTTCGCGTCGCCCCCGCGTCGTTTCGGCGGTGGCGTTCGTCGGCTTGGTCGTTTCGTTGTCGGTGCGTCGCGCGTCGTGTCTGTCGTTCGCGTCCGTTCGGGCCAGCCCTCCTCGGCTGTCTCCCTCCGCCTCGCCCCCCCTCTCTCTTCCTTCTGTCCCTGCTCTGCCCCCTCCTCTCCCGCTCGCCCCGCCCCCTTCCCGTGTTCCCCCCCGTGCTCCTCTTGGCTATCCTCTCCCGCCTCTGCTTCGCTCGGTTCTTATGGTTCCTGGCTCCTTCCCCCTCCCCCCTTCCTGGGTTTGCACCCCCCGATGCCCTGGGCGTCGGCCGCGCGCGCCCGCCGCGCACGCCTTGGGCGCCGCCCCGCGTCGACCGACCCGCCCTCGTGCCGCGCAGGGGGCCGCCGAAGCAACAAGAACAGAAAAAGCAGGAGGAAGAGGAGGAGGAGGAGGAGGAGGAGGAGGAGGAGGAGGAGGAGGAGGAGAAGGGAGGGGGAGAGGGAAGAGGATAGGTGCATGGGCGAGGATCGTGAGAAGTGGTTGCAGGGGGAGGCGCGGGGCGAGGGGAGGGGCCAAGGGGGGGAGGGGGGGGAGCGCCGGGAAGCTCGAAGGAGGAGAGGGGGGGGAGAGGGGGGGAGGGAGGAGGGGGATGCGAGGCGAGGGGGGGGAGGGAAGCGGTCGGGACGGCGCCTCGTATCAGGGCAAGGCGGCGTCGGAGGAGGCGGCGGCGGCGAGAAAGGGTCGGGCACGGCACGTGCGCGGGGGCGGGCGCGGGGTACCTGCGCAGGAGGGCCGCGGCCCCCCCTCCAGGCGCGGAGGGCCGTCGCCAGCGCAGACGGCGAACGCTTTTTCTCCTCCATCTCCATCTCCTCCTCCATCTCCATCTCCTCGCTCTTCGCCAGCGCAGACGGCGAACGCTTTCTCTTCTCCATCTCCACCTCCTCCTCCTCCGTCTCCATCTCCTCCTCCTCGCTCATCCTCGCTCCTCCTCCTCCTCGCTCCTCCTCCTCCTTACCTCCCTACCTCCTCCTCCTCCTCCTACCATCCTCCTCGCTCCTCCTTCCTCGCTCCTCCTCTCCTCCCTCCACCCTCCTCCTCCTCTTTCCTCCTCCTCCCCCTCCTCCTCACTCCACAACCCCTCCTCCTCGCTCCTCCCGCACCTCTATCGCTCCCCTCGCCTCTTCCTCGCTCTTCTTTTGAACCTTGTCGTTCCTCGCTCCCTCCTACCCTTCCTCCTCCTCCTCCCCTCCTCCTCCTCTCGCCTCCTCCTCTCCTCCTCCTCCCCTCCTCCTCCTCGCTCCTCGCTCCTCCTCCTCCACACTCCTCCCCTCCTCCTCGCTCCTCATCCTCCTCCACCTCCTCGCTCCTCCCCCTTCCATCCTGCCCCTCCTCCTCCTCCTCCTCCTCGTGGCCCCGCCGCCGCCGCCCTCGCCCGCGGCCGCCTCGGCTCCGAGGGGGCGCCCAGTCTCGCGGGCGGGCGGCGCGGCGAAGGAGGCCAGAGCCGTTCCCTTGGCCGCACGGCGGCGCGGGGTGGGGGGCGTGCCGCCGCCGCCAGGCGGGCCGAAGGCATAGGAGGAGGAGGAGGAGGAGGAGGAGGAGGAGGAGGAGGAGGAGGAGGAGGCTCAGGAGGAAGAGGAGGAGGAGGAGGAGGAGGAGGAGGAGGAGGAGGAGGAGGAGAACGACGAGGACGAGGACGAGGACGAGGACGAGGACGAGGACGAGGAGGAGGAGGAGGAGGAGGAGGACGAGGACGAGGCACCCGCATCCCGCCACTTCCTCCCCGAAGGCTGCCGGGGCCCGGCGACGCCAGTCCGCGCCGCCGCTGCCGATCGGCGTGGGCTCGCGGCCCGGCTGCCAGGTCCGCGCTGCCAGTCCGCGCTGCCAGGTCCGCGCCAGTGGGCGGGGGGTGGTGCCGGAGATGCCCCCAGGATGAAGTCGGGCGCGTCCCTCCACAGAGAATGTCCAAAAATAGTTAAAACAAAAAAAAACAGTGTGGGGACTATTCTCCGTTTTTTGTTGTTGACTATTTCTATCTCTTGGAGGTATTCTTCATTTCTCGGCCAAAATCCGCCTGTAGGGGGACATACCAGACCTAACCCCGGGATTTCCGAGGCGGCTCCCGCCGCAGCCTCTGGAGCACCCGGCACAAGGCCCAGGGTGGAGCTCCAGAGGGCCCCGGGAACTCCAGGGTGAAGTCGGGCTTGTCCCTCTACAGGGGGCACATTCAAAACTACTAAACAAATAGTCTGGGGACGACGTTTTGAGGATTTGCGCACTATCTTTGAACATTTTTTTGTTATTTTTATTTTTTCGTCCAAAATCCACCTGTAGGAGGCTACGCCCGACCTAACTCCAGGGATGGAGCCAGAGAAGCAGGGGACGCCCCTGGGCCAGGGGCGCCCCTGAGCTCCCGAAGGGGGAGGGGGGCGGGGAGCCGAAACAGAAAATTCGGCACGGGCATGCAAGCTTGCGGAGGTCCGCGCGGTTTCCTGTGATCGAGGACGCCGGCGGTGCATCACCGGCCGCTCCCCTGGGAGTTTGTCGAAGAGGTGCACAGCATCGAAAGTCGTGACGCGGCGCGTATGCCAGCTATGTGGATCGGTTTCCTGCCAACGCAGCTTGCGTTTTAATGATGGTCATTTTGTCCCTTGCACGTGCATTCGCCTCGGTGGCCAATTTACATCGTCACGCGCCCCGGACGCTGTGTTTGCTCCCTGTCATCCGCCTTGGAGCCGCGAACCAAAAAGTATGCCAGCTATCCACCGGCCTTCGCTTTGCCGCTCAAATCGCGGTTCTTCCTTCCCTATACGGGGCCGGCGGCCGTCTTCGGCACCGCTCTGACCCATGCGCCCCCACCACGTGTGACCTGTTCCCTGGGCTCAGACTTGGGTCTTTCCCGTGGTGCTCTCGCCCGCCCGTCGCCACTTCGTGTGCTGGCTTCGAGCTCGTGGCCCGGTTCAGGACCCGGTGTGGGTCAACCTGGCGCCATTTCACGCACTGGTTCGTGGTGACCCGCGCCATTTTCGCTGTGTCGCAGCTCCGCTGCTTCCCGCACTCGTGCGCTCTGCTGCCTCGGGACTGTGCGGCTACGGCCACCCTGGGATCTGCAGCCTGACAACGCCTTCGCCTCCTGGCTTTAATTCGTTGGCCGACGGTCCTTCGGGCCACCCTGGTACTCACGCAGTTGTCCGGGGTTGCGTCCTTGCATTAATCTCGGCTTCTGGCCCGGGTCGTCGTGTGTCCCGACTCCTTGGTGTCCGACGCTTTGCATTTTTGCACGCTGGCAGTTCGACTCCGCTCCAGCTGTCCCTCCACCCGCCGGGCCCCTGCTTTAATCCGTCGTCGTTTGTCCCGACTTCCTGGTGCTTCCGACGCCATGCATACCTGCACGCTGGCAGTACGACTCAGTTTCAGCTGCCCCCTCCATTCGCCGGTCCGCCGCTGAGCTGCTGCGCGAGGCCCCGGTTAGCCGCTCTAGGTGTGGCCGCCCTCCGCTGCTTTAGTTTAATTCGTCGCTGCGTGCCCCGCTTTGACTGGACCCGCCGCCGGCGCGCTCGCCCGCGGCCGCTGACTAAAAAGTATGCCAGCTATCGAAGACGCCTACGGCGAATCACCGCCGCCCCCTGCCCTTTCGGAAGCGCCGATGCGGCCGACTGCTGTGGCCAGAGGTCTGCCAAGTTATTGGGCCATATGTTCCCCGAGTCGGTCTTTACAGCCTCCGGGGAACACGTGGGGGAGGACGGGGAGGAGAGGAGAGATAGGAAGGGGGGGACTGGAGGAGGAGGTCTCTTGAGTGCCTTTTTGGCTACTCTGGGTTTATATTGGGCCACATGTGCGGTCTTGGAAGCATCTTGGGGGCCTCTATGGATGCCTTGCTTTGGAGCTGAAAAGAAGAACATGTCAAAATCCTTCAAAAACCTTAGGAAAATCAATGATTTTAACCTATTCGGGCCTTCCTGGAGGGCGTCTTGGAGGGCTCTTGGGCCGTCTTGGAGGCCTTTTGCCGGCCTTTTGGGCCGTCTTAGACCATCTTGAGGCCATCTTGGACCGTCTTGGGTGCATCTTGGAGCCATCTTACCCGTCTTGGAGGCCATCTTGGCCGTCTTGGAGGCATCTTGGAGGCCATCTTGGGCCATCTTGGCCGTCTTGGAGGCCATCTTGGGCGTCTTGGAGGCCTCTTGGGCCGTCTTGAGGCCCTCTTGGGGCCTTCTTGGGGGCCTCTTGGGCCGTCATGGGGCCATCTTGGAGGCCTCTTGGGTGCTGTTGGGGCGATGTTGGGGACCTCATGGGCCGTCTGGGGCCGTCGGAGAGCTGAAAAGAAGAACATGCCAAAATCCTTCAAAACCTGAGGAAAATCAATGATTTTAACCTATTCGGGCCTTCCTGGAGGGCGTCTTGGAGGGCTCTTGGGCCGTCTTGGAGGCCTTTTGCAGGCCTCTTGGGCCGTCTTAGACCATCTTGAGGCCATCTTGGGCCGTCTTCGGTGCATCTTGGAGCCATCTTACCCGTCTTGGAGGCCATCTTGGCCGTCTTGGAAGCATCTTGGAGGCCATCTTGGGCCATCTTGGCCGTCTTGGAGGCCATCTTGGGCCAAGTTGGGGCAACAAAGGCATTGACAGATGGATTTTCGGAAACTTGCGGGTGGCCGGCGGGACGGGCCGAAGCCCACTGGGGAGTTCTTT
>CAUYUJ010007826.1:10000-25000 GCA_963575745.1 Prorocentrum cordatum
AACCGAATCACTTTTCCGTCGACAGCCTCCAGAGGCACACACACACACACTCGCTGCTAAGCCACACACGCATCTCTGCACTCGAATTCGAAGATCTACAAACGCGGCAAGAACGCCCATCCTCGGTCAGGACGTGCGGGGTCGCAAAGCGTGCAAGCACGATAGGGGCAGGAGGAGGCGGACGGAGAGGAGGAGGCGGGGGAGACGGAACACTGGCTTGACGGGCCTGGCCCGTCTTGGCAGAGCCTTCGGCCTGCAGCACCTCAAGAGCGGCCCGAAGGAGCCTGCGCCTCACTAGGACCGCCCTCCTCTCAATGCCGAGCACCCGCGCGCGCTCAGCGGGCGCCACGCGGGCTCGACTGGCTGCAGCGCCTGCCAGCTCGTCCACCGCCGTGTTGCCCTGCACGAGCCACGATGGAATCTGTCTCGCCAGGACCTCGCGCCCGCCCAAGTGCGACGGCACCTGCAGCACGATGATGTGCTCTGGGGCCCGACCCTGCTGGCGGAGCGAGTGGCCCATGGCTCTCCACAGGTCTGCATTCTCGCCCTGAGGCCGACTGGCCAGCCCCGCCCACCAGCCGCGACTGACCTCGTCACAGTCCGTAACGTAGACGGGCCACCCCTCGGAGCGGATGACCAGGTCGAGCGCCGCGATCTCGCCTCGCGGCACCGTCTGAGAAGGCCCAGGCAAAGGTCCCAACACATGTGGGCCCAACTGGAAAGGGGAAAGGGACTCAATCACCGTGACCGCGATGCCGACTCGACGTAGGCGAGGGTCGTGCGTGTCTTTTCCGCCCGACGCGTCGCCGAACACGAGCAGCGGGGCATCTTCCGTGCCTTGCCCAAGACAACCAGCCTCGATCTCACTTTTCATGCGCCCCGTCTGCCACTGCTCCACAACTGTCGGCGGAGTCACTCCTGTCCACGCCGACGGAATGAGGCTTCTGAGCCAGAAACATGGGAAAGCATCGGACGCCGCAACTGCCATGGGCACAAGGTCATTGGAGTCCGCGAAGGCCTTGCTGCTGCTGTTGCAACTGCAGAACAGAACGCGGTGGAGGGCCGTCTCGACGTGCAGCCCGCACCTGTCGTACTGGCTGCCCTCGCGGAGGCACGCCTCGAAACGCCGCTGGTTGGGCCAGGACCCGCTCACCGCAATGGCCACCATCAACTCGGCGAGCTGGCGACCACGGTGAACGTGCTGCAACTCTGCCGAACACTTCCTCAAGCTGATGAGGTCAGACCCCTCCTCGAGGCCGCCGCCGCAGTAGTGCTCCGCCGCTTCGCGCCACTGCCTGCTCGCGAGTGAACCCACGAACCCCGAGATGAGCGGGGCGGCCTGGTCCATCGCGCAGAAATCGGCTCCGCTGAAACTCCAGCCGCGCCGACCCTGAGAGACGTCACTCGACGCGCCCCACTCAGTCGCCGGAACCGGGTTCCACCCAGCATGCAACAGGTACGCGATGACCGCTGACACTGGGCCGCGGACGTGGCGAGCTCGGCCCACCTCGGCCAGCCTGCTGAGCTGCTCGGCGATTCGCGGCCAGACACGGGCGACCCCCGCCCTGACTCGAGGTTCCGACAGCCATGCTTGAAACCATTGCTTGGGAAGAACCAGTCCTGGATCGCCGTCTGGCAGGCGCGCGGCAAGTAGCGTCGTCTTGCGACGCCCTCTGCCCAGGGAGCCCGCTGCGGCCGCCAGGCGGCACCGCTGGATCACCGTGCCATTGCCATGAACTCCGTGCACCTGATGCCCGTAGGCGGCGGCCGCCTGCGGGCCCGCCCGCTGGAACTTCAGCGCGGTGGCGAAGCGCCGCGACGCACGGGCGAAGCGCCGCAGCTTGTCGTGCTGAGTATTGCCCTTCACGGCCCTCTTGCGCGCAGTCTCCCTCGACTGCCTCTTGCCGCCCCCGAGGTCCACGCCCCGGTAGGCAGTCTGCAGGGCGGCCTTGACGTGCACCGATTTCTTGCGGAGAGCCTCCACAATGAAATGGGTGTCCTGTGGATGCGAGCACGTGGCAACACTCTTCGAGGAGATGCTCGGCTGCTGCTCCTTGAGAAAGCGCGCCGATGCCGCTGTGCCCTTGCATGGGGTGGCCCGCGCGCGTCGCCTCGAACCCGCAACCCTCTGAGACAGGTCGTCTATCCGGAGACGCTCGGATAACGTGGGACAAGCAATGCATAACTTCTGAACAAACCACTAAGTCATACACCTCGCAAAGCGCGCGCCGTTGCGCAAGCCTTGCACCACCGACCTCGTCGGTTGAAATAGCTCCGAAAAAGATTCTAACCGGGCGAGGGCCCTCGGGCGCATGCGCAAGTGTAGCTCGAGGAACAGCGCCACGGGAGGGAAGCAGAGCTTGATGGCTCCCTTGGCAGGGGGACCGAACTCGATGCTGTCGTAAAAGGACTCGATATCTGCCAGCGAGTGCCCGCGTGCGAGATCCAACTCACTAGCCACTTCATCATCGAGAGCGCACGCGACCGCTTCTCGCAAAGCGCTGTTGTTGGCAGCCGCGGCGTCCCATGCTGGTTCCTGCTCGACTGCCCACCGTCGCATCCAAGGCTCCCGACGCATCGACCAAAAACGGCAGAGCACCGAGGGGATACCTATCACGCGATCTCCGCCGTTCTTTTTCCCAAGGAGACAGCCGATCACTGTTAGAACTTGCCATGGTCGTGATAATCCCTCTTCGATCACCTGATAAAGCTGACGCAACTCCTCGAGCGCCACGTCGGGGAGCCTCTGCACATCAACTGGGGGCATCTGATCTATCCCCAAGTCATCCTTGCTCTTCATGCCGGAGAGGGCGCCGCGCAGCTCGCTCACAGTGATGGGCACTAAAGGCTCGATGACAACATGTTCACGTATGAATCTGCAAAGGCCTCAACAATTTCGTATGCTAGCGACTCCGAACGCCGCAGCTTGCGATACTTCTGCACCCCGAGATCAATGATGTCCATCGGATGGACAAAACATTGCTGGCCCAGGTGCAGTTCGTCAGCGACTGGCTGCGGATCCTTCGAACTCTTGTGGACAGCACCGACCGCTGGCGACGAGGCAATCCACTCCTGAAGTTCCTTCAGAGAAGCAGAGGCGGCACGAGACTCTGCCGCCCGGGTGCCTCGAAAAGACAATGCTTCCAAACATTTGAGACGCTCGATACTGACTTGCTCCAACGCTAACTGATCACGCTGCAACTCCGACCAGACGCCGAAACTGCGCGACTTGATCGCGCCCACTCCCTCGGGGGCGCTGGTGCCTATCCGTGCTGCTGCCGCGCAGAGATGCTGAGTCTGAACAGGCCCGTTCTTGCGACGCCGATGCCTGGGGAGCTTCTGGATGACGGAGCGAGCGCTGGCCCACCAGCTGGCCACTCTGTCGTGCAGCGGCTGCTCGCGCAGATGCGCTGCCTGATCAACAGGGGCCGCGTCGAGCTGAAATCCTCGCGCACGCGACTACCGAGGGGGATCTTGCTCGTGATGCAACGCAAACGCTCGCTCCACTGACTCAATCCAAGCTCCGTGCCGATTGCTGATCGGGGAGATGTGCTGCTGCCCGATCTGATAGGCCAGAGACTGACGTACTGCTGGCAGAACATCGTTGGGGGAGCGCTGGGACATGTGCCGGCCGACTTGAGCCGTGGCGACGGACCAGGTAGCTGTGGGACTGGGGGAAGACGGAGAGGCAGCAGCAGAGGCAGCGGAGTGGGAAGTGCCTGGACCAGCTCCACTGGGGTCGACCTCGGGACCATCGCTGGGTTGGGCCCAACTCTCCCCCGCCGATGCTGCATACGAAGGAACAGGCGAATTCTCTGGCGACACGTTCGCAGACTCCCCGCGGACAACCCTATCGTCCGACGAGGGGCTCAGAAGAGAATCTCCGACTCCAGGCCTGGGGGCGGGGCCGCGAGTCTGCCTCGGAGCTCTCAGTTCGCACCGCTGGCTGAAAACAAGATTCATGGGCCCAGGGGTCCTCCCCCCCTTCGGCCTCGAAGCTAAGCTCGCCAAGCTCCTCGCGTAGCGCCTCGCCGAAATCAGGCACGGACGCGCCGAGGGTGCCCGAATCGCCCTCACTGCACAAGTCCACCCTGCTACCTGTCTCAGCAGGCCGCCTCACGACATCAGAGTACAATTCATTGCAGACTAAACTGTTTTTTCTCCCTAGCGAGCCCACGCTGGGCGATGCGCATGGCACGAGCCTTGCTGGCCTTGGAGCCCGCCGTGGGGTCCACAGTCGGCCTCTCCACGCGGGGCAAAACGGGATGCAGAAATGGGCCTCCGTATCATTACTTGCTGACCAGAGCCTTGCAAAGAAATGGATAACCCGCAGTGGGGCTTCCATGGGACGTGCGACACGGTTTCGACACTTCTAATATATGGCGCGCAGGCGGCACTTGCGATGATATAGTCCAAGTGAGAATTCCCAGAGCCACCCATGCACGTGTAACCCACGGAAGATCGCCAAATATGCCCGCCAATCTTCTGCAGAAGTTGAGACTTGGCCATGGTAGCAACATCGATGTTAAAGTCGCCGATGATACACCACGGGAGCTGGAGGCTCCTCACGAAAGCTCCGACCTTGCCAAACCTCAGGAGGTTACCCATGGTGAAACCGATGGACGGGTGCCCGTAGAAGAGCACCACAACGAACGAATACCCCTTCTGGTGGACCAGCACGGGCAAAAAGCAGTCGAAGGAGTCGCTCCCCTCGGCGCAGTAGGCTGGCAGGTCACGCGCCTTCTCGCAGAAACGCTGGACGTGCCTGTAGTTCCTGGCCAGGAAGATCTCCCCCAGCACGTGCGACTCGACAACCCCAATATGCTATTGCTGATTATCGACCTCACTGCTGTTGAGGTAGGCCCCGGACATCTTGCCCAGGACGGTGATATTCGCGAAGAACATCTTGCGTTCCTGCTCCTCGTCCTCGTCAGGCGCAGCAGCTGCCGCAGACTCCTGAGTCTGCGCCGCTGCGCCCCGCGGCCCCGCTGGCGGCTGGGCTGGAGGGGCCGCTGGGCCTCCAGCCTTCCGCCCACGGGGTCACTGGCCCGCGGCCCCCGCAGCGCCCGCGGCAGGCGCCTGCTCGCCCACGGGAGCGTCGGCTGCCTGCGCCGCGGCGGCCGCGCCGGCTTCGCGCGCCCTGCGGACGCGCCCCACCTCGGCATCGATCTCCTCCTGGGACGGACTCGCTGGACCAGGTGCTGCTGGAGACGATGATGGGGATATCACCCGCAGCAGCCGTCTCCGCGCCAACCGTCCTCTTCTTCTGCATCCGCTCCTCGATCTTCTGCCTGATCTCGGTGACGGACGCCTTCCACTGATTGATCTCCTCTGCCTTGGCCGAGAAATTGGATTTGGCCGCTTGCAGATCTGACTCGGACTGCTTGAGCTTCAGGCGCTCGCCCTCCGTGCACTCGAGCGAACCCAGCTCCGCAAAGAAGGCCGTGTCCCACTGCAAGTCGATGAAGGTGGAGCCGCTGCCGCCCGACGGCGGGTCGGAACTGGTGCACTCGGCAACGCCCACCTCGCGGGCCATGGCCTCGGCGGCAACCTTCCGACTGAGCTCTGCCGCGGCCAGGGCCCTGATCGCCTCAGCCTCTCGAGCTTTGGCTGTGTCGAGACTGTCTCTGCATCGCTGCACTTGCGCCGAGGCCTGCTCGAACTGTAAGGAGGCCTGCTTCCGCGCCCCCTCCACCCTGCGCACTGCCTCTGCCGTCGCCGGCTGGGTCTGCGCGGGAGAGATTTTCTTCTTGACCTGCTCCTGTAGCACCTGTTTCAGCACGGGGTCGGAGGTCATCGAGGCTGCCTGTGCCAGAAGACCCTCGACTGTGGGCTGACGGGTGCTGGGGTCGACGAGCGGCGCGACATTGTCTCTCTTCGGTGGTTTGACCTCATGGAGCTTGGCCTGCCGACCGCACTTCCTACATTTGCAGCTATTCGCTTGCAAGTTGTCATTATACTCATGCGTGCCACAGGCCTTGCAAGTTGACCGCGCTCGATGCTGCGTGGGCGCCATGGCAGAAACCCTCTTAGCCAGCGAGAGCGCCAACTGAAAGGAAGCCGGTGGCTCGCTGCCCCTCAAGCACTGCGGGGAAGAGCAAAATGACGCGCTCGTGACAATATGTGCTTGCGCCAAAATGGCTACGGAGGAGGAGGAGGAGGAGGAGGCGGAGGCTTCACCCCCCTGGAACACGCTGCGGTGCCCGACCAATCCGTTGTCGAAGCGCCCGCCCGGCACGGGTTGCAGATCAGCAGAGAGAAGACGCAGGCTTGGACTAAGGACGCCAGCACGGGCCTCCCCGCCTCTCTCGCTGGGCTCTGGGTGCCAGATTTGATGTGCCTGGGCAATGCGGCGCCGTGGCTGGATCAGGAGAACGAGCGCATCCGGGTCCACGCCGACGCAGACGGCGCTGCTGCCGTGGTCAGGTGCACAGGCCGCCTGCGGGAGTTGCTCGCAGCGGACCTCTCGGCAGGGGCAACTTTCGCGCTTTTCCGCATCTACGTCCACGGCGCAGTGACGCACCACTTGCGCCGCGACTTCACCCGGGTGGACCAGTTCGACGACCTGATTTTCGCCAGCCTGGAAGAGCTTCTCGGGGCCGCTCTGGACCCTGGGCAGCGCGCGCAGGCCACCGTGCGTCTCAAGGACAGCGGCATCTCCTTGCCCCTAGCCCAGGCCACTTCTTCCGCAGCGTACGCGGCCAGCTGAGCCCTCACCCTGAAGGAGGTGGTTCGCGCTGCGGGATTCCCAAGCTGGGAGGACTTCTGGGCGCAATGCCCCCTGACACGCCAAGCTCCCATGGAAGCAGACGCTGACCTCTGGGCGCAGGTGCCATGAGCGGCGATTTTGATTGGATGGGGTACTTCCAAGAGCCCGTCGCCAAGCTTCTGGGCACGTGGGGCGCAGAGCGCTTTGCCGCCACCGGGGCCCGACTGCTCGGGGTGCTCGAGGAGGAAGACCGCGTGGAACTCCGCGGCGCGGGCGGCACCAGGGCCGGAGGCTTCGTCCTCCCTGCCGAGGAGGGGGGCCCAGCCATGCCCGACAAACATTGCTTAACCGCTCTGAAGCTACGTCTCCGTTGTGACGTTTGTCCACAAGGCGCCGTCTGCCAACTCCGACGCGAAGACGGCACTGTGTGCGGCTTTGGCTTTGGACCGGCGGGGGTGGCACGCGAGGTGCTGCGAGGTGGGGCAGCCTCGCACCGCTCGGCACGACGCCATGCGGACTTGGCACGCGAATAAGCACACAGGCCCAACCGGTTCGCAGCCCCCACTGAGCAGCTCGTCCCAGCCTGGGACCTGAGACCGCGTCAGCTGGCGCACAGGCGTGCTCGAGGCTGCCAAGTTGGACATCACCACTCGTGACCCTGCCATGGGTCGCGACGTCTTCGTTGATTGGAACAGTGCCTGCGAATATTCTACCTACGCCCCTCGCAGGCAGGCAGGCTCCAACGACGATGGCGTCGCTGCGGCGGCCATGGTGCGGACGAAGCGGAGACGGCCCCCCCGCCCAGCGGGGGTGATCTCGCCCCGCTGGTCTTCGAGACGCTCGGGCGCCCGTCTGACGAGGCTGCGGGGTTCAACCTGGCGTGCGGCCGCTACGTCGACGAGGCGAACCAGGGCGAGGTGCTCGGTGGCCTCTGGAAACAGCTGTCGCGTCAGCTCCAGGGCGGCAGCGCGGAAATGGTGCTCAGCGCCATCGGAAAGTGAGCCCATTGAAGCGCCGCTCCGGCGCCGCCGTTGCAGCACCACCCGCGGCAGCAGCAGCGCCGGCAGCAACGCAGTGACGACTGCGCCGACAACGGCGACGTCTGCTGTTTCCCGCCCCCCGCGCTCCGTCGCCCCCGCCTCCGCGCCACCACCCCGCGTTAACGACCGCAACGACGACGACGACGCCGGCGGTCGCCGACTCCTCGGCCCGCCGGCCCGTCCAGCTCGGCCTCCACAACGGCCACCTCGCCCAGAAGAGCGGCCACGCTCGGCCACCGGCCCCCTCGTCTGCCACAACGCCTGCCTGCGTGGCTGCCCCGACCGACCCCGCCATCCGCCCCCCTCTCCCTCTTCCTCCCTTGCCCCTGCTGGGCCGCCCTTGTAAGCATTATTACACCAGAGAAAAACCCCAATCAGTGGATGGTTTTCGCTGAGGAGATCGACCGGGAACCCTGGAACCCAGGAGCCCAGAACCCACCGAAATCGGCCCGGAACCAATAACCGGGAACCCGGGAACCCGGAACCCGGAACCGGGAACTTGGGAACCCAGCCTGCTACCAAAATCGGCGGGAACTTTTGCCAAATTTTTCAACTTCCGCTAGGGCCCCTTCAGTACAAGCACTGATTGGGGAAAATCGTACTTAAAATCAAATTCAGAGGCGGAGCGCCATAGGCCCCGTTCCCCTGAAGGTCTGGGAAGCTTTTTTTTCCGTTGCTAGGAGCCTGGGACCATGACCCCAACGCCCGAGGTCCCTCTTAGTGACGGGGGCGGGAACCCACTCGGGCGCCCCCGTTTTTTTTTCTGCGGGGGGAGAAGGAGGAGAAAGAAGGAAGGAGGAAGCGGGAAGGAGGAGGAGGAGGAGGAGGAGGAGGAAGGAGGTGGAGGAAGGAGGAGGCTGAGGAGGAGGAGGAAGGAGAAAGGAGGAAGCAGGAAGGAGGAGGAAGGAGGAATGAGAAAGCAGGAAGGAGGGGGATGATGATGATGATGATGATGATGATGATGATGATGATGATGATGATGATGATGATGATGATGATGATGATGATGATGATGATGATGATGATGATGATGATAATGCTGATGCTGATGATGCTGATGCTGATGCTGATGCTGATGCTGATGCTGATGATGCTGATGCTGATGCTGATGATGCGATGCTGATGATGATGATGATGCTGATGTTGATGCTGATGCTGAGGCTGATGCTGATGCTGCTGATGCTGCTGATGCTCTGATGCTGATGCTGAGCTGAGGATGAGGATGAGGATGAGGATGGTGATGCTGATGATGATGCTGATGTGATGACGATGCTGATGACGATGACGATGACGATGACGATGACGATGACGATGATGATGATGATGATATGCTGATGATGCTGATGCTGCTGCTGCTGCTGCTGCTGATGATGATGATGATGATGATGATGATGATGATGATGATGATGATGATGATGATGAGATGATGGTGATGGTGATGGTGGTGGTGATGTTGATGATGCTGATGCTGATGCTGATGCTGCTGATGCTGATGAGGATGAGGATGAGAATGAGGATGATGGTGATGAGGAGGAGGAGAGGAGGAGGAGGAGGAGGAGAAGGAGGACGAGGAGGAGGAGGATGAGGAGGAGGAGGGAGGAGGAGGAGGAAGAGTTGGAGAGGGAGGAGGAGGAGGAGGAGGAGGAGGAGGAGGAGGGGGAGGAGGGGAGGGAGGGAGGGAGGGAGGGAGGGGAGGAGGAGGGGAGAGGGAGAAGCACGAGGAGGAGCAAGAGGTCCCCCGCGGCCAAGCACATGGGGCTGCCCTTCGTCCGCGCCGGGGCCCTGTCCTGCGCCATCTCTGCCGGCCTCCTGGCACGAGGCGGCTCTTTGGGCGGCGCGGCGCTCGTCGAGGAGTTGCTCGACGCCGCGCGCCTGCGGGTTCCGTCGGGCGCCTCTGCCCCGGCGTGCGCCCTCGAGCGCGGCAGGCCGAACTTCTCGGCTGCACGTAGGAGTAACCCTGCGCTGGAGTGACCTTCGGTCGGCGTCCCCCCAACACATTTATGCTATATGTACGTCGCCCCCCCAGGGGCGACGCGCGCACCGAGAGCTCTCATAGTACATGCGTCGTGGCGGGCGCTTTCTGGCCACACCGCTCGGGAAACGATGTACTACAAGATGGGTATATTACATGCACGGGTCGGACGCGCGCCTCCAAGGAGGACATCTAGTATTAGTATGTCTCTGTGCGTCCCATTCGGTGCGGGCACACTGGGCTCCCCGATCGCCGAACGCGATGCCACAGTGGCGTCTTGCGCGCTTTGTTTTTGGTCCCCCTGCGGCCCCAAAAAAAGCCGCGCTCCCAAGCTCATGCTTGCCCAGGGCCACACTTGCGTGTAGCCGAACTTCTTCCTCTCGTGGCCGCTCCCAGTCGAGCAGTTCGGGCAGCTGGCCTACGCCACGGCGGACCGGGGGCGTCCAGGAACGGGGACTGAGGACGCTTTTCCTCGTCGACTGGGGGGATGGGCGGAGGACGTGTCGATCAAAAAACAAACGACACCACCCCACCTACCCTCCATGTTGCGCTACGGCCCATCGGGGGCCGTAGCGCATATCACGCAAAAGCCCCAGCCGGAATTCATGGTAAATGCTAAGGCCCATTGGGCCGCATGTGGGGGGGTGTTGATTGTTTTCTGGTCCAACATGTGTTTTGATGTGTTTTGGTCCTTGAAGTTTTTTCCGCTTTGGGAACCTTTCCAGCAGCAGAGGTCGACCTGAACGGTGTTTTGGCCATTTCGTAGGCCGTTTTCGCTTGGACTTCGGTTTGCAGCAGAGGGCGGATCGGAGACCAACGAGGGCCAGCTGGAACCAAAACGAAAAGAAAAACACTGCTGGGGTCGATCCCTGGTGTTCTCCGCCGTTGGATCCCTTGCAGCAGCTGCGCAGATTGGTGCTCGCGCTGTCAATGCTCTGCTCTCCTAGGGCCTTGCAGCGTCGTACGCACCTTGCCTCTGCGTGCCCGAGCTCCGTAGCTGCCTGCACGCCCTCCTGTGCTCAGCTGCGTTCTTGCTCTTATGGACCCTGCGCAGGCCTGACGAAAGCCTGAGAGGTTCCGTCCATTGTGTGCTTCGTTGCCTCGATACGCGCGTTTTGAAACGCAACACGTCCCGTGTTCAAGACGTCTGCGTCAATACGTTGCGTGTTGGCTCCACGTATTGGACCACGTTTTGGCGAATGCATCGCGTCGGACCTACGTTTTCAGCCTACGTGTTGAGCTCCGTGTCAATACGATACGTGTTGCGTGTTGCGTATCGGGGCAGCTAAGACTGTGCGTGTGATCCCTTTCAGCAGCTGCGCCTCGCCGGGAGCTCTCCGCGGGGGGGGGGGGGCCGGCTCGTCACGCACGGCCGCTGGGCCCATCCCCGCGTTCCGACGGCCTGCCAGGGCTACCGGGCGTCGAAGGGGGGGGGGGGGGACTAGAGGGAGGAGGAGGAGGAGGAGGAGGAGGAGGAGGAGGAGGAGGAGGAGGAGAGGAGGAGGAGGAGGAGGAGGAGGAGGGGGCAGGAGGAGGAGGAGGAGGAGGAGGAGGAGGAGGATGAGGAGGAGGAGGAGGAGGAGGAGGAGGAGGAGGAGGAGGAGGGGGGAGGAGGTGGGGGCAGGAGGAGGAGGAGGGGGCAGGAGGAGAAGGAGGATGAGGAGGAGGAGGAGGGGGAGGAGGAGGAGAAGGAGGAGGAGGAGGAGGAGGAGGAGGAGGAGGAGGAGGAGGAGGAGGGGGAGGAGGAGGAGGAGGAGGAGGAGGAGAAGGAGGAGGAGGAGGAGGAGGTGGACGAGGGGAAGTAGGAGGAGGAGGAGGACCAGTGGAAACCCAAGAGTCATCAACGATGTTGGAATTCACCATCCCTCTAAGCTCCCTCTCCACAGGCCCCTACAACGGTTCATTTCCATTGAGGGAACTGCCTCGTTGGAAAACATCAGTTTGAAGGTCTTGAGCATGCCAAAACATTGTTCTCGGGATCTCAACGCCACATATCAACCTGACTGCTGCGTCTTGACAATCCAGAATCGTGGCATAACTCCATTTCTGGAACTTAACACAGCGAACCAACATAACAGTTGCGCCCGCATAATCCTGATCCCTTCCAAAACACCACTTCTGGTACGTTGATCACGGGAATCCATGGAGTTCTTGAAAATTGTTAAAACGAATGTGCGCGGCGCTAAGACGATAGCCACATTTTGGAAAAGACCCGACCTCAATCCGTGAAGCTCCTGCAAATTTGTAGAACGAATGTGTGCGGCGGTAAGGCGAGAGCCCGTGAAGCTCTCGCAATTTATTTTGAACGCATGTGCGCGGCGCTCGGGCGAGAGCCACATCTTGAAAACCAGCCGCCCCTAATCCGGGAAACTGTTGTAAACGTTTAAAACGAATGTGCACGGCGCTGAGGCGAGACCCACATTTTTGAAAACCACCCGCCCTCAATCCGTGAAGCTTGGCGCTAAGGCGAGAGCCACATTTTGAAAACGACCCGCTCTCAATCTGTGAAGTTTGGCGCTAAGGCGAGAGCCACATTTTGAAAACGACCCGCCCTCAATCCGTGAAGCTCTTGCAATTTTTGAAAACAAAAGGGCGCGGCGCTAAGGCGAGGGCCACATTCTGAAAACGACCCGCCCCCAATCCGTGAAATTCTGTGCAAATTTTGAAAACGAATGTGCGCGGCGCTAAGGCGAGAACCACATTTTGAAAACGACCCGCCCTCCATTTGTTAAGCTGTTCTCACTTTTTAAGCTTCAGAGTCATAGATGGTGAGGAAGTCTCCAGCGAAACGCCCGGCCCGCCCTAAAAACTGGCCTCGGGGTGCGACAGGGAGGATTTATTTAGAAGGAGAAGGAATGGAGGAGGAGGACGAGGATGAGGACGAGGGGGAGGAGGAGGACGAGGAGGACGAGGGGGAGGAGGTGGAGGAAGGCAGGCCCTAGGGGGGTGTCCGTGCGCGTGCCTGGCAGCTGCCGTTGTTCCCGCTGGCGTGGCCGGGCCGCGCCAGCACACTCAGGCGAGGGTTCTGCCGCCTCTGGGTGGCCCTTTTTCTTCTCCTCCTCCCCCCCCCCGCGGCCGCCCGCGCTGCCCTCCTCCCCCTCCTGCCTGCTGGCCACTTCGCTTCCTGGTGCCCCCGTTTGGCTCTATCGCTGGTGCAGCCAACTCCGGCTCGCCGCCGACAAAAAAAGTGTGTGTGTGTGTGTGTGTGTGTGTGTGTGTGTGTGTGTGTATGTGTGTGTGTGTGTGTCTGTGTGTGTGTCGCACTTTGTGTGGGTTTCCTTATTTGGGGATTGTGTCATGTCCTTCTTGCGCTGTTGGTCCGCATGTGTTCACAGTACCAGTCTGCTTCGCAGGGCCTCTGGGCACGGCTCTGTACCCCACCAGTCTGCTGGTCTGGCAGTAGTTGCGTTTTTGTTTGCTCTTCGCTGCCTAACACCGTCGCATCGGTGATCCACTGTCCGCCACTTCCCACCAGACTGCTCACGCTTCACCTTGCTTCGGGTTGAGTCGCCTTCTCAGTTTTCTGACCGCTGCACGTTTCGCTTGGAATTGAGAGAGCGTGATCCACCGCCGCTTTGCTGTGAAAAATCCCCCCCTCTCCCACCGAAGCCAAGGGGTCCCCCCCCCGGAAATCCTCCCCTTTTTCAATCCCTTCCCCCCACCCCCTTCCCCCAGCAAGACCCCCCTCCCCAACACCTCCGCCCCCCCCCCTTTCCCGGAAAACCGAGGGGTCACTACCAGTTCGACCCCCCCTCTCTTGGGGAAATCGTCGGGGCTCACAACCGGTTCGAACCTCTCCTCCCCCCCCCCCTCCCCCCCACCTCGCCGCAGCAAACGGCTCCCTCGTCCCCACCACCGTCCCCACCACCGCCCCACCACTGTCCCCACTACCACCGCCCCCACCATGGTCCCACTGTTCCCACCACTGTTGCATTGTCCCCACTGTCCCCACCACTGTCCCCACTGGTGTCACTGTCCCCACCAGTGTCTCCACTGTCCCCACCAGTGCCCTCAACACTGTCCGATTGTCCCCCTGTCCTCATTATTGTCCCCACCACGGTCCCACTCTCTCCACTGTCCCCACAAGTGTCCCACTGTCCCCACCACTGTCATTACTGTCCCCGCTGCTCCCACTCCCCGCTGTCCCCACCGCTGTCCCACTATGCTGTCCCACTGTCCCCACCACTGTCTCCACTGTACTACTGTCCTTAGTCCCACTGTCCCCATTTTCCCACTGTCCCCATTGTCCCATTGTCTCCATTATCCCCGCTGTCCCCACTGTCCCCACCACGGTTCCAGTGTCCCCACCACTGTCCCCGCCACGGTCCCACTCTACCCATTGTCCCCGCTGCCCCCACCGTTGTCCCGTCCCACTGTCCCCACTGTTCCCACCACTGTCCCCACTGTTCCCACCGCTGTCCCACTGTCACCACTGTCCCCACCATTCCCCACTGTCCCATTGTCCCACTGTCCCCACTGTCCCACTGTCCCCACGTTCCCATTGTTTCTACTGTCCTCGCTGTACCACTGTCCAATTGTCCTACTGTCCCAGTGTCCCCAGTGTCCCACTGTCCCCACTGTCCAGTGTCCCACTATCCCCACTGTCCCTACTGACCCACTGTCCCCACCGTCCCCGCCACCATCCCCATCACCGTCCCCACCATTGTCCCCACCACAGTCGCCCATCCAGAGTGGGGGAGGAAGGGGGATCGTTTCCCCACTGTCCCCGCTGTCTCCAGTGTCCCATTGTTCCCACCGTCCCCACCTCCATCCCCACCACCGTCCTCACCACTGTCCCCGCCACAGCCCCCCATTCGGAGGGGGGGGAGGAGAGGAGGGGGAGTCGTTTGCCTGTGGCGAGTGAAGGGGGGGGGGAGTTCGAACCTACAGTGGCCCCTCTTTTTCATGATGGACCGGGGGGGGGGCTCGGGGGACGGGTTTGGAACCCAGAGTGACTCCCCCCGGTTTCGAAAAGCAAAGGGGGAGGCGGGCTTGAAACCCCCAGTGACCCCCCTCCCCGGTTGCCTGCCAGCAGCGGCAGGACACGCTCTTTCTTGGCTTTGCAGTTCCTCCTTCACACCACCTATCGCAGCATTGGCAGTGTGCGCGTTTTGTACACTGCGCCTTCGACAGCGTTCGATCGCAATTGGCGCCTCCATCTGCTGCTCGCGCCTGAGGATCTGTGTGTGTGTGTGTGTGGGTGGATATGTCGCCGCGGACCTTGGTTCCTTGAGGCAGAAGTTCTCGGCACCGTTTGCTGTCGGGCACCGTGCAGTCGG
>CAUYUJ010007826.1:27500-44177 GCA_963575745.1 Prorocentrum cordatum
CTGACCACACAGGAGCACGGCAGACCACACAGGAGCGCGGCAAACCACAAAGGAGCAAGGCAGACCCCAAATGAGCACGGCAGTCCACACGTTCGCACGGCAGACCGCACGCTCGCGGAGGGCCTCCGAACGGCCCAAGAGAAACCCCGAAGGCCCCCCAGAGGACCCCCAAAGCGCCCCAAGAGACCCCCAAGAGCCCCCGGCCCCCAAGACGACCCACGGTGCCGCCAGGACGGCCCAGGATGTCCTCAGGACGGCCTCGAGACGGCCTCCAGACGAACTCGAGGATGACGGGAAGCGCCTCCGGCGTGCACCGTTGGTTCTGGGGCTACATTTTCTCTAACTAAAGGGTACGGGCCCGCCCTTCGGAACTCGCTGGCGGCGGCCTGCGGCAGCAGAGGGACGCGGGCACCCCGAGCCAGCCGGCACGGGTCCTCCTGGTCGTTGTCGTTGTCGTCGTCGTCGTCGTCGTCGTCGTCGTCGTCGTGGTCGTCGTCGTCGTCGTCGTCGTCTTCGTCGTCGTCTTCGTCAATGACGATCTCGAAAATTACGACCAAAAACGATGACAGAAAACGACCACAAACATAACACAAAAACCAACCGAACCCGGAATCCAACAACAAAAAAGCAATCAGACAAATTACCGCAATCATAAAATGATAACGACGGCGACAGCGAGAACGGCAACAGCGGACGATTATAATGAAAACGACGACCACGACAAAGGAAAGGCACGCGACGACGACGACGGACAAACAAAAGACAAGACAGGCTGGAACAGAAAAGTAGGCTGGGCGACAACGGGTGGGGGCCCGCGTGGCCGAGAGAAAAGCACGGTGTCGACACCATGATGTGGCCAGGGCAGCAGACTACCTCGACAGACCAGCGCGGCAGGCCATCATTTAGTCTGTTCTGTTGCGTTTATGGGTTTCTCTGACGTTCTCGCCAATACGGTCTCTGACGCACGTGGTGGATAAAAAACGGCGCTTCCCGTTCTTGTCCGGTCAGGTTTCTTCCCTGATAAATATCGAGGTCGAGGTGGGCCGGCGGATTAAAATTTGAGGATGTCTCAGGCGAAACGCTTATTTTTGAAATCCCGATCGATCAATCACAGGGTGCGGGCCACCTCAGCACGACCACACCCCAGCACGACCACACCCCAGCACGACCACGCCCCAGCACGATCACGCCCCAGCACGACCACACCCCAGCACGACCACACCCCAGCACGACCACACCCCAGCACGACCACACCCCAGCACGACCACACCCCAGCACGACCACACCCCAGCACGACCACACCCCAGCACGACCCAATCGCACGGGTGCGGACCACCCCCAGCACGACCACACCCCAGCACGACCCCACCCCAGCACGACCCCACCCCAGCACGACCACGCCCCAGCACGACCACACCCCAGCACGACCACACCCCAGCACGACCACACCACAGCACGACCACACCCCAGCACCCACGCCCCAGCACGACCACGCCCCAGCACACCACGCCCCAGCACGACCACACCCCAGCACGACCACACCCCAGCACGACCACACCCCCAGCACGACCCCACCCTAGCACGACCACACCCCAGCACGACCACCCTGAGGTTGCGTACAACTATAATATAGTTGTGGTTGTTGAACAACTATATATATAGTTGTACAACTATACATATTGTTGTACAACTATATATATAGTAATACAACCATACATATAGGTATACAGTGTGTATGTAAGCTATTCTAGCTGTTAGATGCCGCTGTACCAACCCCAAAAACATAATCTACTTCTATCCTCCTCCTCCTCTCCCTCCTCTCCTCCTCCTCCTCCTCCTCCTCGATCCCTCCTCCTCGCTCCCCCTGTTCCTCTTCCTCTTCCTCTTCTCCTCCTCCTCGGTCCTCCTCTTCTTGTCTTCAATTTTTCTCCTGCGTTTCCTCGCCCCTTTCCTCCTCCTCCTCCTTCGACCCCTCTTCCGCTCCGCCGCCGCGGGGCAGCCGCGAACCCTCGAGAGCCCCGCGGGGGCCAGGGTGCGGCGCGGCGCCGCGGCGGGCTCGCGGGTGTGCCCCATGGCGCCCAAGAAGGCGCGCATCCTCTTCCCTCCCCCATGTTTTCCCCCTCCTCGCCGCCCCCCTCCCCCGCAGGGCGGCAAGCGGCCCAGCTTCGACGGCGCGACGGTGCTGGCCGAGCTGTGGGCCCCGCACGTGCTGCAGGCCGACAGCGTGGCCTACGCCACGAAGCTGGACGCCGCGCTGGACCGCGGCTTAAAAGAGGAGGACAAGGAGGAGGGAGGAGGAGGAGGACGAGGAGGAGGGGGAGGAGGAGGAGGGAGGAAGGAGGAGTCGAGAAGGAGGAGTCGAGAAGGATGAGGATGAGGAGGGATAAGGGTCGAGGAGGGCCGATGAGGAAGAGGAAGAGGAGAACGGAAGGCAGGGTAAGGAGGGGGACGGGAGGGGGGAGGAGGAGGAGGAGGAGCAGGAGGAGGAGGAGGAGGGGGAGGAGGAGGAGGAGGAGGAGGAGGAGGAGGGGGAGGGGGAGGAGGAGGAGGAGGAGGAGGAGGAGGAGGATCCACCCCGCCCTCCAGCCCTAGGACGCGAAGCAGCTCGTGAAGCACACGGCGCTGCTGCAGGCCACGCGGGCCGTGGCGTCTTCGGTCACGCCGAGGGCCGCGAAGGACCCGCGGGAGGAAAGGAGGAGGGGCAGGAAGGAGGGGAGGAGTACGCTACGCTGTTCTATGCTACGTTGTGCCACGGAGCGAGTTGCAATAAATCGTGGTACGGTTTGCCATGCACCGCTTTGCTACGACTTGCGCCAATGCAATGCTATGCCATGCGATGCAATGCCGTGCAGTGCTATGCAATGCCATGCAACGCAAGTAAGTCCGAGCGTTCGGCGCAACGCTATAGCTGTGCATTGCTACGCAGCCCTTCAAAAGCTTTCGTGTTAATGCTGTGCTGCGCCATGCCGCGCGCCCGGTTCCGCACGGTCTGCTTTGGGGCGATCCCGAGGAGGCCATGCAGCAGATCGCGCAGCAGAGGCCAGGCTGGCACCTCGGGCCCGAGGCCGACCAGTGGTCCACCGACGCGGCCAACATGGTGCGGACCATGCTGCGGCACGTCGCGGTGGCTGTGACTGCCAAGACCGAACGGGTGCAACCACCTTCACCCTCTGTACCCCCCCTCTCTCCCTGAGAGGGGGCAGGAGGGGAGGGGCATGGAGGATCTTCAGGGGGAGGAGCGGGCAGATGGGCCGACGACGGCACGATGAAGACGATCGGTGGAGGACGAACGAGTAGGAGCGAGGGGAAGGAATTGGGGGAAATTCGATTTTCATGGGGTTGGGGCCCATTGGGCCCCCATCACCTGTTGAGCCCGACCTCCACCGATCGTCTTCATCGTGCAGTCGTCGACCCATATGCCCGCTCCTCCCCCTGCATTGTTTTCTGCCCCAACACCAGCAGGAGGGTGCCGAAGTGGGCTGCAGCGTTCGCGGACGACTCCGCGGATGAGGCCGATGACGACGGCTCCGAGCCTGGCTGCTTGAATTCACCAGAGCAGCCCGAGAGCTTCGAGGCAGATGATGAGGAGGAGAAGGAGCTCGGCGGCTCGCGAGCCGCGGAGGCACCAGAGGGCGGCGCAGCAGAGGAGCTTGAGGGCGGCGCAGCAGAGGAGGGCGGCCAGGAAGCGCCCGCGCTCAAGAGGAGGCCGGCAGCTGCAGTGGGCCGCCCAGGCAGGTCGGAGCTCGAGAAGATCATGACCATGAACGGCTGGGACCTGGGCTGGGACGATCGCATGCAGGCCCGCAGGGATTGGATTAAGAGGGAATGCGAGGAAGAAACAGGAGGAGGTAGGCGACACGGAGAATGAGATGGGGAGGGCGCGGTGAGGAGGAGGAGGGGTTCGATGGGGGGGGTCGGAGGGAGGAGGATGAGGAGGCTGGACGAGGATCGGAGGGAGGAGGAGGAGGAGGAGGAGAAGGAGAAGGAGGAGGAGGAGGAGGAGGATTGGGAGGAGGAGGATGGGGACGACGAAATATGACTGATGATGTTAACTGATGTTGCGGGCGATGCTGGTGATGGCGATGGTGCCGATGACGACGACGCTGATATCATTTGTGATGGTGGTGACGTTGATGACGATGGTGGTGGTGATGCCGATGATGATGATGATTATGATGATGACGATGATGAGGACAATCGCGATTGCGGCGTGAGGGCGCGGACGATGGGAGGGGGGCACGCGGGCGAAGGAGAGGGCGATGTGAGAACGAGGAGGAGACTTATACATGTGGAGAAGAAGGGGGAGGGGGAGGCGGAGGAGGAGGAATGGCCGATGAGGAGAAGGAGGGCAAGGAGGAAAAGAAGGAGGGCGAAGAAAAGGATGAGGAGGAGGAGGAGGAGGGGGATGAGGAGGATGCCCCCCCCACCCCCACCCCGCCCTCCCCGCGCGAGGCTGGCTGGCGCAGGAAGGCGGGCGATCCCACGTCGGCGCCGCAGTGCACGGTCGGCAGGCGATCGGGCTCCGACACGTGGATCCTGTGCTGCTGGCCCGACGGCATGCAGTGGCGCGTGCCGAACACGAGCGCTGAGTTCCTCGCGGAGCCCGACGGCAAGGTGATGGCGTTCACAGGCGTCCACCAGGACGGCGGCAAGGTGACGGTCACGTTCGTGACGAAGAAGGCCGCCAAGTGGCTCGCGCTCTGGCACAAGCAGGGCGGCGCGGGCAGTCGGCCCAAGCACCTCATGGAGCTGCAGTACAAGGACTTGGAGGGCGAGGCGGTCGAGGAGCAGGCGAAGAACTTCATGTGTTCGGTGGCCTCGCAGTACTGCGCTGGCAAGTCGCAGGACGACTGCAAGGAGCTCAAGAAGCAGTGGCTCAACAGCATGGGCAAGCGCTCGGCGGCAGCTGCCGCCAAGAGGCCCGCGGCGGCGGCGGCGGCGGCGGCGCTCAAGAGGCCCGCGGCAGCGGCGGCAGCTGCGCGGCCAGCGGCGGCGGAGGCCGATCAGGACATCGGGGCGGGATCCAAATAGGGCGTGGTGGTGGTGGGGAGCACTCATGTGCGAGGGGCTCGGCCTGGCGGGGCCGAGTGGGAATTCCAACCCAAGGGGCCTCGCGGGGCAAGGGGGCGGTGGGGAGGAGGTGGCGGACAGAGGGGGAGTAGGATGAGGAGCAGGAAGAGGATGAGGAGGAGGAGGAGGAGGAGAGTGACGAGGATGAGGAGGGGGGGTGAAGCCGGATGGAGGAAAGGGAGGGAGGCATGTAGGAGGAGGGGGCAAGTGAACTGGACGATCGACGAGGGGAAACCTTGAGGTGGGTCGAAGACGCGGCGAGAGGGCGTAGACGAGGAGGAGGATGAGGCCGACGACGAGGAGAGCAGGAGGAGGAGGAGGAGGAGGAGGAGAAGGAGGATTTTTCAGAGTGTGAAGTCGCCCGCAGGAGCCGCCCGACGACGGCGACATGCAGGAGGGCGAGGAGCAGCCGTGCAGCGCTGCCAAGCGCGCCAAGGCTAGCCAGCAGGAGGCCCCGAGCGATGACGATGAGAGCACAGAGAAGATCGACAAGCCCGTCATCGTCGTCAACCGCGAGGTGACGAAACAGACCATGGCGGCATCTTCCAGCGGT
Source organism: Prorocentrum cordatum (assembly GCA_963575745.1). NCBI lineage: Eukaryota > Dinophyceae > Prorocentrales > Prorocentraceae > Prorocentrum > Prorocentrum cordatum. The sequence continues at coordinate 33,124 of CAUYUJ010007826.1, forward strand.
GGCGCTGCAGCACCTGCCAGCAGCGGGGCTTCGCCCGCCAGCAGCGGCGCCGCTCCCGCCACCAGCTGCGCCGCCGCCCCCGCCAGCAGCGGCGCCGCGCCCGCCAGCAACGGCGCCGAGACCTGCCAGGTGGACAGCGACGACAACGCAGCCGAGGAGGGCGGCATCCCCACGGGCCTCTTCGACGGGTTCTGATCGGGCACCGTGCAAGCTTGTCTAGCTTGCTCGGGTCGCTCCCGATCGATAGGCCGTCGACCGACCGAGCTTCACGCTACCAAAGGTCGGTCAGGCCGAGTTTACCGCATGCAGGTGCTGGTCGGATCGACGGGCGCACTCTTTCGCACGCCCGCCTGCGCTATCATCACAGCGCAGGGTCGGTTCGCCAGAAACCGAGCGTGCTTGCATGAGGGCAAGGATGATGAGAACCGAGCCCAATACACATTCCCCCTCCCCCCTCCCCCCATCTGGGGAGAGGGGGGAGGCGCTTGATGGCGGCGCGATATATCGCGCCGCCATCAAGCGCCATGAGGGATGATGGTGAGGAAGACCATGAGAATTAAGGACTAGGGGAGGAATGAGGGAAGGAAGGAGGTTGAGGATTGGCTGCGAATGAAGAGGGGTGGTGGAGGAGGTGGTTGGCGGCGCGCCGACAGGCCCACGCATATGTCCCTTGTGTGCTCGTCCTGGACCTGCCGAGTGTTTTCTCCCTCTCTCATCCTCCTCCTCCTCCTCCTCCTCCTCCTCCTCCGGATCCGTCCTCCTCCTCCTCCTCCTCCTCTTTCTCCTCCTCCCCCGCCTCCTCCTCGAGCTAGATTCCTCCGCCTCGTCCTCGTCATCCCCCCCTCTCGGCCTCCCCACCTCTCCTGCCCCTCAGTCCTTTGATATTCATCGTCCTCCTCCGTCGGGCCCCCTTTCGATTGAAGTTGGGTCATCGCCAACGCCCCGCTGCACGGGTCAGCCCGTCAGCCGTTTGGCCCCGAGAGGGCCCGCGCCTGTTTTCGGCGCACTGTGCGCCGATCGTGCGCCCGCGCACCGCAGCGAGAGCATGAGTTCGGAGCCGCCGATGGCGGAGGCTCGCGAGGAGCAGCCCGACGCAGCTATCGAGGAGCTGCCCTTGGAGAGAGGCAGCCAGACGCCGCCAGGCGCCGCCCTGGGGGAGGTGCAGCCAGACGCCGCCGCGAGGTCGGAGCAGCCCGACGCCGTTGGAGAACGGCCGCAGCATTCGCCAACCGAGAGCGCTGACGAGGACATGCCGACCGAACCTGCCAGCCAACCGCAGGTCGACGCCCACCTCGCCATGATGGCCATGCCAGTCGGCGCGACCCAGCCAACGGGCGACGACGACCGCAGCGCGGCTACGGAGACGCCAGACAGCGTGCAGGTCAAGGCAGAGGACGGCGACTGCATAGGCTTGTGGCGGATGGAGACCGACAGCGTGCACCCTTCCGAGATGAGCCTCGCGGCCGATCGCTTGGTGCAGAAAGTTTGCGAGGTCCTCCCGCCCGTGAGCGACGATGAGGAGACGCCCGTGCCCGACGCTGGGGATCGAGGCGGGGTCCATCTCTTCTCCTATTTCCCATCCCTCATCCCTTCAGCCCCCTCTCTCCCACCCCGTGGCTGTCAGGCACGCTGCCCCTGGTCTTGACCGAGACCCCCGCGCCGCCGTCGCCCGAGACGCCCTTCCCCACGCTGCCTTGCGCCCCGACGCGCACGCCGCTGCATGCGGCGAGCCGCGCTCCGCGGCCCAGCGCAGCGCCGCAGCGCGTGCCAGCTGGCGGAGTGGAGCCGCCGTTCGCGCGCAGCAGCACCGCCTCGCGACCAGCACCCAGCAGGGCCCAGCAGCGGCGGCCGCTGATCGCACCCAGCAGCAGCCCCGATGCTAGTGCCAGCCTTGCGGAGGGCCCGCCAGCATACGCTAGCGCAGAACAGCCTGCAGACAGCGTGGAGCGGCACCCCCAGAGCAGCGCCGCGGGACCTGCGGAGCAGCTGCCAACGCCAGGGGGGCCAGCGGAGGCTCGAGGGCCCGTGGCGCCAGCGCCCAGCGGCGGCGGCCTCGTGCAGGAGCGACGGGGTGACTTGCAAGGGTGGAGGGGTCAGGCAGGCGATGAGGGTGTGTTGTAGCAGCGAGGTGGTGATGGGGAGGAGCGCGGGCAGGTGGGTGAGTGCACAGACAGCTCGATCAGGAGCGGCTCCAGCCCCGCATCATTCACGGCTCCCTGGTTCCGACTCGGAAGATCGATCGCGAGACGTTTATCGAGATCCAGAAAGCAAAGGCTGAGTTCGTCAGGGAGTATCGGCTGCGGAAGATCCAGCAACCCACGGATCGCACATACAAAACATCGCCGACCCTTTCGAACCTTCGGGTACGCCGTCCCTCCTCCTTCTGCTCCATCTCCTCCGCCCTTCCATCCCTGCCAGGATGCCTTCCAGACGCCGCCGAAGACCCAGAAGCTGCAGCAGGTCGGCCGCATGACAGAGCAGGCCTCCAAGAAGTTCCTGGAATGCGCGGGGGCGAAACAGGGGGTGGCTTCCGTGTCCCTCCTCCTTCTCGCCTCCTCCTCATCATCGCTGCTCCTCTTCCTCGACCGTCCTGCTCCGATCATCTCTCCTGCAATGCTCCACATCGCCGTCCTCTCTGCCATCGTCCCTCCCTCTCCTCCACATCCAGAACACATTTCATCTCATCATCCTTTTCCCCCCTCCTCCTAGCGTCTCTTCCATCCTGCACAACTAATATCCCCTGCCACCTCCGCCTCTTAAACCCTGTCGCCTTCTGTCCGCCAGACCCGACACCCCCCTCCCCCCCCTCGCCCGCCCCTCCACCCTGGCGGTGGCGTGTCCTCGTCGCGAGGCAGCGCGACCGCCAGGTCGGTCATCGCCTGCGAGCGGTGGCTGGGATGGGGAGGGAAGGCGATCGGGGCGCGCGGACGAGGGCAGGGGGGAGCGCATGGTGCGTCTGTTGAGGGGGTCTCGCGCCAGCCCGCCCCACTCACCCTCGCAGGATTTCATCATGAGGTGCGACGAGGTCGAGGGCATCTCCGAAGAGAAGGCCTTCGCGCTGCAACAGCAGATGGGTGCTGCATTCAAGTCGGAGCCGTTTCAGGTCATGTTAAAGGAGAAGGGGCACGACTTCGCTCAGCACGACTCGTGGCCAGCCGATCCAGAGGCTGCTGGCGCCATATTGCAGAACAAGGAGGTGCTGAAGCACCTCACTACCCCCCAACAGAATGAATTCTTGTTCTGGGAGAATATCAAGAATAACGGGTGGGAGGTCCCAACGGCAGCAACGAAGGGGAACCCGATCGGGAAGCGCTGGGACCGAGCCATCCGAAGCCCAACTGAGGCGGGCGAGGCTCTCAGGATGGCCTATGGTAAACGGGCCGATGGGGCCGACAAAGCTGCTTTCCGGAAGGACTGGGCCAGGAAGGAGTACCTGAAAAAATCTGTGACGTGGACCCACCTGGTCAAAGAAACCCGTGAACATTGGAAGAAAAGTGTGTACATTCCTTTGGGGCGAGTGGCGCACTTCGAAGGGGGAGGAAAAGCTGGCTGGATCCAGGCGATTCGGTTTCGCGAATCAAGCAGACCTCACACCCACTAAAAAAACATGGGGGGATACAGAATATCGAGGAGAGGGGCGATGGTGGCAGGATACGGTAGGAAGCCCGATAGGATGTAGGAGGAGGGGGAGGATGTATGAGGGAGGAGATACGCAGAGGGCCTCACCCCCACCCCAGGCGACAAAGTACATGTCGCGTTGCATGGCCCTCGGGCCGCCTTGGATCCTGTGGTGCGAATGGACCGAGAGCCTCCGCTGCTTGTACGTTTCGGTCGGATTGAAAGAGGTTTTCGCTCAGGAGTGGACCAAACATACCGAGTGGTTGGGCCAGGATCGGAGTACACAAACAACTAAGAGTGGGCCTCGATCCTCATCCTCATCTACCTCCCCTCACCACTCCTCCCCCCTCCTACTCACCTCCCATCCCGTTCCTCCTACTCCTCCTCCTCCTCCTACTCCTCCTCCTCCTCCTCCTCCTCCTCCTCCTCCTCCTCCTCCCCCTCCTCCTCCTCCTCCTCCTCCTCCTGCCAACCCTCCTCCTCCGTTTTCCTCCGCTAGTTGCGAGGTGGCGCGAAGGTATAGCTGCGCGTCGTGCGCGTCATCCCGCCGATCCGCCTCGCAATTGCGAGGCGGATAGCGCGAAGATAGCCGCGCTTCGGGGGGGGCCCATGGACCCCTCACCCCCTCCCCGCAGAAGGACACCCTCTCGGAGAGTGGCATGGCAGCGCTGCCGACGGCGCCGACGGCGGCCACCGCCCCCGCGGCAGCGGCGCCAGCAGCCCGCAGCGCGGCGCCAGCAGGTGCCAGCGTTTCCGAGGCAGCTGCTGCCAGTGCGCCGCCAGCAGCCAGCGCAGCAGGAGAAGGCGAGGCCGCTGCATCGGAGGATGAGGACCGCGATGCTGGCGATGGCTGTGGCGATGATGCGTGCGCTTCCGAGGCTGGAGAGCTCAAGCGCCGTGGCGAGCCCGATGATCTGCAGACTCCACCAGGCAAGAAGCCCAAGCGAGTGAGCCCCTTCGCCGAGCAGCAGAATGCAAGCAAGAAGGTCATCAGGCTCTGGATCAACGTGTCGGCCGCCGCACGAGCCCTCCTTCAGTCAGTGGAGAGGGACGCGTCGATGGCCTGGGCGACGCAGCATGCCAAGTCCCTTACGTCCATCGTGGAGGACTGCGACAAGTACGTCTTCGACAACGACATCGGACAGGCTCTCTCGGACGCAAAGTTTGAATTCAAGAGGGACATGTCTGACGAGGAGTACGGCAAGAAGCTGACTGCCATCGTCGGCCTTTCTGAGAAGCTCGAAAAGCTGAACCTCGAGAAGGAGACGTTCCTGGGTGCGATGAAGGCTCGCAAGGTGGCAAATAACGGTCCCCAGGGCTCCAACAAGAAGGCCAGGCGCCGCGGCGCGTAGGAGAAGAACTTACAATATGGAGGAGGTTTGGAGGAGGTGCAGGTAGGATCAAGGTCAGGAGGAGGTGTGAATCTCTTCGATATGCCAGCTCGTGCTCATAGATCACCTGCCGACGCTTCTTTTCAACGCAATCAGCTGTCTGAATCCAGGATGTGGACGCATGCACCGTCTAACGACCGTCTAACGGCCTACCGTCTAAGCACCGTCTAACGGCCAGCGTCTAACTCATATTCCCTGTGAAATATCAGGGTGGGGACACACCCCACCGTCTAACCACCACCGTCTGACCACGACGGCCTACCGGCTAAATACCGGCTAACCCCCGTCTAAGCCTACTAGGTGAATGTGTGGTATCGTTGCACACCGGAGATTCAGACCTGATCAGCGTCGGAGGTTACAATTTTGCTCACTCAGCTTGTGGCGTTCGGGGTTGCCACGCTGAGAGCTGCAGTTGCGCGGGTGCCTGTCTTTAGGCGTGCTAGTGAATTTCTGTGCGGGAGCACGCTTGTGCTCGTCACTGTCGGTGATGCGTTCGCCCATCCGTGGTCGTTCATGGTGGAGGTGGTCGTGGAGCTGCAATGCTTCACGTGTCACACGCAGTTACCAGTTTACAGCTCGAGCTGGCATGGAAGTTTGGAGGATGCGCGAAGCGAGGTAGGGAGGGAGGGGAGGTTAACGATTCAGGCCCAACCAGCTTTCTGTGCGCTGTGGTCGCACGTCGAGTATGTTGACAGTGCTGAACATCAGATTGCTAGCCAATACCGTCCAGACGAAGTCACCTCCTCCTCAACTCTGCCCCCTCCACCTCCATGCCACCCTTGCCTCCCCCATCGCCACTTCATCCTGTCGTGCCTCCATCCTCTTCCTCTCATCCCTGCCCGTTCGTCTGCTCGAGGCGCCCTGCGAATTCTGCAGCAGTCTGTCCCCTCTGCAGCGGCCTCGTAGGCGGAAGGAGCCCGCAGAAACCTGGGCAGAGTTCCTGACTTGATCCGAGGAATTTGCACGTGATGATTCGCCGAGGCCGACTTGATCGCTCAGGGTGCCTCGGGAAACAATTTCGGTGCGAACGAGATTCAACAATCCAAGTTCGTGCCAAAGCTCCGTGCTTCTCCACTCGCCCTGTCGCCGCCATCGCCAGTTGATTCATGCCAAGACGTCTCGCTCAGCTGCGCCTTAGGGGGTGGGAAGTTGAGAGAACGATGCGGAGAAATGGTAAGGAGCGAGGTTGAGGGCCCGTTGGACGGGGAGCCCCATGGGCAGGCAATCGCGGCCTCGGCCGACCTTGCCTTGACCGAGAGGGCGAGGGATGGCGGCGTGCTCCGACTGTCCGTCCAGCTCCCCTTCCACGTGCCCTACCCCGCACCCCCGCGCGCCATGCAAATATGGCGCATCTTGTCCCCCCCCCGACTCAGAGATCCGCGTGAGGGGTTCGTCGGGATGGCGAGATCGGGCGCCCCAATGGGCCCATGCATGCCCAGGCGTTCATATCAAAAAGCGCGCTTGGATTCAACGCCTTTATAGAGGCCCATATAAGGCCACGCCCGATCAACGCACGTTGCGAGCAAACCAAACCAAGCCAACACGAACGATAAAAATTGAAAATGTCAGGGGGGCGTTGTCGTGATGCAGTGACACGCGTGAGGGTGTGCCTAATACAATAGCCAACGCAAACCATGACCCCTTATTTCATGGCTTCGTGGTGCCCGTCGCAATAGAATTCAGCAGCTCACTTAAGTCCTCACGGCCTCGCTCGCACGAGAGGGAGAGGGCAATCGCGCTCCATATCGAAGGGGTAGGCCCCGTGGGACATATAGGACCAACGACATATATGACCGTGCCCCACCCCCCAGGACAGACTGTGTCAAACCCGAACACTGCCAGGCAAGGCCATCACGCATTTCCCAGCCCCGCCGATCCCCAAACCCCGCCTCCCCCTGATCATGCCCCCGTCTTCCTCACACAATAACTTCGCACGGTGCCCCCGATGAAACGACCCCGCGAGAGGTCTCCCGCCGCCAAAAGATACCACGATGAGGTTCTGTTGAATGGCATCGTGAGGGGTCGGCCTGTGAAAGGGCCCCTGCGAAGGGTCTGTAACGAAAAGGCCCTCTGAAAGGCCCAGTGGGAAGGCACCGCGAGGCCCCCCCTCCTCCTCCCCCGACAATTCCCCCGACAATTCCTTAGCCATTTTGGCTGCTATGGCCTCGCCTCCACCGCCGCCGCCTCCTCCGCATGGAGCCGTGCGATCTACGCAGCGGAATCGGGAGGGCGGCGCTGATTTGTTGCGGCGACTCTTGACGTTGTACGGCAGCTGCCGCATCACGGCAGAACAGCTGTGCACCATCTGCCATGCTTGTGTAGAGGCTGGAGTTCCTGGCGGCAACTTCAACCTCTACGCGCAGGAGGAAGGGAAGCAGAGTGGGCGATACCAGCAATACTTGGACTCTGTGATGCCAGGACCTGGTCCATTGCATGCTGTCCCCGTCCCTATGAATCAGAACAGGGAGGCCCACCGAAGCATCAGGCGCGTGCCGATGCGATTGGTCCACGACTGCTTGGCCGATGAGTTAGCTGATAATCCTGATATGCTTGCGCCGCTGGAGGTTGGGGCAGAGCACGCGCCGTCTGTATTAGATACCGAGGTTTACAAGCGGCATCCTGCCGTTCGGCAGGCCGCCCTCGAGCGCAGGCGCGCTCCTCTGCCCGTCGGCGTTTACGTCGACGGTGTGAGGTACATATCCCAAGCGGCAGGCCGTTCGGATTCGGTGGTTGGCTACTGGCTCGTCAACCTTTTGACGGGCCAGAGGTCTCTGCTGACCGCTTTGCGGAAATCTGACGATTGCACTTGCGGATGCGGTGGTTGGTGCAGCCACAACCCCATCCTGCAAAATCTGCGCTGGCAGTTGGAGTGGCTGCAGAAAGGGGAGCGCCCGCCGACTGCCATGGATGGATCTCCCTGGCCGCTTGGTACAGACACTTCACGTGCTCCATGTTCGTCCGCCCTCGTGCACATCAAGGGAGATTGGATGGAATGGAGCCACGCGTTAGGATTGGCGTACAGCGGTCAAGTGTACGGCTGTTGCTCGTTCTGCAAATGTTCTTCGGATGAGTTGCACTCTTTCTCGGATATGATGTCGTCGGAAGAAGGCATGCCGTGGCAGCTTCGTTCCTCCCAAGACTACGAGGATGCGTGCAGGCAGTGCGAGGTCAACGTCCAGATCAACAATAGGGCTCAGTTGCTCGAATTGCATCGTGCATTGACATGGCTGAAGCATGGCAAGATTTCTAGCGGTAGGGGTATCAATGCCGACACTATTGTCGCGGGCGTCCGCCTTCAGAGAGGCGATCGGCTCGAACCATCTAAAGACGTGCTGGATATCGGGAATGTGTTGAACGTGAAGCTCCCATGTACATTTACTTTTTGGCGCAAGCGCTTTGGCAATGTATCTGGCCTGCCATTGGACCACGTCAATCATCGGTGCCCGCTGATGTGTCAAGAACTTTTCGCTAGCCCGTCAGATACACTGGCGGTAGACTACATGCATGTCATCAACCTCGGCATTATGCATCGGGTCGTGGCTGCATCCTTGTGGCGCATGGTTTTCCGCAACACATGGAATTTCACGGGCCAGATGAAGCACAAAATTGATCTCGGAATTCGTCAGTTGTCAGCCGATCTGAAACATTGGCAGAGTACCAACGTCCCAGCCAAGAGTCGGATCGGTAACATCACTGACACGATGATCGGGCCGACGAACGGCTACTCTTTTGAGGACAGCGGCTGCCGACAATGCAGCCATACTTTCTTCCGCCTCCCTACTCATCCTGCCATGCCTCCCTACTCATCCTTCCACCCCTCCTGCTCCGCCCCCCTACCTGTCCCCCAGCGGGGCTGTCGGCAGGGTGGCCTTGAACGGCGCCGGTTTGAAGTCGGCCTGCGGGCGGCTCGCGCTGGCGTGGGGGGCGAGTAGCGGAAGGGAGGGCCAAGAGAAAGAGGGGGGGGCAGGCGGGGACAATATCAATGATGGGGCGGACGGGGTTTAGATCGGATAGGGGCAATGGCCACGCCCGCTGCTCATTAATGGGGGACATTGAAAGTTGCGCCCAACCCCCCCTCTGCATCAATCCGCGGGGCGGGGGAGAAGCGGGTGGAACATACGGAAGGGGTATATATGTAAGGCAAGGGCGGTGGTCAGCACCCCATCTGTGTAGCAACGTTACCTCGCACGTGCGTGAGCGGCGCTAAGGCGAGGCACGTCATTTTGAAATGCGTTGGCGTGCCCTCATGAGTGCGGTACGTGTTTGAGGTTCCCAAGCCGAACACGCACATCAGAGAGTTGGGGCTCATGGTGCGCTTGGCTTCGATAAGATCACCCTCAGGAGCCTGACCACAATGGATGCCAGATGTCGTTCAAGGCGGCTGAAGCACACATCATGCTACGGTTTGTTGTCTACGAGCTGGAACAGCTCGGCGGGTCGCCTGTGTTTGGTGGACCTTTGATGGGGGCATGCTCAAGCTTGCTTGCGTTCTGTGAGAAGATCCACGCGCACCCTATCGTCATCCCCCCGAACGTGTTGGCACGTATGAAGGAGGACTGCGACTTGCACATACGTTGCTGCAAGGAAGCGGGCATCAGCCTCACCCCGAAACACCACTTGTTCCTTCACCTGTGCGACAGGACCGATGGAAATTAAATGCAAACCTTCAACACGCTTCGGGGGTATCCACAATCCTAGGGGGTTTGCTGCAACATGATGGCTACGTCCCGTCCCCTCTTTCCGCATCCTCTGACTCATCTTGCTCCTCCTCCTCCCCCCTAGCACCCACCTCCCATTCCTCCCCGTTCCCTTCTCCCCATCCTCTTCGCCATCCTCTTCAGTGCCCACCCAACCACCCACCCACCCACCCGCCCCGATCCTCGAGGCTCCCGTTTCCGTGCGCGCGGGGCTCATGGCCTCCAATGTTGAAGGTCTTCCGCAGAGATCGGTAACCGAACAGCCCCCCTCTACGGAGGCCCCGACGGCGTGTGTTCAGGAGGTAGGGCGGCAAGAGGGGAGTGACAGGGCAGGACAAGGGAGACGACGACGCAAGGCCAAGAGCGGACTCAGAGCGGACCAAAAGGATGGCGACTACGAGCTTGGATGATACGCTGACCCACTGTGATGTGTATTTTTTTTCGACGGCACCCGCCCTAGAGGATCTGGTGGCACGGGAGCCCGAAACTCTACGCCAATTGGGTCGATGAGGGACTCAACGTGACGCTGCGGGATTGCGCGAAGTTCGCGCACAGACTTACATTTGAATACAGAATATTCTCATTGTTAGCCTTGCGCCGAATCATCGGCAGTGTGAACTGGTGCCAACTTGTCTCGCAAAGCGCTGTGTAAAATGACGACCGATAGTGGCCGACGGTCCGTTGAAGGGAGCTCGCACGTGCGGTCGCACCCCCCTCCCTACCCCACTCCCCGCCGCCCGCGCCCCCGATCCACCAATTTGGGTGCGTGCAGCGGGGGGCATGGGATCAGGAAGGTAAGGAGCGGGGCTGCGATCGACCGCAACGATTTCCCTTCAACGGATGCCCCGTGGAGCAGCGATCGGTGTGAGCGGTGCGCCGAAATGGGAGGAGCTCGCGCCCTTAGTGGGGTTGTGATGCCAGCGGGTGGCCAGCCTGCATGCTCGCGCACATCGTGTCTTAGATATTCACGCCGCCCCTCAGCAACGACGTGCACTGAACGAACAGTCGGGGGGTGGAGGACAGGATGGAGGGGTGAGCATGGGGGGATTGCACTGCACGAGCTTGAATGACATCGGCGCCTGCCGCGATGTAGCATGCAATGGCTAATGTGGAATGAGGGGCTTGCGTTGCACGCGTGAAATCGGCGCCTGGGGCGAACTTTCTGGCATCGCGTTCGGGTTCCCGACGCTATATTGACCGCGCCTCGGCGCCGCTGCCCACCCCATAAATCCAGCACCAGAGCAAAACCTGAAAGCTCGCATGTGGCTCCTTGTCAGCAGACGGCGTTTTCGGAAACCTTCAAATAGTTGTGACCATGCGTTCGGGCTCAAGAGCACGATTTGCGCCC
>CAUYUJ010007827.1:0-5000 GCA_963575745.1 Prorocentrum cordatum
GTCTGCCAAGCCGCCTAGCCACGTGTCCGCACGTCGCTTTTCTTGTTGGGGCCTTCTTCGTCACGCGGTCTGACACGTGAGATCTTCACAGTCTGTCCGCCGTCCGTAGCTTCAGACGCAATGCGCCGGGGGAGGGGGTCTGTTGCCCGCCCTCGTATCTTAAGGCTGCACCGCCGCTAACAGTGTTTTGCGGGTTGACGCACCGCAGTGCGCCTCGCGGACGGACCCTGGTCCGCCTACTTGTCCGGTCTCTCTCTCTCTCTCTCTCTCTCTCTCTCTCTCTCTCTATCCCCATCATTATTTCTCTCTGTCTCTCTTTCTCTGTCTCGCTTTCGCTTTCGGTGTCTACATATCTCCCCCTCGTTATTTCTCTCCTTCTTTTTTTTCTCTCCCTCTCTCTTTTTCTCTCTCTCTCTCTCTCTCTCTCTCTCTCTCTCTCTCTCTCTCTATATCTCTCTCTCTATCTCCCTCTCTCTCTTTCTCTCTCTCTCTCTCTCTCTCTCTCTCTCGCTCTCTCTCTCTCTCCCTCTCATCTCTTTCTTCTTTCTCGCTATGTTTCTCTCTCTTTCTCTCTCTCTCTTTCTCTCTCTCTCTCTCTCCATCTCTCTCTCGTCTCTCTCCCTCTCCTCTCTCACATCTCTCTCTCTCTCGTCTCTCTCTCTCTTCTCTCTGCTCTCTCTCTCTCTATATAATATATTATATCATACCCTCTTTTTACGCATCCCTCGCTCGCCGCTCTTTTTCTCTCTTCTCTCTTGTCCCCTCTCTCTCCTCTCTCTCTCTCTCCTCTCTCTCTCTCTCTCTCTCTCTCGCTCTCATCTTTCTCTCTCCTTTTTCTCACTGTCTCTACCTCTCTCTTGTCTCTCTCTCTCTCTCTCTCTCTCTCTCTCTCTCTCTCTCTCTCTCTCTCTCTATATATATATATCTCTCTCTCTCTCTCTCTCTCTCTCTCTCTCTCTCTCTCTCTCTCTCTCTCTCTCTCTCTCTCTCTCTCTCTCTCTCTCTCTCTCTCTCCCTCCTTATATATTCCTCTTTCGCGTTCTCTATGCATCTGACTATCCCTCCGTATGGTTTACGGATTGCGCAAAAATGTCTCTGCTCGAAGCGTCGAGGATCGCCCCGAGCGCGGCACTGACCCCCGGGGGAACTGGGACTTACCCGTGGGCTGGCCAGAATCGCCGCGCTTCTTGCGGATAGGCTAGCGCAACGAAACAGCACTCAGGTCATGAGCTCCTGAAACAAGGCGAATGGGTCGCCTTCATCCTGGTTGGCATCGGCGTTGAACTCGCCGAGCATCATCTTTGAGAGCAGGCTGTCAAACGTCTGCCGACGGAGAGTGTCGTCGCGAATCGACATCACACACTTCGAGGCCGCCACTCAGATGGCCTCTGGGACGCCATGCATCTTCATCGTCGCGCGGAACGCTGCAATGCTCCGTGCAATCATTTTGTAGAGAGTATTATCCTGCGAGTACTGCTTCATGATCCTCTCTTCGTAGGACTCAAGCTCTTTCTCGACCGCCGCCCTGCGCAAGTCGGGATCAGCTCCAAGAACCTCATTGGCGACAATCGGTGTCTCCGCCACCGCACGTGTCGAGTGCGCGGTCAATTCCAGCACTGGTGCTCCGAAATTCCTCTGTGCTTCCGTAACCTCGGTGATCTTCACCGGGGTTTTCTTGCGCTTCTTGCCCAAGCCAAGGGCACGAGTCTCAGCCTCCATCAGGCGGTGCTCTGCAGCAGCTTTGTCTTTGCCAAGCTTCTGTTTCTTCCTTGGGCCCTCTTCATCGGACTCCCCGACCTGGTCGATCTCCATCTGGATTCGCCCAACCATCGTCGCCTCCGTGTCTCGTTCCATGGTGGCTTCCTGGTACGCCGTTGCATCGTCGGCGTTCTCCCAAATGAGCTTCTCCTGGAGCAGCTTCATGTGTCCGAGGAGGGCATTCGAGCACTCCACGGCAATGTCGTTCGGCAGTCCGACGTAACGCACGAACGCATCAATGACACGTTTTCCTGACTTCCCCTCGAAGAAGTTTAGCATCCCCGGGAGCGGCTGCTCGGCCGCCCCTGTGGTCTGAATATAGGTCCTGGTCCGGAAAGCTGCTTTGCCTTGCCGAGGATCCCGATGGCGCGGCCCTGAGCGGAGAGGGCCGTGATCGGACGGAAGTCCACGGTTTGTGGATCGCGGGCTACGAGCACGCTGACGGCTCCCGTCGGCGAACAGATCTTGATGGTGCTGAGGCCTGAGTCTCTCACCATACGTGACACGTTCACCTTCTGGTTCTCCGTGAAGTCCGTGTAGCTGATCATCTTCAGCTCTTCCCTGAAAGCCGCGCCCCCTCCGATCAAGCGAGAGCCTTTGCCCTTGCCTTTTCCCTTCGCGCCTGTTGACATGCTGGCGCTGAGTCAAAGCCCTCTCGATATTGCAGCGAGAAGAGGTAGCTACTGCTTGTACTCGACAGCGACGTGGGAGTGCTTCCCAGGAGTAACAACTGTGAGGTTGTGTTTGCATCTAACTATCCCTCCATAGTATACATCCGTTGTTATCCTTCTCTCTCTCTCTCTCTCTCTTTATGTCCCTCTCTGTCTCTCTATCCCTCTCCATCTATATATATCCCTCTCTCTTTCCATCTCTCTCGTTCGATGTCTATGTATTTAACCCTCTGACTGTATGTCTCTACCCCTATATCAATGTCTCTCTTGCTCTCTCTCTCTCTCTCTCTCACTCACTCTCTCTTCCTGTCGATATCTGCTTCTCTCTCTCTCTCTCTCTCACTCTCCACATATATATATATATACACCAACCTCTCCATCTCTCTCTCCCTACCTCTCTCTCTCTCTTTCTCATTCGTTCGATGTTGATGTATCTCAATATCCTTCTCCACTTCTACATGAGCATGCACATACCCAAGTATGGATGTACAGAAATATATACTTACAGCTGCGGTCCCTACGAAGGTAGGTACAACTATCTTCACCATAGCCAGCCTCATATTCAACTCTATATATATATATGTTTCACTCCCTCTCCTAACGCCCGCAGTGGTCGGGATCGGCCTTATTCCCCCCATTTCCTCCTCCTCCTCCTCCTCCTCCTCCTCCTCCTCCTCCTCCCCTTTGGCCACGCCCCCGCTGAGATCCTCCACCTCGGGCAGCTGCCCGCCCGCGCGGCCCGGGCCTCCGGCCACCTCGGCCGCGGCGGCGCCGCGCGCCAGCCCCTCCAGCAGCGCCCGGGCCACGAGGGCCTCGAGAAGAGGAGGAGGAGGAGGAGGAGGAGGAGGAGGAGGAGGAGGAGGAGGAGCAGAGACGAGAGGCGGGGAGGAGGGGAGAGGAGGATGAGGAGGAGGAGAAGGAGGAGGAGGGGAGGAGAGGAGGAGGAGGAGGAAGGAGGAGGAGAGGGGAAGGGGAGGGGAGAAGGAGAAGGAGGAGGAGGAGGAGGAGGAGGAGGAGGGAGAGTAGGAGAGAGGAGGAGGAGGAGGATCAGGAGAGAGGAGAGAGAGGAGGAGGACGAGAGGGGAGGAGGAGAGAGGAGAGAGAAGGAGGGCGGAGGAGGAGGAGAGGAGGAAGGAGGAGGAGGAGGAGGGAGGGGAGGGGCCCCCGAGGGAGGCAGAGGAGGGAGGAGGAGGAGAGGAGGAGCAGGAGGAAGGAGGAGCAGGAGAAGGAGGAGGAGGAGGAGCGGAGGCGGAGGAGGAGAGGAGAAGAGAAGGAGAGGGAGAGGAGGAGGAGAGGAGGAGGAGGAGGAGGAGGAGGAGGAGGAGGAGGAGGAGAAGGGGGAGGAGGGAGGAGAAGAGGATGGAGAGGAGGAGGAGGAGAGGAGAGGAGGAGGAGGAGGAGGAGGAGAGGAGGGGGGTCCGACCTTCCGGTCCAAGGGGGTATCCGAGCTTCCCAGACCCCCTCGAGTAGTGAAAAAATCATGACGAAAGGGCTTTCGCCATTTTCGGCCTCTGGGGGCCTTCACCGGGCCTCGGAACCGCCAAAAAACGCCTCGGGATGAAAAACGGGTCCTGGGCAATGAATCCGGAACATTGGGGGTCACGTCATGGAAAAAATCATGACGTCGGGGGTCTGGGGGGCTAGGTCGGGCATGTCCTCCTACACGGGCGCGTTCGCCCAGAATTCGTCTTGCATGTCTCACCACGGGAATCTTTTCACCACGGGCATTTTCGGGATTTGCTTCACCACGGGCGCTCCTACAGGGTTCGGTCGGGTTTTTTGTTTCACCACGGGCGTTTTCGCCCAGATTTTGGCACCTGGACCCTCACAGATCGATCCGGCTCGAAAAATGTAACAGAAAGATGGGGTCTAGGGTTAGGTCGGGCATGTCCTCCTACAGGCAGATTTGGGGCGGGAGAAAAATACCCCAAAAAATTCAAAAAACAATCAAAAATAGTCGAACAATTGTCCCCATATCATTGTTGAAAACTATTTTTTGGAAACCCCTCCTGTAGAGGGGCATGCCCAACTTAAGCCCAGGGGGGCACCAGCAAGCCCGCTCTGGCTCCAGGATTTCTCAGATGGCCGATCCCGGAAATCCTGAGCACAAAACTGTTGTCATCTCTTGGGAGGTCGACTTTTGCTTCCGCCGGCTTCCGCCGAGCTTCCGCCGGCTTCCGCCTGCGGAGCCGCCGCAGCTTTACTTCCGCCGTTTTTCGCCGACGCTCCGCCGCCTTCTGCCGCAGAGGGAACGACAACTCCTTCTGTCCTCGAAGGCGAGGCCTTTTCTGGAACGCTCCATATGTTGGAGCACATGTCCTCGATGCTTTGCGCAGTACGCGGCCCCCGGAAGTGCCGACCCCGTCCCCAGGACCTGTTTTTTTCGTCCTGGCCGTTGCTGGACCGTCCCGGGGCCCGGTTGGGGCACCCAGGGGCCCGCAACGGCCAGAAGCCTCCCGTCCTGACCTGCTGCAAGACGCGAGCATGCCTGGGCTTCCAGTCCAGGCCCAGATGTGGACGGGAAGCAGCGCTTACCTGCGCCTGTGCCGCTGTCCCCACCCTGGGCCTTGG
>CAUYUJ010007827.1:7500-32500 GCA_963575745.1 Prorocentrum cordatum
AACTAAGCTAAGATAAGTTAAGCTACAGCTAAGCGAAGCTAAGATGAAGCTAAGCTGAGCTGAGCTCAGCTAAGCTAAGCTAAGATGAGGTAAGGAACGCTAAGCTAAGGGGACGTAACTGGGGGAACCGCGGGGCGGATACTGGGGGAACCGCCCGGGGCGTTTTGCACTGCCCAGCCCTTTAAGCATACCGAGTAAGAACCCTTCTAGGCAGAGCCTAGGTAGGGAATAATCTAAAAGTCGTCCCCATACTATTGTTTGCCTATTTTTGATATTTTCCTCCTGTAGAGGGACAGGCCTGACCGAAGAGCAGCGCTCCCAGAGCCCCGACGTCATGTTTTTTTTTCAAGACGCGACCCCCAATGGTCCGAACCCATTCGCCGTGGACGGTTTCTCCTCCTGAGTCGTCTTTTGACGCGTCCGAGGGCCGGCGAGGACCCCCAGAAGCCGAAAACAGCGAACAACCTTCTGTCATGATTTTTTCATGGCTCGGGGGGGTCCAGGAAGGTCGGATAGGCCCTTGGACTGTAAGGTCGGACCCCCTCCTCTCCTCCTCTCCTTCTCTCCTCCTCCTCCTCCTCCTCCTCCTCCTCTCCTCCTCCTCTCATCCTCCTCCTCCGCCTCCTCCTCTCCTCCCCTCCATCCTCCTCCTCCTCCTCCTCCTCCTCCTCCTCCTCCTCCTCCTCCTCCTCCTCCTCCTCCTCCTGAAGGGGGTCTGGGCTATCGGCACCTGCCCGCCGGTCCGGCCCCACGCAGTACACCATGGCGGCGTTGGCGGCGTGCAGCGGGCGCCGGTCCTCCTTGAGGACGTCGACCGCGACGAAGCCGCTGCCGTCCGCGCCGCCGGCGCGCGCGAAGGCGGCGAGGAGGCCGCCGTGCTGGCGGAGGGATGGCTACACGTAAGAGCGACCCCGGGCGCCGAGAGACCTTCCCAGACCCCCTCGCGCTGCGGGAGGGTTTCCGCTAGCTTCGGCCTCCAGGGGCCCTCCCTGGGCCTCGGGAGCGTCAAAAAACGACTCGGGAGGAGAAACCGGTCCCGGGGAGAAGGGGTCTGGACCTCATGGGGGTCGCGTCGTGAGAAAATCTGGACGTCGCATGCCTGGGCTGGGCAAGGAGGGACCCTTGGTGCGCGGCTTGCCGGCCGATGCATGCGGAGCGACAGCCCTGAGACCCTGGCGGGGCCACTTTTTTCCAGCGGGCGTCTTTTCGCTCAGCTTCGGGCCCCGAGACCCTCACAGACCGATCCGGCTCGAAGGATGGCGCAGAACGATGGGGTCCGGGGCGCCGGTGGTGATTGTTTGCGATGTCGCAATTGCTTGGCAACGGCGGATCTCAGGGGGGCAACCCTGACCTTCCAGAGTGCTAAAAAATAGCCCTCCAGACCTATAGACCTATCTGGGCTGCCTAAAACCTCGACAGGGATTAAGACATCGAGGTCCTGGTGCTATTTTTTTAGCCCTCCTGGAAGGTCGGGGGACAGGTGGCGGCCTGCGAGCTCGGGCTCGGCCCCGCGGCGCCCCGGAAGCCGCGCACCTCCAAGGTCCCTCCGGCGAGGGGTCACTCCTTACCCTGAGATCCGACGTAGCGAAAAAAACTGCAACCTTGTTAAAATCCGCGCCCGGAGCCCAAGACCCCATCTTTCTGCATGGTTTTTCGAGCCGGCTCGGTTTGTGAGGGTCCCGGGACCCGAAAAAAGGTGAAAGCGCCCCTCGAAGAAGTTGTTGAGTCGCCAGGATCTCAGGGTATACGTGCAGCCAGGAGGGCGGCGTCGGGCAGCTGCACGAGCTCGCCCGGGCAGGCGCAGGCCAGCTGCATCAGCGCCTGGTGCGCCCGCTGGAAGGCCTCCACGGGCTGCCCCGCCGCGGCCAGGTCCTTCGGGAAAAAAACATGCACAGGGAAAAAAGCACACACAGTGGGAAAAAAAACACAAAGGAAAAAAAACAAAAACACACACAGTGTGTTTGTTTTCTTCTTTTTGGGGGGAAACACACACACACACACAAACAAACACACACACACACACACACACTGTGTGTGTGCTTTTTTAAAAAAGAACCGTGTTTTTTCGGCCAGGTCCTTCGCGAACTGGCCGTTGAGGCCCGTGCCGCCCACGCGCAGCGACCGGCCGCTCCCAGCATTGACCGAGCCGCAGCAGTCCGCCGCGGGCTCGGCCTCTCCGGGGGTGCCCAGAAGGGTGCTGCGACGGCCCGTGCGGTGACCTCGAGATTGAAGTCGGGCCCGTCTCTCTGCAGGAGGAATATTCAAAAATAGTCAAACAATAATATGGGACGATTTTCAAAATATTTCCCAACCATCCTGTGGTGTTGGGTCCTCGTTTTGAAGAAACGGTCCCCGCGTTCCTTTTTCCTCCTTCTCCTCGCCCTCTTCCCTCCTGCGTTCCCATGCCTCCCCACCACCCATTTCGGCACACCCCTCACACGCTTCGTGGCCCCATAGGGAGCTCCACCGAAGGCCCCAGTGGCTGCGTTCGCATGCCTCCCCACCACCCATTTCGGCACACCCCTCACACGCTTCGTGGCCCCACAGGAGCTCACCGAAGGCCCCAGTGGCTGCGTTCGCATGCCCCCCCACACCATTTCGGCCACCCCCCTTCACAACCTTCGTGCCCCAAGGGAGCTCCACCGAAGGCCCATGGCCTGCGTTCGCATGCCTCCCCACCACCCATTTCGGCACACCCCTCACACGTTTCGTGGCCCCATAGGAGCTCCACCGAAGGCCCCAGTGGCTGCGTTCGCATGCCTCCCCACCACCCATTTCGGCACACCCCCTCACACGTTTCGTGGCCCCATAGGGAGCTCCACCGAAGGCCCCAGTGGCTGCGTTCGCATGCCTCCCCACCACCCATTTCGGCACACCCCTCACACGTTTCGTGGCCCCATAGGGAGCTCCACCGAAGGCCCCAGTGGCTGCGTTCGCATGCCTCCCCACCACCCATTTCGGCACACCCCTCACACCTTTCGTGGCCCCCATAGGGCCCAGGCTCCACCGTGGCCCCAGCTGCAGGGTTCGCATGCCTCCCCACCACCCATTTCGGCACACCCCTCACACGTTTCGTGGCCCCATAGGGAGCTCCACCGAAGGCCCCAGTGGCAGGGTCCGCATGCCTCCCACCACCAATTTCGGCACCCCCTCACACGCTTCGTGGCCCCAAGGGAGCTCCACCGAAGGCCCAAGTGGCAGGGTTCGCATGCCTCCCCACCACCCATCTCGGCATACCTATCACACGTTTCGTGGCCCCATAGGGAGCTCCACCGAAGGCCCCAGTGGCAGGGTTCGCATGCCTCCCCACCACCCATTTCGGCACACCCCTCACACGCTTCGTGGCCCCATAGGGAGCTCCACCGAAGGCCCCAGTGGCAGGGTCACCACCCATTCGGCACACCCCTCACACGTTTCGTGGCCCCATAGGGAGCTCCACCGAAGGCCCCAGTGGCAGGGTTCGCATGCCTCCCCACCACCCATTTCGGCACTCCCCACCACCCATTTCGGCACACCCCTCACACGCTTCGTGGCCCCATAGGGATCTCCACCGAAGGTCGGGGGGAGCTTGACACTGGTATCCTTGCGGTACTCGCAGCTGCATATGGTTGGGTCCTTCGCCAGGCTAATTTTTTACCCTTTGGGGATACTTGTGTGCGTATTTTGTATCTTTCGTCGAAAATCCCCCCTGTAGGGGGACACGCCCGAGTTACCTCGAGATCCCCGAAGGCCTCCCCTCAGATCCGGGCGTGGCGCCCGGGTGCGGGCCCCCGGATCACAGATCGATCCGGCCCGAAGAAGGCAGCAGAAGGGTGGGGCCTGGGGCTCCGCTGGTGGTTTCATCGCGGCGTCGGCTCTCGGGAGCCCTCGGGATCCCCAAAGGCTTCACCACACGGCCCGCCACCCCGCACGGTCTTGGGGCCTTGAGAGGCCCCAGCCGCCCGAGACATCCTCCCGGAGAGAGAGACCCGGATCCCAAAACCGCTCGGTCACCCCGAATCCCCACTGACTCACCACGCGGTGGGGTCGCCTGGAGCAGGGCGAGTGGAGACAACGGCAGCTCCAAGTCGGTGCCTGGACCCCTCCCAGGATCCAAGCGCACCAGCTCTCCGAGCTGTGACCGGCCGTGGCCACGAGAGGGGGGCCCCCAAAGGCCAGCTGCCGCTGTCTTCACTGGCCCTCCTCCGAGTCACAGGCTTCCGTGCCACAGGTCGGGTCTCCCGCGGTCGCCCGGGACGATCCGGGCACCCTCGGAACGCTCTGGGCGAGGCGCCGCTGCGGGAACGCATCCCGAGGCAGGATCGCCCCCCTGGAGCCGACGAAGGCGCCCGCAAACCCCGCACACCACGGCGTGGTCACCGCACGCCGTGGCCACCGCACCGTCTGGGGGGCCCCCGGGCCTCGTACGTGGGCGTGAACCTGGAGGCACAAAAAACTGCACAGGCAGAAGAAGTCTCGGGTGTCCGCGCGGGCTTCTTGGATCGGCGCTGGACCACCCTCCCTGGCGCGCGAAGCGCACCAAGACACCCGCACGGACCTCCGAGAAATCGCGTTTGCACAACTTTTGTTCTTCGGGAGCGGCCAAGAAAGGGGTGTCCAAGAGGGGGGGGTGCAAATCATGACGGGCGGCATGTGCGCGGCCCAGCGGGGGGGCCTGGGACGTAACAAAACAAGAAGAGGCGCCCAGAAATCTGGGGAAAAATCATGGCCCGCGCCATGATATCCACCCCCCCCCAGTCGTCACCCCCCTCCTTTCCGCTCCCGAGTTCTGCGAGAACCTGCCCGGGCCGGGGTCCGGCAGGAAGCGCGGGCGCAGCAGCTCGCCGAGGCCCTGCCAGGCGTCGTGTACCACCGGTCCCTGCCTCCACCGACGCGGCCCGGGCCCCACGGGCCACCTGCCCCCCCCCCCCGGACGGGGAGGCGGGCTGTCCCCCATACGACCTCGAGGGGCGTGTCCTGAGATCCTGGCGCTGCATTCTTTTCACAGCGGGCGTTTTCGCTCCATTTCGGGCTGCGGGGCCCTCACAGACCGATCCGGCTCGGATAAAGACGCAGAAAGATGGGGTCCAGGGCTCTCTGGTCGCGATTTTCTGCGACGTTGCAATTGTTTGGCAACGGCGGATCCCAGGGTATCCCCAGCTGGCGTGGTGGGCTGGGGGGGCCGAGGTACCCTGGCCCCGTGGAGATGGGGATCGGTCAACAGAGGCCCCCCAAGATGGGGTCGGAGCAGATGGGGTCGGAGCAGATGGAGCCGCCTCGCCGATGCACTGGCGCCGCATCGTCGACGTCGGCGACGCATCGGCGACCGAGCCGCGTCGGCGATGCATCGGCGAGGCGACGCGAGCCTCCGACCCCACCTGGGAGGCCTGGCGCCCGGCGGTGCGGACCTGCGGCGGCGCTGGCAGCCGCGGCCGCGGCTCCGCGGGGCCCCCGGCGCCCCTGGAGGGCCCCGCGCCGCCCGCGGGCGCGTCGCCGCCGGCCTGCGGGCGGCCCCGGCCGGGGGCGCCGCGACCGCGCCCGCGCCAGGGCTGCGGGCCGTCCCTCGGGGCGCCGCCGCGCTGGCCCTCCCCGCCGCCAGGCGCGGCGCCGCCGCCCCTGGGGAGGCCTCCCCAGAGGGGGGCCCTGAGACCCTGGCGCTGCAATTTCTTTCCCCAGCGGGCGTCTCTCCTCGCTCTCCCTTTCTTCGGGCCCCAGGGGGGCCCTCCCAGGTCGGTGCGGCTCGAGAGAGGGCGCAGGGAGAGATGGAGGTCCGGGGCTCCAGCGGTGCTTCTTCGCGATGTTGCAGTTTTTGTTGCCACGTCGGATCTCAGGGGTTCGAGCAGGTCGGCGACGAACGGAAGCGGGCCTTAGGCGAGATGGCACCGCGACGGGCGCGCGGCGGGCGCACGCAGGCCGCCCGCGCGGCACGCCACACCTGGAGCGAGGGCGCGCATTGCGCGCGACCTGCCGCGAACAGCTGGCGCGCGGATGTCGGCGCAGAGGACACCGCTTGCGCCCGTCGCCTACCTGGGGTCGGAGGGTCGCGCCGCATCGCCAGCGCATCCCGGGGGGCACCCCGGCGACGCATCGGCGATGCATCGACGCCCTCGGCGTGGCTCCACATCGGGCCGCATCGCCGGTGCATCGGCGATGTGGCGCGATCCCCCGACCCCATCTTCTTCGACAACCTCTGGGAAGCCTGGGCCCTCCGAGGAGGAAACGATGTGCCGATGCCGCGACCCCCCCCGCTGCCACAGCCAAAACTCGCCCCAGGCGCCCTGGCTAGAACGCGCCCCTGGAGATCGGGGGCGGCCAAGAGGGGGGCGTCCAAGAGAGGGGGGGGCGCAAACCATGGCCAGCGGCATTTGCGCGGCCCGGGGGGGTGGGGGCGGGGACGCATTGAAATAAGAGGAGGCGCCATGACATCTGGGGAGATATCATGGCCCCCGCCATGATACCCACCTCCCCCCCTCGTCATCACCCCCCCCCTCTGGCCGCCCCCGAGGGAGAGGTCCAGGGAGCAGCGGCATCGGGATCTGCTGGCCCCCCCTGCCTCCAGCCCTCGCCTCCGCCGCTGGGCGCGGCGCCGCCCCCCCTGGCGCCCGCCGATGTGATCCCTTCAGCCCGCGGCCCCAGGGATAAGCTCCGACCGCTTCCCCGGGGACCCGTCTCTCCTGCCCCGGATCTCTTCCTGATTGCCCTGGGCCCAGACACCGGCACCCCGAGGCCGACGTCGAGGAAGCGCGCCGGGATCTTGAGAAATACAGGCACTTGGTCGCAGCGGCGCGGATCCACGCCGCGTTGGGAGGCAGCCGAGGGACACTACGAGGCCGAACGGGGCGCAGCAGGCGAAGGAAGGGAAGGAGCGCGCGGGGGAGAATAGAGAAGCACGCTCAGAGCACGAGGGTCTTGAGCGTGCGCGCTGGAGCACGAGCGCGCACAGCAGGGCTCGAAAAAAACACATCGTCGGAGATCGGCGCCTCCAGCCGTCGCCCCAGCCGCCGCCCCGCCACCCGCCAGCGCTCCAGCCCTCGCCGCCCCCAGGCCTGCCGCCGTCCCACGGCCGCCCCGGCATCGCGCGCACAGGACGCGGGAGACGCCGGGGGGCCGCAGGAGTACCAGCTTGGGCCCGAGTGGCTGCGGAAACTTCCCCGCCTCCTCCTCCTCCTCCTCGTCCTCCTCCACCTCCTCCTCCTCCTCTTCATCCTCCTCTTCCTCCTCCTCGTATTTCTCGTCGTCGTAATCGTCATCATCATAATCATCATCATCATCATCATCATCATCATCATCATCATCATCATCATCAGCAGCATCAGCATCAGCATCAGCATCAGCATCATCATCAGAATCAGAATCATCATCATCATCAGCAGCAGCATCATCATCATAATCAGAATCATCATCATCAGCAGCATCATCATCATCATCATCATCATCATCATCATCATCATCGTATCAGCATCAGCATCATCGTCGTCATCATCCGCATCATCATCATCATCATCATCATCATCATCATCAGCATCATCATCATCATCATCATCATCATCGTCATCGTCATCATCAGCACTATCGTCGTCATCAGAATGAGCCTCATCACCATTAGAATCATCAGCAGTAGCAGAATCATAAGCATCATGATCGTCACCTTTCTCCTCGTCCCCTCCCTCCTTATGCTCATCATCAGCAGCAGTAACCGTTCCACTAGCATTAACAACAGCCCCAACACCATCATGGGACCAGTCGGCACCAGATCCCATGTCAACATCACCCGCGCATCAAGTGCGCATCGCATCGCCATCATCGCCACCATCGTCATCATCAACGTCCCCACCATCACCATCATCGTTATCACCGCCATGGTCATTAACAACCGCCAGAGGCGCCGCCAGGGGGGCCCGTCGCAGATCCAAGAAATCCGCGCGGAGCGCCGAAAGTTTGTGACTACGTTTTTGGTTGCGACGAATGTCCCTGCGATGTTGCTGAGTGTGCACCTCTGTGGAGAGAAAAAAATTGGCGGTGCGGCGCGCACCCCAGAGGAGGAGGAGGAGGAGGAGGAGGAGGAGGAGGAGGAGGAGGAGGAGGAGGAGAGGGAGGAGGAAGAGGAGGGAGAAGGGAGGAGGGAGGAGGGAGGAGGAGAAAGAGGGGAGGAGGGGGGGAGGAGAGGAGGAGGGAGGAGGGAGGAGGGAGGAGGAGGAGGGAGGAGGGAGGAGGGAGAGGGGGCAGGAGATGGAGAAGGAGGAGAGAGGAGGGGCGCCCCCCCGGCGCGGCCGTACAGCGGGGGCGAGGGCCGCCGGGCGAGGTCCGCCGCGAAGCTGGCGGCGTGGTAGTCCTGCAGCGGCACCTTGGAGCGGAGGGGAGGGGAGGGGAGGGGAGGGAACGAGAGGAGGGGAGGGGAGGGGAGGGAGGGAACGAGAGGAGAGGGGAGGGGAGCAGAGGAGAGGGGAGGAGAGCGGAGCGGAGGGGAGGAGAGGGGAGGGGAGGGGAGGGGAGGGAACGACGGGGGGAGGGAACGAGAGGGAGACCCAGACATGCTCGCGCCTGGAAAAGAATTAAGGACGGGAGGTTGTTGGCCGTTTTCAGCCCCTGGCGGCCCTTACCAGGCCCCGGGACAGTCAAACAAAGACTCGCGATGAAAAACCGGTCCCAGGGAAAAAGTTGGCACTTCCAGGGACCGCGTATTAAAAAATCAGGACGTCGAATGTCTGGGGTGAGGGAGGGAGGGAGGATGAGGAAGAAGGATGAGGAGGGAGAACTTGCCTTGGACTCGGGTAAGGAGCACGCCACTACTCCAATCCCCCGATCAGCCAGGCACACTGGTCAGAGGGCATAGCCCATGCAAGTGCAGGGCTTAGCGCTGCGAGCACGGATGGCCAGGCAGGGAGCTTGCGATACATCGACCCCCTTAGCAGAATGCTGCCCGCGGCATCCGATACTCATGTAAACACTCCCTCGGCATCGCCTCGAGGGTAAGATCCCAGCATGGTGCAAGTCCGCTTGCCCTCATGGTTTATCATCAGTCATTTGGGGGGCTTGCCCCACCACAGGGACGTGGAGATCAAAGCATCGACAGGAATCGCCTGGCCAATCCAAAACTCGGTAACTCATCATGCACCTCGGGAAAACCAAAAAAAATGCCTGATCGACTGGTCTGACAGGGCCAAGGAACCTTCCAGTGCGATGGTGCGTCCCGCTGAGGGAGGGAGGACGAAGGAGGGAGGAGGGAGGTAGGAAGGATAAGGAGAAGGGAGAAGGGCGAGAAAGGAGGGAGAAGGATGAGGAGGGAGGGAGGGAGAAAGGAAGGAGGTGCGAGGGAAGGAGAAATCGAGGGAAGAAGGGAGGAGAGGGGAGGGAGGAGGGTGGAGGAAGAGGGAGGAGGAGGAAGAGGAAGAGGAAGAGGAAGAGGAAGAGGAAGAGGAAGAGGAAGAGGAAGAGGAGGAGGCACCCCTGGAGGCCTCCCACTGGGGCCCGACCAGATGAGGTCAGAGGGTCGCACCAGATCGGCGACGCATTCGGCGATGCATCGGCGACGGCGGCACGGACAAAAGTCGGGCTCCAGATCGCAGCGGCGCTGCGACGCGATGCAGCGACGACGTCGGCTCTGGACCACGCCGCGTCGCCGCTGCATCAGCGACGCGGCGTTATTCTTATTGTTATAGAATGGATTACTCTTGTTATGGAAATACTTACTCTAATTGTCGTGGCTCTTCGTATCATTACTAACAACATTATTGTTACTAGTAGCTGCACCCATGCTCTTAATAATAGTACTTATTGATACTATCACTATTGATCATACTGCATTAAATGCTCGTGTTTCCGTCATATTCTCAGAGCATCTAACATTAATCGTGTAGGCATTAGTCTCATAATGATTCGTAGCACTACGCCTGCCATTGGTACCGTTGGTATTAGTAGTGTTCGTCGTAATCGCATTTCCCGTATTACGGTTAGTATGACTTATCATCGACGTAGTATGAACAGTCGCGGTATTATTCTGATTCGTGGCAGTATCCAGCTTATTGTCATTCGTATGGTTAAAAGCGTTACTAACAATATGAGTGGTAACGTGTTGCTGCTTAGTCTGGAAATGTTCATTTATGGTATTATGAGCAGCGATCGTCTTAGCATTGGTAGCCTTGGTGATAATACGATGGTCCGTAACACTCTTAGTATTAGTACGAGTTCTCCTTCTTCGTAATCGTATACGGAGTAGTCGTATTAGTCTGTTTGTTCATAGTATTAATACTAGTATTAAAATTGGAGTTAACAATATTATCACTACTAGTATCAGCCCTCGTAACAATAGCATTAGTATACTTCGTAATGTGATTCACATTCGTCGGAATATTCGTATGAATAAACGCACTCTTGTTTGAGGGGACGCCACCTGCTCTAGCACCACTTGGGAGGCCTGAAAGCCTCAGAGAGGAGGAGGAAGTGTGGGAGGACTGGCGGCGGTCCCTGGAGAGGGGGGGGCGCAGAACGGCGGTGCGGCGGTGGCGTCGTCTCGAAGTCCCTGGGACCCTCAGAAGCCCGACGTCTTGATGCTTTCCGCACGGGACCCCCGAAAGTGAGGAGGAGGAGGAGGAGGTGATGGAGAAGGAGGAGTAGGAGGAGGAGGAGGAGGAAGAGGAGGAGGAGGAGGAGAAAGAGGAGGAGGCGGAGGAGGATGGGGAGGTCATTTTTTTCTTTCCAACCTCATCGAGCTTGTGTAACAGAGGGAAGGAGGCGACGTCCCTCTGTTTTATACCTTACCTGCAACGCGTTGGGAAGCAGGAGGTCGGGGAGACGCGGGAGATGCCGCGATTCCAAACACCGCCCACACCAGACAGGCCTTGCTGCGCGGAAGAGCGTGGGGGGGGGCGCAGAGCGCCGAGCGGCAGGAGCTGCCACCTGAATCAAAGCTAGAGATGCCAGGGTCGACCACCCACACAAGGAGGACGAGACCTACCACCCCTGGTGCAAAGAGCGCCAGACCAGCTGGGCCTCGCCCCAGATGTGGGGTATGCGCACGGATGCCTGCCCCGAGGGACAGCCGCATCGGGCCGTGCGCCACTGGCAGGGAAACAACATAACAGGTTTAAGATGAAACCGCGCATCCGCACGAACTCAGCAGTGTTACATGCACAACAACCGCGCAAGGCGACGCTAGGACGACTCAGCTGAACTACTCCTGGTGTACTGAACGCCAGGACGGCAGCCAACTTCGCCCCTGGTGTGGGCCTGACTCAAACCGCCGAGCCAGCGCCCCCGTGACGGGCCCTCCAGATACGGCCCAATGGCCTACTGGGCGGAGCGATCAAGGACCCACTTCTTCCGCCCCAACGCAGGGAGCAAAGGCTTCAAACAGCAGAGTCTGATAAAACGAAAGACCCAAGGTAAGGCAACGGTCGGGGCGAAGCTACACCCCCGTGCCAAGCTCATGGAACACGGGCGTAACACTGCAACAGACATATCGGGCCTTGCGCCAAAGACTGAGAAAATCGCGAGCGATGGCTCGGAAAAGACAAACACAGAATAAGAATTGACAGACCGCAAAAGGGAGAAGAGGCGCGCCTACCCCTGGTGCAGAAAGCGCCAGGACGGCGGCAAGCCTCGCCCCACAAGTGGGCTGAGTAAAAAGCGTCCGCCCCGAGGGCACTCACAGGGCGTCAGTCCGAGGAGCCAGAATCCGGATCAAGACGGGTAGCCGTTTTGACCAGCGATCCCCCGAGCTCGCGCCCCCTCTCTTCTTCCTCCGAGCCAGACAGGGAGGCGGCACTTCGACGAGGGCGGGCTCGGCGCCCCTGGGCCAGGTCCGAAAAATGGAACGGGCATCCAACACGGACTGACGCACGCTTGGGATGCAAGCCGCGCGAGACAGCAGACAAACTCTCTTTCCGAAGTTCGTGGGTTTGGCGGCGCATTCCTCCAACAGGCCTTTAAAACGCCCGTGGGGGGAATAGCACTTACAGGAAATACAGATGAGGAAGATGGCCTGATCGCTGCAGCCCAGGGCGATGCAACGATGACCATGGTCGGCGATGTCGCCAACGGGCTGCCCCCTGGGACCAGGACAGACACTGGGGCAAGGTTTACGCGGCCACTCACGTCGGACAACCTCCAGGCAGCAAGAACAACGCCAGAAGGTGCCGAGGTGGAGCCACTTGTGCTCCAGACCTGGAACACGCGGGGGTCCAGGCGGCTGGATGCATTCCACCTCTCCGAATTCACGCAGCGACTGAAAACGGGGAAGCAGATTCATCGCCGAAATACAATAGGGCCTGGCATATGTTAATGTTAAATCGATCTGGAGCTCCCGCTCAAAGTCAGGGTCCGCGGGGTGTTGGTCCAAAGCTATTTTGGCAAGACGATCCGCGTCGTCACTGCCAACGCGCCAAAAACCCTGCTCCGAGGGAATGTCGGGGTCGTCGAGGGACTGGTAAGACTTGACGTGAGCGACCCCCAACAAGTGCTTGAACCCTTCGGAGGCTCGGGCTTGCAACAGGTGGCCATCGTAGATCATTTTGTCGGAGAGTTGCGACTGCCGTTCAAGGGCAAACGACCGCACCACATTCAAGCAGTCCGAAACCAACTCCGACGGACCCTCAATCATCTGGATGGCAGCTAACGAGGCACAAAACTCTCCAGCCTGGGGCTTCTGGGGCATGTGGGACCAGACTGGGCCTGAGGCGGAAGCTAGCCTAACCTGCTCGTTAGAGTACAAGACCACGGACCAAGAGGCTCTAGACTACTCTTTTATGATCCTACGCGAACAAGAACCGCCAACAAAAACAACAACCGAAAGTTCTGGCAAGGGGAGGGGGCACGTGCCAAATAATCTCGATCTCATGTTCGCCCATATGCACGGGGGGCGGGCAGCGGTCTCCAGGGCGCGGCCAAGCGCCTCGGGTGACCACGAACAGCTTATCAGACGAACCCACGTAGTCTTTGACGCCGTCAATCGACTCCTCATCCATCAGCTCCCTCCTTTCCTCCTCGAGAGCTGGGCAGCACCAGAAGCGGTGAAAGATAGAACCAGACGGGCCGCCACATAACTCGCAAACTGCTGGAAATTGATAACCACGGCTGCGAGCGGCCATGCGAGTCCACATTCCGTCGCACGAGCACGCCCGAAGAGCGCCCTTCTGCAAGGGGGCAAACTTCGACGAGGATAAACACGAAGAAACAACGTCGAAGGAGAGGCGATAGTGGACGAAGTGGTGTTTAGCAGCGATCTCCCTCTCCAATCTCCTCAGGACAGCCGAACGAAGATGAGTCCTGAGGAAGGCAGGGGGCGTGTAAAATAGCCCGCGCACCGAGCGAAGGTCGTCCTGGAGGCGATTAAACTCGAGCATGCCCCAACCCAGTCTGTGCAGGCATAATCTCAAAGACGAGAGGGAGCCAGTGACCCCCCATCCAGGTGGGCATGGGGAGGTGGCAGACCGCCTGCCGATGCCGACGCAGCTGAGGGATCGGCACAGCCGCGGGATGAAGGGCACCGGCAGGGACCCAGACCTCCCTATGCCACCTGGCAACACAAGATACCTGGGTCAGCCAGGAGGGGCCCCCCTCTTAGAGCATCAAAGTGGACAGGGAACGCTGACCCGCAGACGGCTTGAGCAGGCGCCCGAGGAAGCGCCTGAGCTTCAGAAGCTCCGACGAAGAGAGCCCGAAGCACTCCGACCCATAGCTGGACACGGGGAGGGGGCCAGCCACCCAGAGACGACGAAGACGACGACGGGAAAGGTGCCTCGAGAGGCGCCCCGACCTGACAGCCCTCGCCCCCCCCGCCGCTATGCGCTTCGTGGCCTTTGAAATGCGCCCCAGGACCCTCTGCGCCCGACCCCGCGCGTCGTCGACCCCTAAGTTGACCCCAGACGAGACCGGAGGACCCGCGAGCTCCAGACCAAGATTTTGTCGAATATGAAGCCCCGCTCCTCGGTTGCTACAAATCAGGGTGGCCTTATCGGCCGAGAGGGAGGCGCCGATAGCAAAAGACGCCTGCTGCAATTGCCGAGCACCTGCCGTGACTCCTTACACCACCTCCTGAAAATCCCCTACAGCCGAGATACTGCTACCATCGGTGTAGAGCTTGAAATCTACGGCAGGGGCCCAGGATATCGCGTCTAGGGGGTCGATGGGCATTGATGCAGATCATCGTCGTGGCCATACTGCAGCCAGCGACCACTCCATTCAATGCGAAAACCACACGACACCATAGCCTGGAGAGCGAGGTGCAGCACTGACGAGTAGGCTCCGATGGCAAGGCGGCCGACTGCAAGCGGAAACCCACGCTGACAACACCTCTGCTGCAGCTGGTGCAAAGGTAAGAGATCATAGTATGTGAAGAAGCCCCACAAGAGATTAACGGCGATATTGGAGGATGTAACACCAGCTTCAGCCTTGAGGAGTTGCCCCCAAACTGTGCCCCCTGCTCCTGTAAAAGAACCCGCAGCAAAGTATGGCCGCGTGCGCGCGGCTTCCCAAGCATCAGCAATCGGTCTGCGGGCCTTGGCCCAGACTCGGCACGGCGCCGTGACAATCCCAATGGGGCGCACACCTACAGGAACCTTAGGGATCAGGAAACAGATAACAATCGCCAGCTGGGCCGGCAGCAGACCTGAGGTTTCCATAACCAAAAACAAATCCAAAAGACACTGCAGGCCCTCGTCACACAACCAATCCAGGTGGCGAAGGTGGAAGCCGTCAGTGGCGACAGCCGACCTCTCCTTTGGTCGGAAGCATATTTTCCCAAACAACCGTCCAGCTCAAGGCGAGAAGCTCGGGAGCAGGCAGGAAATCCGTCGACGGGGTCGGCGGGGCGGGCGAAGCCCGCCAGAAGGATTCGCACCAACTGGCCTCAGCAGCCAACAGACTCTGAGGATGACTAACAATTCTACCACCAGCCGCCAAGACCGCACTTGGCTGCCACGGAGCAGGGGCCTCGGTGACCAAATGCACGTTACGACCGCCACTGTCAACGCCCTTGAGGAGCCAAGTCCTCCAAGTTTGAGAGGCAGAATTACGGGCAACCTGCTCAGCCTGTTGCAAGGCCCCCCTGACAAGACCCCGAAGTTCACTGATCCTGCAACCGCGGCCCCCAGGCCAGGGGTGGAGCGACGAGGAGTAGCACAATTCGTGGGCAAGATGGAAAAGGTGACGACGCTCATCTTGGTGCTTGACTATGGTCGGCGGCACAGCGAAGCCGTAAGATATTGCGTCGGAGAGACCAGCCAGAAGAGGGCGCTGGATACTGGCCTCAAGCATTAAGATGGCTCTCCAAAGCCACCTGACAGAGACCAGCCCGGGCTAGCGATGGGGGTTTCACATCGCGAAGGTAAACTGGTTGCCAGACGATGTCGGGGACGGACCCACGGGCCCCAGGGGCCCTGAGTTCAACTCCCGCCAACTCCGCAACTTCAGCTTCCGCCAAATCCGCCCAAGCACGTTAAGAACTAGCAAGGGGGGCCTGGGATTCCTTCCCCTCTCCAGCCTGAGCAGCCAAGAGCGCATCCTGCAACATGTCCTTAACTGGCTGGTAGTCGGGCGGTGGGCCACACGGCCCGATCAAGCGAACGGACGGGACGCGCTGCGGCCGAGCGAGCGTCATCGCACGAAGCTCCCCGTTCTGCGGGAACAGCGTGATCTGCACTGGCCAGTGCGGCGAGAGATCTCCATCCGGCACGCGTTCCAGGGATTGGATGGCAGAGCTAAAGCCAGGGCTCGCCTCAAAATAATCGTTCATCGTCATCCCGCCCGTTGTTTGACACGTCCCAGAACATGCAGGATATAAAGAATCACTCCACCGTCGCACTGCTCAGGGTAACCACACTCGTGTAAATCAATCGAGGGGAGATTGAAATCCTCACAAATAAGCCAAGGGAGGCAGGAGCCCGTGGAGGCCTGACCTGCGTCCGACAACAACTGCTGATTGTACTGGTCGATGCCAGTACCATCCCGAAGGTAAATAGACGTCACCGAAAACTCCAGACCACCAAGAACCCCCACAACTCCTGAAATAACCCGAGACGGAGACGGCGAGGCGCCACCATGGTGCAAGCCCAGGAAGTCTCGGACGAATATCGCGACACCTCCCTTTGACCCCGCACCGTCCGCTGGAGCCGCTGGGCCCCATATGGCACGCCACCAGTTACGAGAAGACCAGGCACTCGCTTGCTCCAAACGCTCCCCTGCCAGAAGGTGATGCTCCTGCACGCAGACTACATGCGCGGAGGTAGTAAGCAAAAACTGTTGGCCAGACCCCCACCCTGAGACGTTGGCAGTAACAAAAATCAGGGCGAGGTCTGACCTACCATCCTGGGTCGGGGGGGGAGGAGCTGACGGAGGCGAGGAAGAGGAAGGCTGGGCCTGGGGCTCCTGGGCCTGGGCCTGGGCAGGCGACAAAAAGTTAGGGGCCCACCTAGCACACAATTTCACCCAGGTGAGCCTGGACCAGAATTGGGAAATGGCGGGCTGGCTAAGCCCGTCAAGAATACTAAAGTTGGGCGCAGCGAACCCCCCCCCTCCAGCTGCGGCTGCGCCACCTGAGGGGTGGGATTCCCATCGCTGCACAATGGAGGCCGCTGCCACGCGAGTGGCCCGACGCGCCGATTCCTCCGATGAGGAGGGCGCAGGGCCATCAGAGGAGGCAGAGGCAGGGGCGGCTGGAACAGGCTGGACAGGCTCAGAAGGGGGCACAGTGCACTCAAGTACAGGCGCCGCTGGAGGAACGCCTCCTGCAGCGGGCTCTGATTCGCCGTCCGCTCCATCGACCTTCCGCTTTTTCTTCTGGAGACGGCCGAGCAAGGCTTGGTGTTCCTCCTTCGCCGCCTTGATATTTGCCGATGCGTCCCCGAAGAGAACCCCGATGGCCGCCTTGATGTCAGCCTGCAACTTCTCCATCCTCTGCTTTGCTTCGTCGCGGGTACTCCGGTCCAACTCGTGGATGCCGTCGTCGAGCTGGCCGAAGCTCCCCATAGATATAGGTAGACCCGACTTTCCCTCCAAAATGTCGTCGATCGAGATGGTGACCACATTTGTGGTAGGTGCTGGCGAGGAGGGATTGGGCAGCCCACAGGTGCTAGCATGCAGGGCACGGACCAACTGGGTGTGCTCCGTCTCTGCGGCCACCAACTCCTCGTTAACCTTCGAGACCCATTCCTTTTGTTCTGCCAGCTGAGACTCCAAACGTTGAAAGTACGCCACCGCCTTCTCCAGCTTGCCCTCCAAGTTGCGAACAGACTGGAAAGCGGCGTTGACACGCTGCTGGGGAGGTAGTTGTTTACCTCCTGAGGCGAGGTTCGCCTTCCGCTGCTCGAGGATCTTGCTGTAGGAGGCTGCCCCGACGCGATCCCCGACCTAGGTGAGCGTGTCGATGGTGGCCTGAATATCCTCGGGCTTGGCGTCGGGCTGGATGGTCGGTGGGGCTGCAGCTCCCACTGGAGGAACCCCTGGCGTGAGGAGCCCTGGGCGCAGGGGAGGCTGGCCAGGACCTTTACCGAGAAGGCGAAGACCATCAACAGGATTCGCCCACGCGCCCCCACGGGGCTGGGACTCATTCGGCTTCTGCCACTGCGCTCCGCAATGCTTGCACCAGAACCAGGAGAGCCTGTTGCGTTTGCACCCGCAGCAGGAGCAGCGCCACGCAGCCGAAGATAACTGGCCGCCGTTGCCGCCACTGCCATTGCGGTATGCTGACATACGGACTGCAGGCGCCACCTGCACACGGTAGGCTGGAAAGACAAAGCCAAAGGCGAAGCCAAAGAGGCTCGGTCGTGCAGCGCCGTTCTGATGTTCGCACGACCAAGCTCAGAATCAATCTGAGCCAGAACTGCTTGAGCCAAAATGGCTACGGAGGGGGAGGGGGAGGTGATGGAGGAGGAGGAGGAGGGGGTGATGGAGGAGGAGGCGAAGGAGGAGAGGGAGATGGAGGAGGAGGAGGAGGAGGTGATGGAGGAGGAGGCGAAGGAGGAGGAGGAGGAGATGGAGGAGGAGATGGAGGAGGAGGAGGAGGAGGAAAAGGAGGAGGAGGAGAAGGAGATGGAGGAGGAGGAGGAGGAGAAGGAATCATGGCCCTTCCCCGGGGGCCAGCTTCTCATCCCGAGCCGCGTTTCGACGGGCCCGAGGCCCGAGGGCGGCCTCCATGCTTGGATCACCGCGGGTGGCTCCAAAGCTGACGATGGATGGGTGGCCCGAGGAGGGGGGGCCCGAGGATGGGCCTCCATGCCTGTTGATGGATGCCACCTATACATATATATATATATATATATAGATTCCTCCTCCCCCCCACACAGACAGCTGAATGAAAGGATCCGCCGTGCCCTCCAGGGGCCTCTTCCCCGGCCCAGGCGCAGACCAGAGGGACAGTCTCCCTCACGGCGGCCAGTAAAATATATGGCCAGACCAAGGGATGCCAACAAAATATATGGCCCGACCTAGCTTATCAGCTGGCTGCAAGTGTCAGGTCGGGCGTGTCCCCCTACAGGCGGATGTTGGAACGAAAAAAATGCAAAATACCCAAAACGTATTCATATATATATATATATAATTCGAAATTATCCTAAAATCGTCCCCAGCTTATTATTTATACCATTTTGTATATATTCCTCCTGTAGAAGGGAGGGCCCGAAGACGGGGTCCCGAGGATGGGCCTCCATGCCTGTTTTGATGGATGCCAAAAAATAAGGCCCGACACTTGGTGGACCCTGCAAACGACAGGGCCGTTTTTTCACCGTGTTCGTTCTGCCGTTCTTGTTGCCGATTCCGACGCCGTCGTTTCACCGGTTCCGTCGCCGTTGTTTACCGGTTCCAGCTACGGTTCCAATCCTGGAGCCGTTGTTGTTGCCGTTTCCGGTCGCCGTTTCCGGTCGCCGTTTCCGCGACGTTTTTCTCGTTTCTGGTTGCCGTTTCCGGTTGCCGCTGCCGTTTTTCGGAAACGGTGAAAAAACGGCCCTGCCGTTTATGGGGCACACTAAGGCCCGACCTAACTTATCAGGGGCTGCCAGTGCCCGAAATGGCTCGGGAGGGCTGGATCGTGGGCGGAGCCCACTGAGCCCACTTATATGACGGCCACTAAGCCACCGCTAAGCCACCGCTCAGGGCACTTGAAGTCCACTTGTATGGAGGCCTCCTAGGTGGGGTCCGAGTAGATGGGGTCGGGGGGTCGCGCCGCATCGCCGATGCATCGCCGATGCACCTGCGACGTCGGCGCTGCATCGCCGACGTCGACGGGGAGAAAAGCAGGCTCCACATCGACCCCATCTACTCGGGCCCTATCTGGGAGGCCTCCATCACAAGCCAGAGCGGGCCAGAAATAACCCACAGCAGCATCCACCTGCAGCCCACCCCACCAGAATCTCGAGGCGACTCCAGCGGTGGTGA
The DNA here is from genome assembly GCA_963575745.1 of Prorocentrum cordatum. Taxonomy (NCBI): domain Eukaryota; class Dinophyceae; order Prorocentrales; family Prorocentraceae; genus Prorocentrum; species Prorocentrum cordatum. The sequence continues at coordinate 26,845 of CAUYUJ010007827.1, forward strand.
CGGGGGCCGCCCAGGAGGCCCAAAAGGGGGAAACCGAGCGAAGGGTAGCGGTATGGGTACCCATTTCCTCCTCTGACCCACTCCCCGCGGTGATGCAAGGCAACACGGCGACAGACAGGAAGTCTAGACTCTGTCCAATTGGGGGCGGCCAAGAAGGGGGTGTGATGACTGGGGGGGGGATATCATGGCGGGGGCCATGATATTTCCCCAGATTCCATGGCGTCTCTTCTTATTTCATTACGTCCCTGGCCCCCCCCCCCCAAGGGGCCGCGCCCATGCCGCCGGCCATGACTTGCGCCCCCGAGTCCAATGCGCCGCATGTTGGGGGAGGGGGGGCGGGCTCCAAGAGCCGCGGCCCGGCACAGTATAGCCCTCGGGAGGGGTCCCGGGGGCGAGCCCGCCCCGCCTCCGCCTCCGCGCGCCGCCGAGGAGGAGGGGAAGGGGGAGGATCGAGAAGGGGAGAGGGGGGTTCGAGGAGCGAGGAGCGAGGGGGAATCGAGGAGGGAAGGGGAAGGGACCGAGGATCGAGGAGGGTTCGAAGAGCGAGGAAGGATCGAGGAGCGAGGAGGGATCGAGCGAGGAGGGATCGAGGAGGGATCGAGGATCGAGGAGCGAGGGGAGGGATCGAGGAGCGAGGAGGGATCGAGGAGACAACGAAACGCGTGAGGGGCGTGCCGAAGTGGGTGTGGGAACGCGTGCAACACCTTGCCGCGGGAGCCTTCGGTGGAGCTCCATGTGGGACTACGACACGCGCGAGGGGTGTGCCGCAGCAGGGGGGCCGCACGCGGCACCCTGCCGAGGAGGCCTTCGGTGGAGCCTCCTGTGGGGGGCCACGAGACGTGTGAGGTGTGTGACGACGTGGACACGCGGAGGAGGAGGAGGAGGAGGAGGAGGAGGAGGAGGAGGAGGAGGAGGAGGAGGGAGGAGGAGGAAGGAGGGAGGAGGAGGGGAGGAGGAGGAGGAGGAGGAGGAGGAGGAGGAGGAGGAGAGGAGGAGGAGGGAGAGGAGGGAGGAGGAGGAGGGAGGAGGAGGGAGGAGGAGGAGAGGAGGAGGAGGCGGAGGAGGAGGTTGGGGCACGGTTGGGAGCAAAACCTCTGGGATGGCCCCCCAGCCGCGCACGGGCAGCTCCCAAGGGGTGGCTCCGATGGCCCCCAACAGTCTCCTCCTCCTCCTCCTCCTCCTCCTCCTCCTCCTCCTCCTCCTCCTCCTCCTCCTCCTCCTCCTCGCGGTGCGCCGCCCCTCTTGGGACACCCTCGCCCTCTTTGGCACGAGGGCACGGAAGCGCTGACAGAGACAGCGTCAACGTGCTCAGACTGCCAGAGGCCGAAACTACCCTGGGGGGCCGTGGACGCCAGCCAGGGCGACCTCTGGGGGCTGTCTGTGCGCAGTTCGGGTAACACGAGCACAGTGTATAGACAAGACCGGGGATACGGAGACGATCAGGCGTGGATACACCTGAGGTCGCCTGGGGTCTCTGAAAGCTGGCGAGCTTGGCTGGTGTTTTGGGTGGCGCCACCGTTCCAGAGCGCTCCAGAACGCTCTGAAAGCGTTCTGTAATGCATTGGAATGCTCCGGGGCACGTAATCCTCATCCTAGGTCCACCTGATCAAGGCCTTGCCAGAAAGGATGGAGAAGCGAGGAGGGAGGGAAAACACTCACCATTCCTAGCCTTCGGAGGACAGTCTTGCGCGTGGCCCCAGTCGCGCATGAAAACGAACAGCGAGAGGAAAGGAGGTGCACGATGGAAACCATGCGCGCGGGAGACGAACACTCATGAGATCGCCAAGGTAGACGAATTCGCAGATCGGCATGTTGGGCCAGAAGTGGCATCAACGGTGTGAATGACAGAAACGAGGAACGGCGGGTGGGCACAGCATCATAGAGGTTTGGATGCTCACTCTGGGAAACTTCCTGGAGTGAGTCGCTCCACTCGTGCGTCGAAGCTGCGTCGAACGTCCGTCGAATTGAGTCGACCCTGAGTCGAACCTGAGTCAAACCTAAGTCGAACTTGAGTCGAACTTGAGTCGAACTTGAGTCGGACTTGAGTCGAAGTAGGGTCGAACTAGAGTCGAACAGATCCGTTAGGTGGGCCCCAGGAAGGTCCCCAAAACGAGTATCTAAAGAGGTGCCAGAGCAGGGAGCCTCACCAAGGTTCTCGTGACTCCACCCACAGAGCACAACGAAACAAGGAATGAGCATTTAGCGGGAAGCCGGCAGCATAAGGGCTGCCAATGCACCGCTCACGTCCAGCCCTGATCGTCAACGCCATTCGCTGCACCCCCCTGCAATGCTTCCTGTCAAGACAACAGCGCACGCTCGCTTTGCCCAGCGGAGAAACTTCGCCCAATTCCTCCGCATCTGGCATACAAGCATCATGGAGCGGCGGCGGCGAGCAATCATTGCACCTTCCGCACAGCCGTGGCACTTTCACACAAAATGCTCAGCGGCACAAGTACGACTACACAGGACGGGTAAAAGTCGCACATCAAGCCACTGCTGAGACGCGACTCTCGCACACGAAATCCATCGCGCCTGCACATTGCCGTTGAATGATTGCCCCCTGGCGCCGAGCCGCTTGGTGACACTTTCCGACACGGCTTACATCCCCGGTGCATCTTGAACCCCCAGCCCTGGCCACCCGCCGCTTGTTACGCAGCCGCGCTCTTGAGCTCTTGCATACCCTCGACACGCCCGCGAAGGACTACACGTTCCGAGTGTCTCTCCGCCCTTCCCTGCGTCCTTCTCCGCCCTCTGTGCCCCCAATTCGTTCCCGACGCGCCCCGCCCGTAGCCCGCCAGGCGCCTGCACCGGCTTCGCCCCGCTTGCGCCCGCTGACTTCCAGAGATCCCCCGTATGCCAGAAGCTGCTATCCGTGTTCTCTGCACGGTATGACCTGGCTCCTGCGATGCAGCGACTCTGTCAGTGGAAGTGCGCCCCTCGGCCTCTCGACCCCTCCCCCGGAGCCGGATTTCATCCTGGGTGAAATGTTGCTGTGTTCTTGGGGGGAAGGGCAGGAGAAGGAGGGAGGGCGCCCACAGAGCTCCACCCGGCTCGGCCTCCTCCTGGGCAATGTGTTGATAGATCCCCAGGGCCCGACACAGGCCTGTGCCTGGAGGCCGGAATCAGCGACCAGCGGAACGTCTCGAATCCTGTGGCGCACCCGAACCCGAAGAGGGAGGCGGAAGGCCTCGACGAGTGTGAAGGCTGAGATCAGTAGAAGGGTCCACAAGGAGAAGCAGAACACAGCCGAGAGAGCCTCACGCAGGCCCTGCACGTATGACCCCACACGTGCGTGTGTGGGGGGGAACTCGCCACCGTGCCGTGGGCACTGAATGAAGCGTCCTCAGATACCTTCGAGCGCCCTCGTCCTGCTCCCCCTCCTCCTCCTCCTCCTCCTCCTCCTCCTCCTCCTCCTCCTCCTCCTCCTCCTCCTCCTCCTCCTCCTCCTCCCCCTCCTCCTCCTCCACTTCCTCCTCCTCCACTTCCTCCTCCTCCTCCTCCTCCTCCTCCTCCTCCTCCTCTTCCTCCTCCTCCTCCTCTTCCTCCTCCTCCTCCTCGAGCCCCCTATGTTGCATGTTGCAAGTAGTTGCTCACTTCATGGTCCCAGGGGCCCGACTCTGGGGCGCCCTCGGACGCTCCCGGGCGCTCTCTCTCGGGGCGGCCAGCACATGACTTCTTAACGAGGCCTCGGGAGCGCCGGTTGGGTCTCCTGCTTCCAACATGGCCCCAGATGGTCTCCCGGCCTGTCATGGGGCCATCTTTGGCGAATCCTGTGCCGTCGTGGAGTCCATGACGGCCGGGCCAAGAGGCAAAAACGGGCCCAGCCCGACCAGAATTAGGACAGCGCTTCCTAAGTAGGCAGCTGAGCAAGAAAGGACGACAGAAAGCATGGCATTGCAGGGAATTTATTTGCATTGCTTTGCATTGCTTTGCATTGCTTGGCATGGCTTGGCATCGCTTGGCTTTGCTTTGCGTTAGTTTGCATTGCTTGACGCTGCTTGGCATTATTTGCCATTGCTTGGCATTGGTTTGCTTTGCTTTGCTTTGGCATTGTTTGGAGATGATTGGCATTGTTTGTAGATGTGCGGCATTACTTGCCATTGCTTGCCGCTGCTTTGCATTGCTGGGCATTGCTTGGCGTCGCTTGACATTGCTTGGCAGTATTTGGTATTGCTTGTCGTTGTGGGGCTGTTTTGAATTGCGTGGCATTGCTAGGCGTTGGTTGACATGCTTGATAGTGGTTGGCAAACAACAGGGTTCCGGTGACCCGCTCAGACTAATAATGTGAGCTGCGGGCCCAATAGGAAGGGGGGGGGCCCGCCTGAGGTCTCCTTGATTGCACGTGCGTGCGCAATGATGACGCGAAAAGGATGATGATCATGACGAGAGAGTGATGATCATGGCCAGGGTGTGCTCGTGATGATGGCTGAAATTATGGCGGTGATGACGATGATGATGATGATTATGATGATGACGATGATGATGATAATGATGTGATGATGATGATGATGGCTGTCGTGGTAATGATGACGATGATGCGGGTGGTGATGATGTTAACGACGATGCGATGTGTGTGCGTTCCACTGGCACACACACACACCTGAGTGAAAGTGTGAGTGAGTGTGCGAACATGTGCGATGATGGCGATCGGCGATGGGGGTGTGATGATGATGATGACGACGATGGTGCGGGGGCGTTCCTGTTCTTGTGCGGGGTCGTCCAGGGAAAACAAGAAATCCATGTAGGATGTGGGGAAAACAACAGAGAAAGAACGCTGCCCAGATACACCGTGCTGGTTGGAGAGAGAGAGAGAGAGAGAGAGAGACCAGCACGGGCCGGAGCGCGCTTGATGCGAGGAAGAAGCACACCTCCGCGCACACGATCAGGAACGCGGGGCCAGGGTAAGACACCGGGGAGTCGCAGGGGAAGGCGAACAGCACGGCAGCTGCACCATCCCGTCGGCGCCCGCAACCTCGGTCACCAGCCGCTTGGTTTCTTGGTTTGGTTCTCGCGCGAGTGCGCAAGGACCCACCCACTGTCGTGCGCCAGCCTCAAGTAGCTGCGGCCGTCGCCCACGTCGATCTTGGCCCCGTCAACCGCGAAGACAGTGCCAGGGCGGAGGTGCGAGACCACCTCCGCGGCCGCGTCGCTGTCCTTCAGCACCGCCACCTTCCTTTTAGTCACGATGGCGAAGCGCAGCGTGTGCTCAACGTCCTGCGCGGCGCACCGCTGACCAACGACAAGCTCGAGCGCATGGCGAACGCCTGCAGCAGCTTCACACCCACCCGCTGCATACTCCGTGTCGGGGTGGGGGGGGCGCGCACGGGTCTCTCGGCCAGCGCATGCGGAAAGCCTTCGATCTGCATGTCTCCGTGCACGATAACGTGGCCAATCTCCTCAACCACCCCTCCTTGGCCGCAGCCTCGTCGGCAGCAGCGGCACCGACCTCGCCCCTGCCAGGACGAACGCCGCCTGCGGCATGAACGAGGCCACCGCCATCAGGAGGGACGACCACGCTGGACTCCACGCACGCCCCAAGGTCCCAGAAGCCCACGCCGTCGAAGAATTGCAAGCCTCCTGGGATGAACGACAGCACTTCCACGTTCCAAGGAGGCATAACACCACCACCAGCATCACGAGCACCACTATGCTGGAC